>QAOC01008758.1:4701-172973 GCA_003255005.1 Begonia fuchsioides | reverse complement strand
AGACCAACCTTGTCCTCAAGGTTAAAAGAAGGATAAAGCTATTGAAATGTGGCAGCAAACTCCCATGATGTATCTTCAAGTGGTAACCCTGTCCATTGCACTAGAACCTGTAAAGATGTCACTCCACTTATAGTAATCCATCGATGATTCAAAATGGATAATGGTTGTAGGACAGGCCCATCACTAACAAAGGTATCAGGAAACGAAGATGCATGCCTAACAAAGCCTTCCTGGAAAATTTTTAACACTGACACATGAAAAACTGAATGAATTTTTGCATTAGTCGGTAATTCTAGGTTATAAGCCACTTCACCGATGCGTTTAATGATCTTAAAAGGACCAAAATAACGCTTAGCAAGCTTGACATATGGCTGATCTTTTATTGAAGATTGCTTGTAAGGGAGGAGCTTAACAAGCACCAAATCTCCCACCTGAAACTGGCGATCCACCCTGTTTTTGTCAGCCATCAACTTCATTCTATTACGAGACTGGTGTAAATTTTTCTTCAATTGCTGTAAAATGTGCTGCCGATTTTGTAGCTGATAATCAACAGCTTCATTATTTGAAGAACCAGCTAAGTAATCCAGCATAGCTGGTGCAGCCCTTCCATAAACCGCCTCGAACAGAGACATTTTAATAGCGAAATGAAAGGCTGTATTATATGAATATTCAGCCCAATGTAAAATTCTCTCCCATACATTAGGATGCTCCATAGTAAAACATCGCAAATATTATTCCAAGCCTCTATTAGTCACCTCAGATTGCCCATCGATTTGTGGGTGATAAGAAGTGCTAAATAACAAATTAGTTCCACACGATTTCATCAATTTCTTCCAAAAATTGCTGAAAAATATCGGATGTCGATCGCTGACAATGGATTTAGGAATCCCATGAAGCCTGCATACAGCTCTAGTAAAAATATCAGCAACTTTAAAAGCAGTAAAATTGGGTTTCAATGGAATAAAATGCGCCATTTTAGATAGTCGATCCACCACGACTAAAATGGATGTGTAGCCATTTGACACAGGTAATCCACATATAAAATCCATTGAGAATTCTTCACAAATTTTATTTGGAATGTTTAAAGGTTGTAATAAACTCGTATGCTTACCAGTCTCATACTTGGTTTGCTGACAAACCAAGGATGTTGCCACAAATTGTTTGACATCTCTTTTTAAACCCGACCAATCAAATTGTGAATTCAGCCTTTTAATAGTGCGTAAAACACCATGATGGCCTGCCAACAAGGAATCATGACAATCCTTTATCAAGTCCAACTTGTATGCAGAGTCTTTACTGACAATAATTCTATCATCACAAAAAATTAAACCATTCTGAATTCTGTATTGCTGATAATTAAGTGGTTCTGCTTCAATCTTGCTCCTTAATTCAACCAAATCAGTCAAGGAAGAAGTCTCATCACGTAGCTTCTCCAATAACTGAAATTGCAATCCAGTTAAGAGCATACACAAGCTAGCCAACTGTGTTTCCTCATGCATCCGAGAGAGAGAATCAGCCACTATATTATATTTTCCGGGATTATACACAATATCAAAATTAAAACCAAGAAGTTTGACTAGGAAAGCTTGCTGCTCCGGAGTCTGAATCACTTGAGTCATTAGCTCCTTAAAACTTTTCTGATCTGTTTTAATGGTGAATTTATTTCCAAGTAAGTACTGTCGCCATTTTTTAACAGCCTCGGTAATGGCAAATTATTCCCTCAAATATGTACTATTGTGCTGCATCCTATTCGACAACTTCTTGCTAAAAAATGAAATAGGTTGTTTATCTTGAATTAGGACAGCACTTATTCCAATTCTGCTAGCATCTGTCTCAACTATAAATAGTTTAGAAAAATCTGGCAGAGCCAATACCGGTGCAGAAGTTAGTGCTGATTTTAATTCAGTGAATGCTTTCTCGGCTGCTTCATTCCATTTGAACGAATCCTTTTGTAGCAAAGCAGTCAAAGGACTAGCAATTGATGCATATTTTTTTATAAACCTTCTATAATATCCTGTCAAACCCAAAAATCCTCTGAGTTGTTAATAGTTTTTGGTTGTTGCCAGCTTTGAATGACAGACACCTTGCTGGATCCTGGGGCTACACCTTTTTTGCTGACAATATGACCCAAATATTCTACTGACAGTTGGCCAAAACTACATTTACTCATCTTGGCAAACAAATTGTTGTCACTAAGGCATTCCAAAACTTGCTGTAAATGTTGTTGATGCAATTCTCTTGATGAGCTGTATATTAAAATGTCATCAAAGAAAACAATGACAAACTTGCGTAAGAAAATTTTTAGCACCTTGTTCATCACTTCTTGAAAGGTGGCGGGCACATTTGTAAGCCCGAATGACATTACTAAGAACTCGTAATGTCCTTCGTGAGTCCGAAAGGCCGTTTTTTCAATGTCTGCAGCAATTGAAGAAATACCCGTTGACATGTCGGAAATTATTACAAAATATCAAAGAGTGTTTCAGGAAAGCCAGATTTAATTTCTTAACAAGGTGATCTTGTATGAAATTATGGGTTGATCCTCCATCTACTAGAATCTGCACTACATTACCAACAATAGATCCTTGAAATCGAATGGTTCGAGGAAAGCGTTGCCCTTCCAAGGCGTGTAGACTTATAGCAGGTAGCTCACTCCCTTCTTCTATTTGTTCGTCAATACTTGCATTCATACTGTTCAAAGTTTGCTCTGAGGAATTATCATCACTATCCTCAAGCATCAAAACAAATAACTTTGATTTACAGCGATGATTTCTACTAAACTTTTCATCGCCATTATAACAAAGACCCTTCTCTCTACGTTTCAACATTTCTTCCGTTGTGAGTCTTTTTACTGGAATTGTAGACGATTTTACAGCCACAAATGGGGCTGGTTGCTGTAATGGAGGAGTTGGAAGTAACAGAGCTGTTGTGTTTGTGGTTCGTATTGGCTGTGAATAATTTGGTCTGTAACTATTAATCCGTGATCCATGATCGTTCAACTTATCCTCCATTAGTTTAGCCAAACTAATTGCCTGTTCTAAGGATTGGGTTTAAGAGCACGTACCTCGCGGCGAATATCTGTTCTTAAGCCCGATTCGAAACAACTTTGGAGAAACGAAGGAGACACGCCTACAGTCTGATTCATCAATGCTTCGAAGTGCTTTTGAAAGTCCAAAACAGTTGAAACCTGAGTTAATTTTGACAGTTCACCTTGAATATCTTGATATTCAGATGGACCAAAACGGATCAAGAGTGCTTTTAAAAATTGTCGCCAATTCAAGATTATGCCGTTGCAATGGTTCCATTGAAACCACTGTAAAGCCGCACCATCTAGATGAAACGAAGCGATATTCAATCTCTAAAAGTCGTATAAATCGTAGTAATTAAAATACCGTTCGATCTTGAATATCCAGCCTTTTGGACCATCTCCATCAAATCGCGGAACGTCTAACTTGATCGTTCTAAATGGCCGAGATTGACTCTCATCATAATTCTCTGCTTGTTTTTCCTTATTGGCAGAGTTTTCGTTTCCAGTAGAATTTGGATTACGAGAATTCTGCTCCAAACGACCTTCCATGGTTGTGAGCTTCACGCTAATTTCCTTAAGCAATGATGAAAAATTAGCTAGCTATTGTTCGTGACTAGAAAAATGCAATTTGCATTCTTCCATGAATTGATTATGAGTGGCTTGTGATCTGGTTCCTTCTGCCATTGATAGAGTTTCTCAATGGAAACACCAATGTTACTATCTGATATAGTAACTGTAGAAGAAGAAGAAAGAAGAGAGAATTCTGAGGACGAAGAAGAGTTGAATCAAAATGCTTATCCTTTATTCATTTCATTTCCTCTATATATCTATAGTCTTTTACGATTACAACTAGAAATCAGTTACAACTAAACGTAGTTATACTATCATTGAGTATAATCATCCAACCACTTCGGTTTCCTTTTCTTTCTGTTATCTCTTCCTCAACTTCCACATAAGCATCTTCCACATCATATTCTTGTGTTGCTCCTCCTTCTGTAGCTTCAATCTCCTGTTCTTTAGCTTCTCGCGTAACAATCTCATTGCTTTGTGTTGTCCCTGTGTTTTTGGGTTCGCCGTTATTTTATGACCAAAAGCAGGAGATGCGATCATGTTTAAATCAAAGAAGGATTCATCTCCTTCCTCGCCATAACGTAGCGATGATTCCGTTTCAGAGATGTTGGGTTTCCAGAAATTGAGAAAATTGGAAACTTCCATCGTTCTAGAGAGAGACATGGAGGAAAGAGTGAGGGAAAGAGAGAGTTTTCTCTCTCCTGAGGCTGCTCTGACCGTGTCTGTGTGAGTGTCTCTCTCTGAATCTTAAATAAGAATCTGATTTGGGTCGAAGTGTTCAAGATTGGTGCCTGTTTTCTGTCTGGACGATGGAGTTTCGCAGCAGCGGAGAGAGCCGGGAAGATCATTGGTCAATTACAAATATAATATAATATTATAAAGTGTTGATTTGAAATTCTAAATAACATATTATATTTCCATACTACCTTACAACATATTTTCAAGTAAAATTTTGGAAAAATCAATGCAATTACAAAACTACGAGGAAGGCAGTATGACACCGCGCCTTCCGCTCGCCTTTGAGGTGCAGCCCTTACAAGGATACAGTGACCTGCCTCCGAGCATTACTCTCACATAGCGAACTCATACCTCATATATTGCAATCAAATGATTAAATTATGCAGATTAAAATGTAAAAATTAGAGTGTCACGCGTGAGATTGATCCAATCATGGTTGGGATTGATCCAAATTTTTTAAAAGAGAGTGCAGGAGATGATCAGCAAAGAGTCAGACTTAGCATATATTCATGACGAAGTGTCTACAATTAATTCCTCGTAACTCTATGGTGTCATTTGAAAATATCTCTTCGTCCCGGGATCTATTGTGACCTACTGTAGATGGTCAAAAGACATAAAAATTAAAATAGAAAACATAAAAATATTTAGAGAAAAAATTAATTTTAAGCTGAGTATCAGGTAAATAAGTCAAATATGACATGAGTTTTAGAAAAATAAATTTTGAGCTTCCCGAACGCATGATCTGACGCATCATGCGTCAGAGTGAGGGACGATCGGACGCAACTTGACTCACTCAGACGCAACACTAGGACGAATAATGAATCCGGACACAATTTTTTTTTAATTTTTGTTTTTAATTAATTTGACTAATCAAATCTTATCGGAACGACTTGAAATTTTTACCACACATCACAACAATAAAAGACATTAATCTAAAAGTTTTTAAATTTTTTCGACCACTGTACGATTTACTATAATTTTTTTAATACATAAACAAAATTTTTTTTTTAATTATATACGGTAATAAAAATTCTTAAAAATTGTATCACACACTTACAGCATTGTAAGATAATATTACACAAATTTTCATGAATTTTCAACAATGGTACAATTTGCTATAGTTTGTTTAATACATAAACAAACAAATTTTGTTAAAATTACATACATCAATAAAAAATCACGAAACTTTGTGAAATATTATCTTACAGTACTTTAAATATGTGATACAATTTTCAAGAATTTTTATTACGGTATGTAATTTTAACAAATTTTTTTTGTTTATGTATTAAAAAAATTGTAGTAAATCATACAGTTGTCAAAAAAATTTAAAATTTAAAAACGTTCAGATTAGTGTATTTCATTGTTGTCAATGTGTGGTAAAAATTTCAAATCATTTCGATAAGATTTGATTAGTCAAATTAATTAAAAATAAAATTTAAAAAAAAAAAAAAGGATCAAACGCATCATGCGTCCGAGTTAAGCAAGTTGCGTCTGAGTGAGACAAGTTGTGTTTGATCGTCCCTCACTCGGACGCATGATGCATCCAATGTCTCTCACTCGGACGCATGATGCGTCCGATCATACGTTCGAGAAGTCTAAAATTTATTTTTCTAAAACTCAGATCCGATTTGACTTATTTACCTAAAATTCAAGCCCAAAATTAATTTTTTCTCAAATATTTAATATATTGGTTTCCGTTTAATTCAACAAGTCTTATGGGAATCACATTTGGAGCAGAAAACATATACCTTACCTATTTCAACAATTTTTGAACACCAAGTATACATACCCAACATCTATATTTTCGCTGCATCATTGAAAATTACCACAATTTGTCGCCGATTGTTTTGTTTCGATATTTCAAACAATAAGTCAATGCATTTTAGATCAAGATCAAAAGTCGAGGACATGTAAAAACAATGAAATGAACACAATCACTCGACCAAAAAGGGATTCTGGATACAAACAAGATTGGTTTACAATAAGATTTGGTTCATATTCTTTGATGTGGAAGTAATATCTACATAAAAAAAATTTAAAAGTTTCAAATGATTCACTTGCATCTTCTTATATGACTCGGGAAGGCCCAAAACCCGGAACCCAAGCATTCATCCGGATCACTATCACTATCACTACCTGAAGAGGTCACGAGTTCTAAAGAACCATCCAAGATATATTCAACCACCTAAGGGAAATGGAGTATATCACAATATTACAAGTTTGATCAAATATGAACGTTTCAGAGCAGAGCAAAACGAAGAAGAAAGGAAGCTAATCATGTCAAAAACATAACAATAAAAAAATAAAAACAGATTATAAGTACCTGGAATGGTGATACGGGCTTGACTTGTTGATTAGCACCATTAAGTTCATGATGTTTATTCGGACATTTAGTGTTACTTAGCCAAACTATTGTCTTGCACTGCACGCAGAATCCTCGGTGCAAGATTAATTTCCTCGAAGAATTACCTAAAACAACATACTTATGAGAGAGAGAGAGAGAGAGAGAGAGAGAGAGAGAGAGAGAGAGAGAGGGAGAATACCTTCATATACACTTTTAAAGGCCTCCTTCCAATCAATACAGATCTTGGAAGCCACCTCTTGCTCTTCTCCATTCGAGACTCTACTAATGTTATGTAAACTACCAAAAAATGTGGCATATTGCAACTGCCATAGATGATTGTCACTTGCCGCCATGTTCCATGACCTTTACGTAACATATTGAATGGATAAAGAAAAACAATAAAAACTTCCAAAGCATTAGTAGGTTGAAAACTAAATAATCGAGCTAAAATTGTTCCCAGGAGTTGTAGACTTCTTTAATTATAGCAGAGGACTATAGAGTAGAAGAAATACCTGCACACTAATCCAACAGAAACTAAAGATTGCATATCTAGAAAGCCAAAAATGTACAAAAGAGCATCTTGTGGCAGGTGAGCGGAACCTTGAATGGAGGTCAAATATGAAGATATTTAAGGATAATAAGATTAAAATTGCATTTAACATATTATTACTAGCAAGAAAAGTAAGCTTTACTCATTGCTTACCATCAAAATTACCCTTTTCTTCACGGCACTGTTTATACTGCCTTTTATGAGCTACCATAGCTTGCTTATACGCTGTGATGGCCAAATTCTTTTTCTGCTTTGGCAATGCAGCCTCAGCACTTTGAACAAGTAAATGTGCTACAGTAACAGCGGAGCTTATTTGCATCCTACCAAAACCACCAAGGTTACTATCATAAATCAGAAACCTCGTTCCTACTCTTTAGATCGAATGAATAAATAATGGTAATCTCAAGAGCAAAACAATAAACAAAGATAACTAGACACAAAGAGGATTCCCAGGCCAAAAGCTCCAAAAACTAGTTCTCTCAAGAATTGACTAACATATCCTTCTCATCTGTTAGTGGTGAAGAAATGTCAACCGGTAGAAGAAATAAAAGTTATCAGCGTGAAAAGACTATGATTTCTGTTTTTCAATAGATATCAATTAATAACTTCATTATAAGAATGGTCAGTATAATCATCACATCCAGGTGAAAGAATTCAATAACCATTAATTTTACAAAGAATTGAAGAAGAACTGTGGAATGAAATGAACTGTTCTTGTTGCTCATCGCTTCAAGTGTTAAGCTGAAATATTTATTAGTCTCCAAAACTTAATTAGCCCAATTGATCATTCAAGAGGTGGGAGCTATGAATGGGTAAATTAGACCTTTTTCCTTTTACATAATTTGAGTAATATTCAATTTGTATCCCTGTGTTTTAACATCTTCTATTCTCTTAGGACGTTTACTCACAAAATTTATTCTCATTCTTCATCACTTCCAATGAATTTCAATATTCTCCATTCCCAAAACTCGTTCAACTCTCATTTTGATCATGATTAAATAAAAAAAATAAAATAAGTATTTCAGTAATATCTGTCTTTCAGATCCCAATTAATGAACCAAGAATCATCTTAACTGTCCAGTTTGTATAAAACTAACCTGACTAATTTTCTTTTCCTCAAATAAGATCATCCAACAGATTATTATTAAACATTCAGTTTTAAACCTAAATTATCTCGATCATTCTTAGACGTCTCTCTTTCACACATCATCAGAACCAAAAAGTTGTAATAGCGAATTGAATTGCTTTTTTCCAGAAAAAAATCATCAAGTCGATAGAGCTATCTCAAACCAAATAAATATCAAATCGAAGTAAAAAAGCAAAGGAACTCAACTGATACTTACTGGGGAAGAAGACGAAACGCCGCGAGAGCGTCTTGCAAGATATCAGATTGCAGATTTTTGGGAAGGTTATTGTAAGCGCGTCGAAGAATGAGGCTTAGCTCCTTACAAGCTAACGAATAACGATGAAGCTGCTGGAGAGAGTCTCTCAATCCTAGCTGCCGGTATCTTTCCAAAGGGCTAGCCATGGCCGCTGGGCGAATCGGAATCGTTTCTTCTCTTGTTGATGGCGGGTTAATTTGGTAAAACATATAATTGGGCCTGGTGGGCCTAATGGGCGCCCAAGTTCTCCTCTTTATTCTTTCTAAATTTAACGAGCCTGACAAGTCCTGACTTTGAGTCGTGACATGGTCCACCCACAAAGAAAAGGCACCTTTAATACAATAATGTTAATTTTATTTTTTAACATATTTTTTATTATATACGTTAACATATATTTATTACATTAATCAAATATCGAAACGTTAGAAAGTAAGCTAAAAAATAAACTTAGCATTATCTTTTTTTTAAGTGATACGTGCAGAATTACGATAATTAAAAATTGATCTCGCTTTTGGCCCCAATTAAGAGTCGTGAGAGTCGAGCGATGAGGCTAGTAATATTGCATATTTTCAGTCTTAAAGAGGAACTAGTACTAGCTCATTTTTTTGAAATATATCACAATGAGATGGTTTTGAGTAAAAATGTAAATAAATGATGTGCATAATTAGCTTCGCGTGAAATTATATAATTTGATGATTATCGAGGTAAAACTTTAATCTTAAGTTTTGAATTTTAATGCATGGTATGTAAATAATTTATAAAAAAATGCATTTTCAATAAAAAGAAATTATAGTATTTGCAATAAATATATCAATTTTTTTTTCATATTTTATAGTACTAACTGAATATATGAATCATCTGTTAAAATTATTTTAAATAATTTCACATTTTATTGCTAAATTTTAAATTCACGAAGAAATCGTTGTTTCGTATTCTATTGCTAAATTGATATTTATCCTACGAAAAGAGCACGGTCTAAAGGTAAGATTCATCTTTAAGAAGCAGAGAAGGAAAGAGACTGAGGTGTCTCCGAGGAAGAACACTTAGATTACATGCAAACCATGCATGAAAACTTGTCGACGCGTGCCAACCTCTCGTTTCACCAATTGCCAGCCGTACCCGTCTTTCTCCTATATTTACTCGTTCATCAACCCAAGTTTCTCAGCTCATCGACCTCTTGGATCGTTTTTTCCGCATTCCGATCCGATCATGGAGCATCAACAGCCGGCGCCTCAGCAAATGGGCCAGCAACTCCAGCAACAACCACGCTCCCACCAAGTCGTCAAGGCGGCGACGGCAGTGACCGCCGGTGGCTCCCTCCTCGTCCTCTCCGGCTTGACGTTGGCTGGAACTGTCGTTGCGCTGACGGTGGCGACGCCACTGTTTGTGATATTCAGTCCGGTTCTTGTTCCCGCGGTGATCACGGTGGTGCTTCTGATGATGGGTTTCCTGGCCTCCGGCGGGTTCGGGGTGGCGGCGGTGACAGTTCTGTCGTGGATGTACAGGTTCTTGACGGGGAAGAGGCCGCCGGGAGTGGACCAACTGGAGCAGGCTCGGCTGAAGCTGGCCGGAAAGGGTCGAGAGGCAAAGGAAAAGGCTGAACAGTTCACTGGGTCGTAAAGGTCAAAAGGAGTCTGGTTCTTGGCTCTCTTCTTCCTTTCGTGTGTTTTTCCAAGTTTTGTTATGGTTTAATGGCGCGAATATAAATTTTATAAAAAAACATCCACTTTTTCAACTGTAGCACTGTAATCATTTGAAAAACATTCGAGGATCGAACAATTCACTAAATAGATTTACTAATGGCAAAATAGAAATTGTAATTCCAAAGCATCGTTTCGCTCTCTGAAACCTCTTCAAAGATCTCTCTCTCTCTCTCTCTCTCTCCATACATATATTTCTAATAATTGAGGCCCCGACCACGTTAAAGTCAAGTTGAGGACAGCAATTGAATTTCCAAGATCATAGAACTTGCCTATAATTAGCAACACAAGTCGACGTTACAGAATGAAACAGCTCCTGATACAAAATACAGACCCAGAAGCAAGAGCTTCTTTAAATAAAGACAAGAACGAGTAATATTCTTACACAGAACTACAGAAGACCCATCGTTCTTAGGAGACGAGTAATAAAGGATATCAAACCAGTTTAGGGTGTCGGGTTTGGAGGCTGATTCTGGATTTGGTCGAGAATAAGATTGCAATTGTTCATAGTTCGTGCATCGAGTAGACCATGGTTCCACAGTTTGATCACAAATAATCTCCAACACCTGCAAATTCGACCATGCAATGTTAATTTGCCAGCCCCATTAATCTTGTAAGACACATGATATAGTGATCACAAACCATGCAGGAAAGACAAGAACAGCCATCTTCTTGAAGCGTTGATTAGATACATAAATACATTACATAAAAAAAGAACAAAAATGAAGACAAATGCTACATGGTATCAAACATCAACAGTCAATTGAGACGCGTCTTTCAAGGATGACAAAAGAGTTAATGGTGGCTGATGAGGTCGAACATTATACTTGTTTATGTCTGTAAGCCTCGAGAGTATATGAATCTAACAAAAACAAAAGGAAACAATAATATATAAATAAAGAACTATATATATACACACACACACACACACATATATATATGTATAATCTAACAAAAACCAAAAACACAATAATACATCAGCAAAGAACTAGCTAAAGTACACCATATATATCAAAAATTCGTGTGAATCCATCGGACCATAGCATCCCCGGTCTACAATTTAGATTTTTTCGCGAGTATTGTATTGGTCTCTACTTTATCAAATTTTAACCAGTCTAGAAGGCCAAAACTTGGCCGTTTGAAGAGGAATATCCCGGTGCGTAATGAATTATGTTCATAATTTTAACTATTTCCATCGTACTAAAGTGCATAATCCATAGAGAAAAAAGAAGCTACCAGATCAAAGACGGGTTCTTGACGAGTTCAGGTCCATGTAATTGGGAAAATGCTTCACATGCCCAAGGAATATGACCATCTGCCAGTACCCTAACAACAGAACAAATGTAACGGGTTGAATTTTACATATATGAGAAACTATGATACATAAAAAAGAGATTTCTATTCTAATCTGTATCCTATGACTTTATCATATGATTAAAATAAAAATAAAAATAAATTGTTCACTTGTAAAATTGAAAAAAAAAATAAGTTAAACAAAAATCTAACAGGTTGAGTTTTACATAAATGAGAAACTATGATGCTTTTGCGGTCAACCCCTCAAAAATTTCTTTGCTAGTTTCACTGATTCAATTTCATGATGACAAAGTTCATAATAACAATCTTACCTTTGTTTTCTAACGAAGGAATTCCACATATGCATCATTTTCTTCTCATCCTTGGTCACATCAACAAAGTCATCAAGCATCTACAGAATCAGTTCAACTTGCATCATCGAATGTTGAGTTGAAAATTCAAATAATAGACCATACAAAGGGGAAACGTTGGATGTAAAAGTGCATATGAACACCCATTAATATTGCTACATTGAATGTAAATGCATGGATTTCACAGGCAATAACATTTTCAACCCATACAAAATGACCTGTTGGATAGAGTTGTCACATCTCCAACACTACTTATCAATGATCAACCTGTTTAATTACTGCTTTTACAACTACACTCAAGCTATGAGACTGTTTAGTACCTAATATCATATGTAGATTTTTCACTAAGCCTGCACATTGCATGATCAGCCAAATTAATAGAAGATGTGCAGAATAATGTTAAGAGCTCAGTAAATTCACTTTCATGTCACACAATGAAGACTAGGGTCTTTCTAGCCGAGAAGGGATTAATAGAAGCTAAACATCCCAAAACTGTTAACTGTTAAGAACAATGTATTGAATCGTACTTGTTATTCAATCAACGAGTACTTAGAGAACTTTGAGGGTCTCAATCCTCTCATGACCACTATCACAATGATACCCCTCCTTTCACTACCTGCCTAGAGTTATATTTTGAGAGAATAAATGGAATTATTATGTGTCAAACGAGCTTACAAAACACTGATATATATGTAATTCAGAATCGTCTAATTAAGTAACGAAATAATCTAAGGAAACACATTAATTCACAAGATTATCCCACGAATAGATGCAAATCATATCATAATCACGATATCCTTTCCTTCTTTTACAAACATATTTCCTCCTACATTACCCACTCAACAGTAATGGCTAATCTTTAACTTCCTTACTCTTCTTTCTCCTTGTGTATGTAAATCTCAAAGGTGCTGATTATACTTTTATTTTCGCTAAAAAGAATGTGGTCCTTTTCAATTATAGGCAAAATTTGAAGCTTTATATTTTGTAGATAGGCCTACCGTACTTTTTTCAGATTCTTCAATAAGTTGAGAGGCTATACCATTAACTGATAAAAATCACAACTAATTGCAGTGAACCTAGATTTGCAGCTTAGTTGACGAGATTTATAAGAGTTTTCTTTCCCTCAATAATTTTTCTGAAGACTCCATCAGGTCATAAAATATTAAGTTGCAATTTACTAGGAAAATATGTGATTTCTGTCCTATTAGTAATATCAGTGATTCATCAAAGTACTGCCAAAGGACACCCACAAAAAAGTTTGTGATGCAGCACTAGCTAAGGATAATCATACCGACCAAAGTTAGTTAGCTTCTAACAAGAGAAACAGTGATATAACTTCCTTAGCGAACAATCAAAGATTATTAAGATTACAATTCAAACAAGAGATACTATGTCACTAAAAATACCCTTCTATCTTCAAAATCTGCAACGTCGTCATCAACCTCATCCTCACTGTCCCAGTCAGATAGTATTTGCTCCAGTGCCATTGGCTTTCATGAACAAAATGAATTGATGAAGCCAAGAAGATTAATTGTGCATATTGAAAGCAAATTTGAGAAGAGATTTCATTTTGAAAAGGGAGAAAACGAAGGACCCAAGAAAAATGGTCCCAATTTAGGTTTCAACGCAAATGTTGAATGAGGGCATAATTTTTAAACCTTCTAAAATATTGAATGAAGGCACACACAAGAAATAATAAATTGAGGAACATTTTTTTATGATAAGACATAAAATTTTATTTTCTTCTTAGTATCGACCAAGGATTATATTGTCAAATTATTAATGAACCAAGCATATAGAGTTTGTATGCAACAAGTGCAGCCAAAAAACAAAATATTCATGGTAGGCGATAAAGTTTTAAATCCATCACGAGCTTTTCGTCCACTTTGTAGACTTAAAATATGAAAACCCTTATTCAGTAACATTTAATAAAGATATTGCCAAACAACTGCAACGGCAGGTTAATTAGACATGATAAATGAAGAAATGTAGAAGATAAGTTCTTCTTGTGAGAAGCCAATGAGTGAATCATAGAAAAAGAAATTAACATTATAATTGATGGGAAGTGAATACATAGTTATAATAAGATGCTTATCCAAACGAGATTAAAAAAACAAAAAATTTGATAGTTTAAATCACAGATCATAAAAACAAGTCTCTAATTACCTGAGTTCTGTGTGAGTGAAAAAATTGACGCTTCCATAGTAGGGTACAGCTGAAAGAAACAGAGGAGGAACCAGATCAATGCATATCCTTGCTTCCAAAGATGAGCCTATCAAATGCAATATATATAACTAAAAAGGATGTCAAAAGTCTTTTAATTTTCTAAAATGAACGGGGATGTTCTTTTACAAGCCATTACACTTCAAAAGAATAATAGCACATCATTCACGGTGCATGAAAAACTACTTAACACTCTGCAAGCCGCTTCAATAAATAGTAATTCAAATTGAACTCCAGTCAGCATGTGTTACAGTTGTATACATCAAAATTCTTATGCATATACATGACATTACAGAAATAGAAAAAATAGCTGTCAACCACATAAATTCTTAAATCTAATATGGTGATTCTATTAATCAATGCTTTGTATAGATTTTAAAAATTAACCAATATCCTTGGATCAGCTCGTCAACAAACATTATAATAAAAATCAACCATAGACAATTTCAATTGGTTATTCAGATGAAAAGAGAATAAAAAAACGTCAAGTAGCAACTTCCAATTTGTGTGGATGCACAGGGCAAACCACATGCAGCTAGGGGAGAAGAAGCATACTTTCTTGGGTCCGAACGATCTAGTGACAACTTTCTCATCTTTGAAAACTGGAGTAGCGTAGGTGGACCAGTATAGTTTGCTGAGAGTGACTGAATATAATCAGGGTCAGTGTATGATTGAAGGTTGGTTCTGGAAACACCTGCAACATTAAATCTAGATTTAACAAGTTCTATACAATTTGAAGCACCAATGCTAGCATCTGGCGAGTCATTCCCACCTCCTATACAAACTTTTTCACCATTGCTGGAAAGAGCATCTGAAAGAGGAATTGCGTTGCTCAATAATGATATATAGAACAAAGAGGTGCATCCAGCATAAATATCAGATTGCATAAATAAAAAAGTAAAAAACAGTTAATGAACCATGATTGTACTCCTTCATTGGCATTCAACTGCAATATTTTGCCATAGTTCTCATATAAAATTACAAAAATAATATTCACCTTGTTTGGATGGGACAAAATACATTCAGAAATTCTTAGAAGCCCCACAATTATTAAAAAACAATCATACCATCAGCCTTGTCAAGAAGATGTGACTCTAAGAAGGATGAATATGGATGCTTTATTTTCTGAACCACATGCTTTGACCTGGACCTAAGAGGCCTTGAGCTGTAAATTATAGAAATGTGGTTAAACTTTTTTCTAGTGTTGTCAATTTACTGGAATTGTTAAACTCGGAAGCATGAATGAACAGCAAGAGAAAAACTCACCAAAAGAAAAATGTTTGCTTCTTGGGGTCAACATCATATTTGATAATCTACACAAAAAATGTAAATCTTACGAGATAGAATTGAAAAATTTTGATTGCAGGAATGAACAATATAGCTAGTATCTTTAATGTGTGAAAATGACATAGAAAATTCATTTTTGAAAAATGTAATTCTTTACTGGCATTAAACTAATCTGGAACAATTTCTTCCGACTATATAGAGATGGTGCTAAGGCATAATGAATAATGAATAGTGGCTTGCTTAAGCTTCTATTGAAAGATCAAACCTTCACTGTCTATTTATTAGGAAGGGAAAGAAAGACGTCCTCAAAATAGAAAAGAGATCTAATTTATCTTCGAAGAAGAGAAATATTTGAGTAATATCTTTTATTTCCATTTTGGTCAGCCAAGATTTTTTTTCCAAAAGATTAGATTTTCAAGTAATCATCTCAAGGAGAGTATTCCATTCATTAGCAATCAAAATTTTGGAGGTTTGGTTCACATTCTACTGCTTGAGTCATTTTTGAACTTCTTAATGATCAAAAGAGTCAAACCGTCCATTTCTGCAGATGCACAGGAGAACAAAAAGAAATGTGTAACTTAGAAAAATATAAGTCAATTTTTGAATTCTTCCGTTCAACACAACCCTACCCAGACATTTATAGCATATGAGCTTATATAAAATACTTTTGATAAAACAATTCATTGCATAGATCAAATACAATATCAATAAACCCTTTTACCTAGACTCACCAGTCCATTACTAACTAATTAGGTAAATCAAATTGATCGTTCCAAAATGACCTACTATGTCAATAAAAATATTTATCTACAAATATTATTCTAATATAAAATTAGAATATGAATATGAATTTTTAGTCAACATATGATTTTACTTTGTACCCCATAATGCCTCACATACAAAGACAAGCATTTATTCCACGTAAGCTCAGACAGATGACATCTCAAGAATAATCTGATATCTAGTTAAAGCTCCAACATAACAAAATTTACTTTCATTGTAAAATCTCCTAACCTCTGATTGCCACATATCAGGTTTCACAGATACATTTACTGCTTGATATTCTTCCGTGACCTACAAATATCAACAAAGTTGTCGGCAAAGATTTAAATGTGCTAAAACCCTCCGCTACTTACCCAAAACTCAAAAATGAAGAGATCATGTGAAGCCACCAGGTGACATCTCAAACCCTGAAAAAGAGAACAATATTTAAACACAACACTAATTAGCAATATAATTTTTCAAAATATTTTTACAGAAAAAAGTTTGACCTTAAAACTGGCACATTTTACCAAGCAGAAAGGACAGCAAAAATCTTCAGTTACTGCCAAATAAAAGAAAATAATCTTTAAATCACAAATATGCATAATATGAGTTAAATCGAGATAAAACCAAAGGTTATAAATACACAACGAACAAAATGATGGGAGAAGATCAAAAAGTTCAATGTCCACCACAAACAGCAAAATGTATGTCAACATCACTAGGTCAGGCTATCCTCAGACCTTCAAAGTTATCACTTTACCTTTATATTCCACAAAGCTAGAGATTTCGCAATGACAAAAGTATATAATGTTAGGATCGAGATGGTTTATCTCTAGAACGGTAACCACCATTTTTTCTTTTCATTAGGAGAGCAATTAAGAGAAATAGAAAGAGAGAAAATTAACTAAATAAAGGAAAAACTTGATTCATTCACTGATGTTTCATTACTTAAGGTTAACATCCTTTAAATAGACTTCATTGACTTAATTGAATATAAAAATATTAAACTAACTCTCTGATATAATTGAATATAACAAGATCAAACTGACACTTTAACATAATTAAATAACAATTAAGAAAATAAATAAATAAATAGAAAATAACAATAGATAACTAGACCCGACGACAATAATTTTTTTCGACAAAGGCATCTTGAGAACTTAGGTTTGTAACATCCCCTTCCCTGCGAAAAATAGTTTGTCCTTAAGCCCGAGTGATATCGATTACGGTGGAGCCTGACAGGACATTTAATGAGACAGTCGGCTCAAAGAGCGAGTCCTCTAGTGGTTCTTCCCCGAGCTTGACATATAATTCTGCATCGTCTTCGCAATATATAAAGAACAAGTTTTTACATAAATGTCCTTTCAAAAAAAGCGCGTCACAGTTGTAACAAAGTCGATCTTCCATCTTTGTGCGAGACAATCGGCAGAATGTGTGTGCCACTGTCGGCGGTGGCCCCACCGGCCGGATGTGTGTGAGAAACGTCAAAAAACAGAGTGAGTAAGGCTCGATGTGGCAGTTTTTTGTCGCTTAAATGCTCGTGTTAAGGCCATGACCCTCTCTAATGTCGGTGATGTCTGCAACTCGACCTCAATATGTAAAGAATCAATAAGTCTGACAGGGAAAAGATTCACCGCTTGGTCTGGTGTGACTGTGAGAGCTCTGGTAAGTAGACTCTAGAACTGCTTTTGATACTGGGTCACCGTTCATGTATGTTTTAAATCCACAAGCTCCCCAATAATATTTTTGTGGCCGGTCGTGCTAAAACGTTCAATGCACGATGCTCGAAAATGAACCCTTGATAACTCTATATGACTGCGCCAAAAACGCTCAATGTCAGTAGTCGGCTTCCTCCTTCAAGTAGCGGAATGTGCTGGCTCTTGAAATAACTCTCGCACCGATTAAGCCAGCAGCAAAGATCAATAGTGTCGTCATATAAAGGAAACTTCAAATGGGCACGTATGGTCGGTCTAGTACCTAATTGGAATACGTGACATATGGTACAGTTGCCTCTAGGTCAGTGAATGGTTGATCGTATCGCTGGCCTTGAGGACATGGATAGCTTGGCATGAATTGTTGGGGAGGAATGCAAGAGCGGCCTTGAGACCCCAACTTGTGGAATATTATGGAACTCGCAGATCCTAGGATCCGATATCCAAGCCGTGGGAAACAAACTCGGCGCGCAGGACGTCGGCAAAGATCAAATGGAAATGCAACTGACGGAGGTGGGTTGATCAAGGACGCGAGGGCCGCAAAAAGCGGCGTCAACAGTTTGGCAGGTGAGTATGGCGGTGCTGGCAGCGGTGCAAAGGTCGAGAACGACGCTGGCAGCGTTAGGGAGGATGCGAGCGGCGACGAGCCATGCATGCGATGGTCATTTGCTCGAACAGAGCAGTGCGCAGTGCAAGCGAGACCGCAGATTGGGCTGAACTCGGGCCTACGTGAGTGGACAACGTTGGCGCGATTTCAGTCGATTTTGGCTGCGGGGCGCGAGCGGTTGTCGGTGGTTGTGGCAGCGCTCAGATTTGAGCGTTTGCGGCAGGCGCTGCTTGCGCGACTAGCAACGCGGGTGGCTAGTCTCCGGTTTGAAAAATCTAAAATTTTGCATTAGGGCTTCGTTATTTGCCTGCGCTCGATCTTAACTTGCTTGCGCTCGATCTTCTTGTGATTCCATGAAAAAGGAACATGAGCTCTAGTAAGACATTCAACATTGATGATTCTTCTTTCTTAACTGAGATGACTGGAGAGTTGTTATCAGATTCGAAAGAGGGATTTGACTCTACCAAATTGTTAGGATCCTTGTTAGATCCCTAAAACGAGTAATCACTTTTTTTTTCTTTTTATTAGGAAAACAATTGAAAGAAATAGAAAGAGAGAAAATTAATTAAAAAAATGAATGACTTGATTCATTCACTAGTGTCTCATTACTTAGGATTAACACTCCTTAAATAGACTTCTTTGACCTAATTAAATATAAAAAGATCAAATTGACCTCTGAACTAATTGAATATAAAAGACTCAACTAACCATCTAACTTAATTAAATAAAAATTCAAAAAATAACTAGAAAAATAGAAAATAATAATAGAAACTAGACCCGACAAAAATAATATTTTCTGACAAAGGCATCTTTAGGACTTAGGTCCGTAACAAATAGTATATAATCTCTTGGCTTGTTATAGTATCTGATAAAACTACTCAAATAGAAATTTACACACAATGTTTTCCAAACAATTGAAAATAATTTAAGAACTCTTAGTTTCTTATTATGGAAAGTTTTTATTGAAAAACATATCGTTCCTTTTTGTTTGAGAAAAAAAATGTGTCTCAATATCATTTCTTCTCCCTAGGCCAAGGTAAATACATGGTGCAATTATCGAGTTTGTTTGTTTCCAAGCTTTAATTAGTCTAAAAATATGCAATCTACGATCATTCATTTGCAAATGAAAGCCTCAAATCTAGCAGCTCATCAATGACGTAGGACAAGTACCTAAAGGGGAAATTTTGATAAGTATTAAGCCATAAGGTACCTTCAGTTTTCTGCAGCTTGTTGTTGTAGTACCTATAGTTAAAAATAACATTTCCTGCTCTCAACCTGAATTAAAAGTAAAAATTCATATAAATAAAAACAAAATAGAAAACAGGTAGACAAATAAAATCACTCATTATTTGTACATTGCACCATTTTTTCTCCACTACGAGTATAAGTTCTCATTCCTTTACAACAAAAAAATTATTGTTTTGCATTTGAATTCATACAACAATAGCCTCATTCTTCATATCTCCATCTTGCGAAAAAGAAAAGGTTATGAAATAAATTGAATTTTGATAAGAGCACCAATGTACAAGGGAAAGGTTTAAAAGGCTGAAGACAAATTGCAGCTCTTACCTAGCCCCATCCCAAGTTTGGTTCCATCAGGTTATGGGTTAACTGGTACAAGTTAATGCACAACCCCAAAAATAGTTTTACAAATGACTCTGTTTTCAAGATTGTGCATTAATGAGGGTTTTAAGTTTACATAGTGATGCTATTGATTGACTAATAGATAGAAATTTACATAGTAATGCTATTTATTGATTGATAGATAGAAATCTCACACAATCGAAAAGATGCCTTGGAGTCATATTTTTCTTAAAGAACAAAATTAAATTAATCTGTGCAAGTGTATAAATAAACCTGAAGAAGCTAAAAAATTGCTACCCCTCCTAGAAAAGGAATAAATGCTAACTCCCCAACCAAATCAAGGATACTACATAAATAAGACCTAAAAGTCCAGAAATTCAAATGCTCTCTTCAAAAATTATTGTATTTCTTTCATACAATACACACACAAAACAAAAGGTCGATGAGCTAGCTGTGATCCATCCTCAAAAAAGTAATTGTAATAGATAATCAGAAATTCAACAAAAAGGGAAGATAAAAAACAGCATGAGCATCAACATGTTGATCAAAAAGTAAATAAAAACATAGAAGAGGGATCTTTATTCATTTAAAGAATAACAGTTACCGAAAAATATGTGACAATGATGATGGAGTATCAGCACATGTGGATAAGTTATAAGGTGACTTCTCACGAGCCCCAAATTCTTCTGCACATATTGTCACTTGTACTTGCTGTGAAAGACACTGAATTCCAAAAAGAAAAGGAACATAAGATGTGACCACCCATATAACTCGCTACGAAAAATTGCTCCATAACAATACAAGTAAAGAGAGACAAACCATAGTTTCGGAACTGCATGGAACTTGAAATGAAATGCACTTCTCCTCATTTGAACATATTAACTGATAACAAAAAAGAAACACAGAAGTATATTCAACCGTTAAAAAATAATAAATAAATAAAGTTGAGTGAAATGTGTAAATGAACAACACCAAATGGCTCCTGGTAACATAACTCAAAAAAGTCTAACCTTCAATAAACAATAGCGCATATCTAGAGTTGACATCATTTCTGCTCTCTGACCCAAACTGAAGTTTGGAAAATTTGCCCACGAGATATAAAGTGGTTCTAATGGTATCTTCCCATACAGGCAGTACTTTCCAGCTGCTGCACATAGAAACAGGTCACATATTAACCAGATTACAAGCAGCAAACTTTTAACGTTTATTGCATAATTTCTTTCTGCATAAATTCTAAGTAATTATTGAAGAAAGAAAGCATCAATTCTTTTATTTGTATGCAGCAAATTATAGGAAAGATGTCACGTACTGCCAAGCTAAATTTGATTTTGTATTTTAATTAAAAGACTATAAAAAATATATCTTGAGATATTCTGTACCTACCATCTCACTCATCCAACTGGACGGGACATGAACATAAAACCAGTTAAACTGGGAATAGGTTATAAGCTGCAACAATTTTTATTATTTATACACCAGCCAGATAAAATCACAAAACTGCTTAAAGCTTTCTGGAAATATGAGTAACATTTTATGTAGAAGGATAGAGAAATCTTGATTCTACTGTTCAAGGAAGTATCTACCGAACTGTTATTTGACCATAATTTTTCAATGTCGCAATGCTTCACAAGAGAAAAAAAGTACTGGTTAGATAGCTCGGACAAACATCCCTTTAGTCACTTACAGATGGATATACCATCTTTGTCCTTCTAAAGAATTACAAGAAAATAGATATTGCAACTTAAAAATTATCAAGCAGTTCACAACACGAATGATTTTAGTCCAACAAGACTGAGGAGTCAAAGTATATCTTACATGGAAAATTATTCATATCAAAAGATCCCTCTGTTAATTCAATATCAGGAGATGTATGCGTCCCTCCAACTCCAAGAGAAAAAAAAATAGATGACACGATATCTCAAAGAAACAATAATCTAAAATTTTGACTTCATGACATGACTTGCAAAAAAATTCAATCTTTACCACAGCTTACGAGCAATATAGCAAGTGTGCCAGACTTAGCTTCTAAAGGTAGCTTGTTTATCTCAGGCAGCACAAAACTAGCTTGAACTGGAGAACCATCCTTGTTATCATTAGTCATGATGTATGCTCGACTGAAGTGATATACAGCGGCATACTAAAGGATGGTTTAGCAAAAGAAACCGTGATTGGAAGTAAAGCACAACAATAATATCGAGAATAATGAAATCACTACAATGGTGAAATGTTCCATAAATACCTCCGCAACTGAAATGTCAGAAACTAGCCTTGCCAAAAATATATACATTGGAAACAGGTTTTGAGCCAGTGGGCCTTCATTCACATTCCCTGGAAGGGAAACTGTTAACTTTATCCTACATAATCAGCAAAAAGAACTAGGTCATTACTCATGACATTATTATGACCATAACAATAAATATCAACGAGTTATTGGTCAATAGATTTTATCAGAAAACGTAAAAGGTGGCTAATAATGATGAAGCGGCTTTCAAAATAACAATTGCAAGGGAGGCTGATAAGGACTGTGATGTAATTAGTGATAAATACTTAGTAGAAGTTTATAGAAATTAGTAGAGGTTAGAAGTAGTTAATAGTGATTAATTGTAGTTAAAAGAGGTTAACTATTAGTAGGCTATTAAATAGAGTAGAGATGGGATAGTAGGAGTATCATTGGACATAGTGGTCAATTGATGGGAGGTAGAGAACCCTTGGAAGTCTCTCAAAGTGTGTAAATGTGTATGTTTACGTAGTCAATAAATCAATAGGATCATTTTGGATCCTATCATTAATATTGAAGTAGTTCGATTTTTAAGAAATTATGTTGACCCAAGGATTGTACCTTCCGATTTTTGGCATGGGAGATCCACACGTATGGATCTTCCGAATGTGTGGATCTCCCGAATGGAACGGCATTTCAATATCAATCGACTTTCAGAACAAGAAAGATTTGACATCGCTATCAATTGTCTCGAAGGTTCAGCACTAAGATGGTTTTAATGGTAAAACAACAAAAGACAGTTTCAATTAGAGTTGGCATTCGAGCGAGCCAACGGGCTCGGATTACTACTGTATCGAGTCGAACCAGGCTTTAGCCCGGGATCGAATTTTGGGCTCGCGAGCTGGCTCGTTAGGCTTGGATCTCTCGAGCTCGCGAGCCCCAGCCGATCTCCTTCCTGTTAGCTTTAAAGGCTTTTAAAGTAACCAATTATTTTTTATGATAATCGTTTTGAGTGAATGTATGAAAACTAAATTAAATTATGTAGTAATGCATCTCATGGACTTAATTTCTCATGTGAGATACTCTTGTCAAAGGGTACACTTAATGTCTAACAAGTTGGTCGAGTGTTGCAGAATTTTATAAGTTCTCTCAGGTTATGTTGACCGCTATTCATATATGTCGACCGCAACAATTCCAGAAAAGAGATGTATGTCGACCGCTATTCATATATGTCGAGCGCAATAATTCCATAGAAGAGATGTATGTCGACCGAGGCAAAGTTCCAGAGATGTAATTTGTGTCGACCGATACAGACTTATGTCGACCAGCTATGTTCCAGAGACAAAATTCATGTCGACCACACAAGACATATGTCGACCGATGAGAAGTTCCAGAGATGTAATCTGTGTCGACCGATAAAGACTTGTGTTGACCGCTTACAACGTAGGTCGACCGCAGAAGCTCCAGAGTCAAACTCTATGTCGACCGCTCAATTGTTAGGTTGACCGCTCAGGAATAACTACAAGCGACAAAGCTCCAACGACTATTTTCTAATGAGTCTAAACGACTATATTGTAGTCGACCACTCTCGTACATATGTCGACCGCCCGAGCCTGAGCAACTGCAAAATTATAAATAGCTGAAGAAAAGCTATTTGAGGTGACAAATTTTTTTGGAGAGAAAGACACGCCGAAACTCTGTCAAAATCATTCTTGATTTATGTGATACTCTCTCATCTCTTGTACTTACTTTAGATCATTCATTTGGTGATTGAGAGAGTCGGTTTAGAAACCGTAAATATCTGTATCAATTCTCTTGAGCGAATTTGTAAAGAGGTGACGCTTCTGAAAAAAAAGAGTAAAAAAGGGTGACGCCTCTAAGAAAGAAGAGTCAAGTTGTAAAAGTTAGATTGACACCCAGAAGTTCAATCAAGTGAAGGGTCTTCAAGAAGCTACCTTGAAGCGCAGACGTAGGCAGTTGTTGGCCAAACCGCAAAACCATATCGGTGTCAAATTCTCTCTCTCTCAACTTTTACTTTGTTGATTGTGCTTGCATAAACTGAATTTGATAATCAACCCTTTTAGTTTCGACTGGCTTGGCTCAAGCTCGGCTAAAATAGGCTCGAGGCTTGCGAATCGGCTAGAGCTAATTTTTTTTAGAAAAAAGCTTGACTAGCTCGGCTCGAATAAGCTTACAAGGCTCGGCTCGAAGGCTCGACAAGCTCGACGAGCCGAAAAAATTCTAGCTCGGCTCGATTGCCGACTCTAGTTTTAATCGTGGTTGAAGTTCAAAAGAAGGTTGGAAAACTTTGATGACTTTAGAATTTTCTTGGATTGATTCGGGCGTTCTAACAACAAAGTTTACGGAGATAAGAGGCTGATGTGGCAAGAAGAAAAGAAAAAGAACTCAAAAGAACCTGAAGCAAAAGCAAGTTATCAAGTCTGAACTAGAGTTCAAGTCCATTTGGAGGACAGTTCTGAATGACATAAACTCAGAGTGAGGCAAGGGGGAAGTTTTGGAATCCAGCGCCATACAAACGAAGATCGTCGAAGCTTATCGATCAGCTTGATAGGAGATGGGTTTTTGTGCTTAAGTGGTGACTTCTGCACATCTGGGAATGAATAGCTTTGGGAAGACACCCTAGAGTCAAAAAATGGGCGGGGCCATGTGAAGATAAGAGAGCTTGGGCTCTTGGAAATAATGAGTCATTCATGGGTAAAATTCATGAATCATTTAAGTGGAGGGAAATGATTGATGATTTCAATTACAAGCCGTGAATCAATTTCATTAATAGGAATATCATTTCAACATCTAAGGGCATAGGCTATTTACTCAAGTATGGAAGAAAGGCAAAGTTCAAAGTTTCTCTTGCCACAACATGGATTGAAGATAGAAAGAAAAATTTTATTTTCAATTTTTTTCCACCTTGAGGAGAATGTGTGCCTTTTGGGGAGAGTAATAATAGAACTATATTGTAATATTAGAAAGGTAGTTTGTAGTAGTTATTAAAAGTTATGAGAAGTTATAATAGTTGAGAGAGGTTATTACTTCATGAGAATATTAAATAGATGTAAAAGGGATGAAGAAATTATCATTGGAGATAGTGCTCAAATGTAAGAGGTAGAGAACCCTTGGAAGTCTCTCAAGTGTCGAGGTTTGGGAACTCTTGAAATCTCTCAAATGTAGAGGTTTAATAACCCTCGAAGTTCCTTAGTATATGTTTCATATTCAATAAAATTAATAAGATCATTTTGAATTCTATCTGAGGCTTCTCCTATTAATTCTAGATGAGAAAACTATAGAGACTAATTTTCTTATACCAACCTCTCATTCTCTCAAGTAGTTCAAACATTAAGTCTATTGTCACAGACCTTTCATTTCCTTCCCCCAAATGTATCTTGAAAGCTTCCTTCATGCACTTAATCCTTGTCTAACAGAGGATCATTTTCCCCAACTTAGCTAAATTGCCTCATCCTTGATATCATATGAATTTCTCAAGGTTTATTCTTAAAACCTCATCAGATTTCCACTCTCCTTCCCTCACATGCTTTCTTGATGGGTGGCAAGCCACCTCCCAACCCGCATGAAATTTCTCCCTTCCTGCCATTTGAGTTTCTGGCCTCTTCAAAATAACGTTTTGCTCATAGCCATTTAAAAGTCAGAAAATTAAGCATGGAAAATCCAACTGTTAGAAGAAGAGCACACTCT
Organism: Begonia fuchsioides; assembly: GCA_003255005.1. NCBI lineage: Eukaryota > Viridiplantae > Streptophyta > Magnoliopsida > Cucurbitales > Begoniaceae > Begonia > Begonia fuchsioides. The sequence continues at coordinate 146,896 of QAOC01008758.1, read as the reverse complement.
GCAACAAAACCAATCCCATCTCCTCTAATCCAAAATCCCAGTATATCAAAAATCATTTGAAACCATGCTCTGGCCACAAAACATCCACCTATACACCCCGAGCAGTGCAAGTGTTTTCTTGTGTGTTTCATCATCGACCCAAGCAGCTTAAAGCTCTTTCATTTGGTTAGAATTATGTGTGACATTTGAGTTGTAAACATACTGCCAATGGTCCCATTTTACAATCTTTAATTATCTTCCCTGTGGAATCATATCTGATTATAGAAAAGATTTGCTTAGGCAGAGGGCTTTCTTGCATAAGTTGAGCCAAGTCTAGCACCCTTTTACAAAGGCACTAGCACTATATCGAAGACGATCATCAACAGAAGCAACCTTTTCTTTCTGATAGTCATTTCCTTTTGAGTCTTAATATTGGTTAGTAATATCCTTGACCTAACTGAACTTTTTTTGTCCAGAGAAAAAAAATTATAGAACTTTAATAAGAGAATGGTCTAGTGTGCACAAGAAAGACACCCATTCTGCTCTGACAGAAGAAATACTCAAGAAAACAGCACTACAATTGCTGCATAATGCATAATTCAATAAAGTAAATCAGATCTAGACTAGTTACCTTTTTTTATGCTTTGCCTCAACTTTGTAGCGCAGACACTTTTGAAGAAATAATGGCTGCATAATGTAGAAGTGCAGTCAAAAAATAAAATTCACAAAGACCATTTTCAACTTATATGATCCAAACACATATCAACAATAACTTGCTACTACTACTACCTAATAAACCATGAATAAAAAAGATGTTGGTCCAAAAGCCTCATATTGTCAAAATGAATATTTACCAATACCACAAATAAACATAAGACTAATCATTCTTGGCTAACCAATTAAATTTACATTTCTGATTGCACGACGTTGAAGAATGTTGTAGAGCTCTACAGCCTTGCAGTAAACGGAAAGGCTCTCTTCGGCTGCAACTTCCTCTTCAGAAGACAAGTGAACACGAGAATCTATGCGGCACATCTCGGTGCTTCTAGAATACCTGCAATTACCGACGAGAATTTCTCCATTTTAAGGTAAGCATCCTGAAACCATTAGAGACTATGGTAACAATATCATCTTTATAAATCATGAAAAGATGAAATAAAAAATGAAAAGACAATCAAAACACTTATTTCAATCTCAACACTTACATTTCCAGAGACAATAAAGAAAGAAAGGATTTCCGTCACATAAAATAGTGGTGTTTTTGTAGATGTCAAGGTTCGAGCAAAACCAATGTATTTGAAGAAAAGCTCGTGACATGATACTTTGAGAGCATGATTTCTACTAACTAGATGGGGAGTGAATTTCTAAACATTTAGACAATCAATCTCTCCAATTTGAAGATAAAAGAAATGACTTAAATCATAATCAGCCTCCACAGAGAATTATCCTTCACTTTTGAAATTTTTCAACGGCAATTTGCTGACTATACTACTTTATTTAGTTACTTTCATCATAACAGCTTTAGAATTTAAGAACAATTGTTGGTGTAGAAATGATGGATAGTAAGGATTGCCAATATATGCCTATGTGACTTACGAGGTTTCAGGGGTGACTAAAGGTATGCCTGGCATTCTTTTCAGACGAGACCCCAGTGTAAACGCATTCTCATTTATATCAGTTTCCTGAGCAGAAATAGAAGGTCACGAATTCCAATCTGTCACGGATAATCAGGCCGCAATAAGAACAAGAAAATCATGTATGTCCCCATATGAAGGTCATCACAAAAAAAGCAAGATATATGCGGGACTCAACAGGTTCTTCTTGTACAGTGTTTTTTAATGTTACTCGACCGATGTACTCAGAGGAAGATCTCAAAAACACTCCCTTGCCCGGAAAATGAATATTAATTTTACAAAAGGGGAAAAACTACTCAAAATAAAGCTTAAAATTTTGAAGAAGAAAATGATAGTGCCAGAAAGTGAGAATGGGAATTCGAGTTCTACATGAAAAAAAAAATAATGGCGCAGTCTCAATTGCGTTTAACTCGAATAAAGAGAACTTCCTGGACACAATTGCAAGACCTCAGACATCAGAGAATGAAGTTCCAGTCCTAACCAGGTTGGAAATTTTGAAGATTCACCAAAAAACTTGTTGAAAAATTTCTTAGAAGCAGAATACGAATTAACAAAAGGTTTCAATCACATTTCCATTTCACAATTTACATAACAAAAATGACGCTTCAATTAACAGATTAAAGCCCGAATACATCGAAAATGGAAACTAACAGACAGAAGGTCAGCCACTCAGACGGGATTGAATGACCTAAGAGGTCAGATAATCAACCAGAGCAACCGAGTATGAACTCTTACAAACAAAAATCGAAGGATTGAAAACAGATATGAAGAAGCGCGAACTCCTAGTTGAGTTTCAACTAGAAGGTTGCAGCACAAAACCAACCTTTCTTCTACTTTTTCAGCGCCAAGACTTCGTCCCTTCCTTTCATCAGTCACCTTGCCGAACCCGCGCCCATGACCGACCAAATGACAGCTTCGAACTCCGTTCTTCTGGACGCACTAGCTTAGCTGCTGTCAGCCGGGCCCAATTTTAGATAGAAAAAATAAAATTATGCTTATATGCTTTATTATTTTATTTATTTTGATAAATAGACCACCATTCATAAAATGAATATAATAAACTTGTTATTTTTTAATGCATTACGCATTTATGGTAGATAATAAAATAAGAAAGTAAGCATTTATTCTTCTGTTAGTAAATAAATATTAAAGCAAACACTTTTGATTTTTAATAAAATATTTATTAAAATAATCCTACATTTATATTTTATTTCAACAACTTTTAATTATTAATTCATATACTTCTTACTAGAGCCAACAAACGAGCGAGCTGGCTCGACAGCTCGCTCGGCCGGCTCGGTTAGATGTCGAGCCGAGCCAGGCTCGGACTGGAACAGTGTCGAGCCTGACTCGCTCGAGCCTGTAGGTCGAGCCTATGCCGAGCTCGAAAGATGAGGCTCGCGAGCCTAACGAGCCAGGCTCGTCGTCTGTCGCCTCGCCGGTCGTCGATGTCGCCTCGCCTCGTCGTCTGTCGCCTCGCCTCGTCGGTCGCCTCGCCTCGTCGGTCGTTCGCGTCGTCTCCTAGCCGGATCTCGTCAAGTCGGTCGTTCGCGTCGTCGTCTCGCCAGATCTCGTCGCCTCGCCGTCCGTCGCATCGCCGTCTGTTGCCTCGTATTGTTACTTTACTTATAAATGCAAGAAGTTCTTACTTTACTTATAAATGCATTTGCTAGGTTTATTCGTCCACTTGCCATGTATTGTTCCCCAAATGCCCACAATTAAGTTATGCTTTTGGTTTTTTCAAAAAAAAAATGCAATTTATCATGTTCTTCTATTTAAGTTTTTTTGTAATTTATCCTAAATTAGAGCAAATTACGCGCGCACTTATTCTATGACCTTTGTAAGAATAATTATTTACTTATTAGTACACTATTTATACTGTATTATAAATAGTTAAAATAATTGATTTGTCATTCCAATAAATAAACTACATGAAAATGTTGAGTTTAGTGTAAGATTATAGTTAAAATTAGAGTCAACATTTGAGCAGCTCGAGCTAGCCGAGTCACAAAAAATCTAGCTCGTCGAGTTTGTCGAGCTTTTCAAACCAAGCTGGTTGAGCCTAAACGATCCAAGTCAGCCTTACATACGTAGATAACCTTAATTTATATTTAATTTTCTAAAAAAATTTATATTATATTATTAAAATAATTGATGAATTATTAAATATTTAGCAGTGTAATGTAAATATCTTATTGAAATATTTATATTAAAAATATGTTTATTATTATTCAAAAAATTTACATGTCATTGAAAATTTAAATTTTACAAACAAAATTAACATTTACATCACTATATATTAGATACATCCTAACTAGATTGATATTCATCTAATTGTCAATCATATGTAAAATATCAAAAAATTAAAAGTGTAAAAAATTACATAAAATTACATATTATAACTTTAAATATTTTTCGAATTCTAAATTTTTGAATTCTTCCTTTAAAACATTCTCTCGTTGTTAGTCTCGGAACAGTATCGCTTCAGTTCTTCATATATATAAGTGCTTCTATGAGATCTGGTAAAAGACTTATTCGTTGATCATCGTGCATGCATCAATCTGCAATAAAAATAGTATGTAGTGTAAATCAAATTGTAGGAGGTGTTAGCTACCGTGAATCAAATTATATTTAGTGTGGATCCATATCGATACAAATTACTGACAAATAAAGTTTTAAATTGATATGGTTCATCAATTACTCGATGATGCCTATACGTGGTAGCAAATATTTATAATTCTAATAATACAAGCAAGTCAGTTAAAAAAAATAGTTCATAAAATACATTAACATTGACGACAACTTAATAATTTAACTGTATGCATACTTCGATGAGTAATTTCTATTTGCTTGGATAAAAATCGAATACGCGAGAGCAATTAATTGATGAAGTGAGATTGAGAGTGTGAGAGATTGAGAGAATTAAAAAATTTTAAGGTGAAATTTTTTTAAACAACTAACTCACTTTTATAATACACAAAAATATAGTCATTGGATGAATCAACTGCAAACGTTTGACTGATTCAACGGTCTGATGACCGTTGCTCACTCGCCATCCGAGCCCAGCTCGATACTGTAACAATCCAAGTCTAGCTCAGATCGTTACATTACCGAGCAATCTGAGCAAGCTGGCGAGCCAGCTCTAGTTAAAAGACAATTATTATTTAAACACTAAATGTGTGGTGAATATTTGTTAGCTTCCTCTGAAAATTGCTAATTAACTTTCTAAAGAAAAAACTCAAGGATCCAACTAAATTCTCAAACAATAAGAGCCCTTGGAAATAATGATTCATTGTGTGTGCATTTAGGTGCATTATAACATGCTTTGGTTATTTTTTTAAAATTCAAATTTCCAAAACATAATAAAAAATCAAAACTTCAATCTCATATTTTGGCTTTAAATCTCGTCCAATCAAAGATAAAAATAAATAAAACCAACAACTTTTAGATTATGAATTGTTTGTATGTTTCAAAAATCTAACACGAAGATGAGTTTTGTTGAGAGTCCGATCAGAGTCTCCTCCTATGAATTGTCCACAACGTTCCACCACACCACCTTCGAACGACTCTAAATTATATTGTTCAAACATCTTAAAATCCCGACCAAGCAGTGTATATATCTTTAATCTCGACCACTAATTTTTTAAAAGTATGAGGAAGCTTATAACATTAGATAACTTGGTTCTAACACCGCATATTTAATAATTATCATAGATCACAAAATACCAAAAAGTCAAATTCAGTAGTAAGTAAATATGATGAGGCTTTTAAATTTTAGATTCTAATAAATTGGGAGATTATATATTTATATACACAAATATTTGTAATTTAGAAATATTGGTTGTTTATCTAAAATAATTAAAAATTAAACAAATAATATCTCCTACGATATTTGTAGAAAATAAGATCAAATCAGCAGCGGGATTTTAATTTGGTTAATTCTAAATAGTGCACATAAATTGATGAAAATAGGAGACGACTAATTATTGTTTTATAATTTGGGAAATAAATAACAAAGAGTATCTGGTTGTTTTATCCACGTAGGATTCTGGAATCTATTACTTGAAAGCCAAGCCTCTTAGATTTGGATAATTAAAATAGATATTTCACTTAGATTTATAGAAAATAAATAAAAATATAAAATTAGGATAGAAAAATCCTGCTGGGAAATTAGTTTTATCATTTCATGAATTTCCCTTTGGCTCCTGCTTCTGCAATATATTATTCTTTTGTATTGATTTTCCATGTTGCAATTGAGACTAGTCATGTCATTCGCAGTCCGAATTGACTTTGATAATTTTGATCCCACTCTGCATTTTCAAACAAGCTTATTCAAAACACCCTGGGTTTCAAACTTTTTCCATAAACAATAGGCTCAAATCAGCTCATGACCATAGTGCATCAACTATATATTTACTATAAGCTTATATAAATATATTAGAAATTATTTTTAATATTATATGATCATGAAATAATAAATCTTTATTAATACAATGAAAATACGCTATGTGCATATTTATCATAATGAAAAAATATTATTGTTAAAATAAAAACATGTAACTCAAAATTTATTGAATTGTAAAGTTAACTCTTATACCACTATATTTTAGTTAATTCTCGGTTGGATTGACATTTATCTAATTATAAATCTCACGTACCTGTACCAATAATCTCGGGCTATAATTAGCAGAGAGACAAGTATTGTAGTCATTTGATGAGCTGTGATAAATAGGGTTAGGATAGGCTTAGTAGGCAATCAATTGTTGGCTTAGCCTGGTTCGATTCCAGTCATGTTCGGAGTTGATCTTTAACCAGATTGATTCTTTTTTTTTTTTGAAGTTATGATAAAAAAAAAGCTCAAAATTGAATTATGAACATTGAACCAAAACAAATTTTTGTTTTTGTTTTTTATGTTTATTTATATAACATTAAAAAATAAATTACAATTTCATTTTAATTTAAAAAGGTAAATAATAAAATTAATAATTTTTATCTTTAAATATAATATTTAACTATCGGTTATTGTGTTGACAAAAAAAAACGAGAAACCTAATTGGAAAGGGACCAGATGATTGTTCAATAAATTAACGAACCAAACCGAATTGAGCTGATTGACGAGAACTAGATGGTACAGCATTGGCTCTTCGATCATCAACGAGGTCTGATTTCAATGCTTGATCGATTTCGGTTTTCTGTTTATCTGTGCTTCTATCTTTCAGTGGTGGTTTGATTTGTGTATTTTCTGCTTCTTGGAGCTCTAATCAGGGAACGAGAGAATCGATGGCATCATAGTTACTTACCCTGGCGCTTACTGTCTTTGATGATTTGGATAAATGGACGAGACACCAGATTTCGGTAAATTGCGTAGCGTTGAAGTAGACTGTTCCACACTTCCACCTAGAAAAGACGGAGGCTCTAATAGATTCATATGGCGATACGGCTTCCGATTCGGACGCAGATTCGGAGTCTACCAAATCAGCCGCAACACGAAAAATTCGAGGTTCTGGTCGCATTTCTCCTTTGCCTCCTCCTCCCCTCTCACCCCTTAATCCTCCCAATACCATCGGTAACCCTAGGCTTCAATTCATAGAGCTCTCTTTTTCTCTTAGATTTTCAAACTGCTCGCCAACTGTTTGATGATTATATTTCAGAAGTCACCACCGACAGATTTTGGAAAATTCTCTAACACATTTTGAATTTTTGACCTTGAATAGCACGTTGATTGTAAAGGCTTCTTGTTGTTTGTGCTTAATTTTGGTTGAAAATAGCTGGTTTTTTGAATTGATGCTTGTCCATCCTTCTGAAACTTTGATGGGTAAATTGTATGGCAATTGTAATTGTATTCTTGATTGTGATTGTAATCTTTCTAAAATCGGGTCCCCATTTATCTATTTTTGAGATTTTGTTTTGGAAATTAGAGATTTTTTGTGAGTTTTTCAGTTTTGGGCAAAAAATTGCACCAAANGTCGTCTCCTCCGAATGCCAAAATGTTACCGTTAGAATGGAAGCCCTAATTCCCACAGGCTTCTTCATCTACTTTCCATATTCCAATCCTCCAATGACTATATATCCTTCTCCCCTCCCGCCCATTTTCCCTCCACCGCCTTTCTCTCTCTCTCTCTCTGCATTTCTCCCTCGCTCTCTGCTCTCTGAAATGGCTTTTGGCGCTGAGTTGTCGCTGCAAGGCTTCTTCAGATCACGCTCCGCTCCCCACCTTTCGTCGAGCAATGTACTGCAACTCCGCTGGCAGCATTCCCGTCGCGTTTTCCGACGGACCCACAATGTCATTCTGCCGCCTACCACCGAGGATGAGCCGCTTGGTCCTTCCCAGTTTTCCCAGTTCGACTTTTCTCTCCTCGTTTTCTCAGAGTTCCGACGCCAGACATGGATCTCTCTTCAAGACCTCAACTTTCCTCATTCACTCTGCATTTTTCTCTACCACAAAATCACCACTTACGCAGTTGATTTCGCAATAAATCACCCCATTCGGATCTTGCCCCCCATCATCATCGTCGCTGACGTCAATTTGGTCCACAGACTATACGTTGATTGCACTCGGCCTCTGCAATTCATTCGGCCGCGTCAACTGGACGAGACCTTGATTCTGGGAACGTCGACGGAGGGGCCGGAGGCAGAAAGTATCGCTGTCTTGGACGAAGGCTTCATTCTGGGAGGAACGACGGAGGAATGGGGCGGCGGTGAAATAGACAGCCATGCCTACTACGACGGCTTCGTTCTGGGAATATCAGCGGAGGCAGGCGACCCCTTCGTGGACGAGACGGTGAATCCGGAACCATGGAGTGAGGAATGGGAAGGCACAGACACAGAAAACAATTGGAGAATGGAGATGCTGCGAAGAGGAAGAACAGGGAAGTGGGCTTCGACGGGAGGAGGGGAAGAGAGTGGGTGCAGCGTGTGCATGGAGGAGTACTGTGAGGGGGCGGAAGTGATGAGAATGGAGTGCGAGCACGTGTTCCACCAAGAATGCATCCTCACCTGGCTCCGGCTGAAGCAGACATGCCCCCTCTGTCGCCGACAAATCTAGTCCCCACAACATCTTCCTCCCCCGAGCTTGGCTCCACTGCTTGGACATTTTTTGTGTACATCTGATTAGAATTTGTTTTCACTCCCTGAAACCAAATGGCTGCGGCTGCAATGAATAATCAAATTTGTTATATACTTTCAGAGCACTACGCAATATAGCTTCTAATTTGCGCAACAATCTTCAATGAACATAATAAAGTCAAAACTATGCATTCCTTATCCACAATTAATAATACAGAATAAAAGACTACTAATCAAAAGCACGAGCGTGAACCAATGGTTTACAGTTCACTAAATATTTTATACCGTTTAATCAACAAACCAACTCCGTTTATTGAAATTGCTTGGCTAAATATGGAAAAGCTTCTACTCTATGAGAGGAAATTATGGTTTGGATAAATAGATCTTCCTGTTATGAAGAAGCAATAAACAGCGCAAGTAAGGAAAACATAAGAGGGTGCTGCCTAAATGGGCCAACTAGCTTGCTTAATGATTATTTCATAGCAAAAAGAAGCACTTCCTTGGACGAAGTCCGATGTGTTCCAAGGAAAGAAAAGTCTACGATTAAACATTCATTGCATAAATCAGCGTGAAGTTCTTCAGAATTGCGCTGCAGAAGTTAATGCGCCAAATTAAGAGGCAAAAAGTTTAGTAGCAGAATAAGACAAACCTTGTTACCGTCAAAGCTTTCTCCAAGTTATTGATCATCGTCTCTTCGTCCTGAATTCAAACTTAGAAGCTTGGAGTTGGAGTCGGCTACTAGTTTCTTAACAAAGTTGCTTCGACAAGCCAGATTAAGATTTACAGTTTCATTTCCAAATTTTCAACTCTCTCCTCCCGGTCTAAAACATCAACTGAATAGAAAGGTGAAATAAATCTGAGAGATGGAGAGAAATAAAGTGCAGACACCTTCATCTAGAAAGTAGGAGATTGAGTGAACCACCGATGGAGAGCATCTGCCATTGCCGTTTCTGTAATCGCAGCATGCGTTAACCGTCGTCTTCTATAACTACACACTGAAGAGACGAGACAACTCATTTAGTTAATTTTTTTTATTAAATAAAAGTTAATTATCAATAAATATCTTGTAATCGTGACTATTTTTTACTAATATCTTAAAATTTTGAAATATCTATTATATATATATATATATATATATAAAGATACGTGTACGTCTAAATGTGCTTACGTAGGATACCCTAAGTCGCTAACCAAGGTTGTCGTGCCAGAGCACTTTTACATGTGAGAGAGGGTGAAACGGAGGGAGAAGGATTACGAACGAGCGCGCCTATGATTATGAAGAAGCCCAAAACCGAGGAAGATTCCTGCTCCACCCTCTCACTACCGTCTCCGGCGGCGGCGGAAATGAATCGAAGGGATAGCAGCAGGCAGGAGCAGGAGGAGGCTTTGGTTGCCCTCATCGACCATCGCACCTTTGAAGTTCAGCATCTAAGGCAGCGTATTTCCTACTACACTTCTCAGGTTATTTCTGTGGATGTTGTTCGCCCCGGCCTGTGCTTTTAGAGTAGTAAATAATCTATTTTCCTTTTGGATTTTGGTCTGTGCTCTTCGTCTGATTGTGTTGTCCTGTAAAGTTTGATCTTTTTTTGGTTGTTCGTCATGCCCATTTTCAAATTTCACTCATGTGTGCTTGTGATCTTCCTCCTTTTTTCTTTGTAGTTAGTTTTTTTAACGATTAAGCCTGTGTTTTGTTATCCCGCCACCATGTCTCTGTATGTATTTTTCTCGCAGTTGTTTGAAGTTATTTGTTTGAGCTTCAGAGAAAGAAACTTATAATTCTTTTGTCTGACTCTGTTCATTTAGTTATGATTCCTCCATGGGTAAGCAAGCCATCGTCTTACTCCGCCAAAAAAATGTTGAATTTTCATGAACTTATCATAGATCCCATATATACCGTTTCCCTGCCAATTGCCATATCTACGGTTCCTTATTCTGTGATCTTGTCCAGTTGGGTTCGAAAGTGCTACTTGCAATTCTATTTCTTCATTTTCTTTCAAATCACTGGCGAGTTAGCAAGCATGAAATAGATTATTTTATTTTATATTTCAATGACCAAAATCTTCTATATGAAAGTCTCTCTCTCTCTCTCTAGGTATTTTGGTTTATCAGGTGGCTGGAATAAATTTTGAGTTGTAGATGTATCATACTGATTATTTATTGAACTAATCTGCAACATTTTAATGTGTTATTTGTCTCTATCCCGAAAGTATATCATGAGCTAATATACATTAGAAAAAGATTTGCAGCTTGAGGAAGCAAAGAAGAGGCTACTTGATTCAGAGTCCAAGCTATCCCGCCTTCGCGGTCATGGTGATGTTGTATCATCGAAATCTTCTTCGGAGAATGTGGCAACAAATGTGAAAGTCGAATGTCAACCAACTATTCCAACTCTTACAAATAAAGGTTATTTTGAAAATAGGTGTCAATCTTAATCTTTAGATTCTAGCTACAAAATAAAAACCTTTAACCTTTGTTATCTCCAGGGGGTGCTGTGAAAGCTCCAAGATCCAACGTCAAGGTCAGTCCATCACATTCCAACCAAAATCAATGTTCTCCTGTACATGCGAGAGATAAATCTAATGGAACCCCGACTGAGAGGGAGGAAACTGCAATTCAAGATAAAGGGTCGAAAAGGAAATTTGGTAAGAATATAGATTTATTATTATCTTTGAAGGTTATCATTTCAGCCTGTCTTCATCATTCTACAAAATACATCTCTGCATCTTGAATACTTATTTGTTCGCCGTATGTTGTATAATGTTGAACTTCATATTTCAGAGCATAAAGAACATGAAGACTTGATTTCGTTAATATGTAGCAGCTCTTCTCCATTAATGATCAGCAGCAATAGTGGTAATTACATCTCAAGTCAGCACAGGAGAAAGTTGAGAAATCTTGCTCTGTGTCCGGTCAATGATCAGCTTTTTGTGACTAGGTATATCTAATGTGTTAGTTCATATGGAAATATTAAGATAGACTTCTGATCAAATTAAACGTCATAAACGAATAGAGAACACTACTCTTTCATCTTCCCTGCCTCAGGGAAGCCAGAAAATCCTTCGGTAGAGAAGAAAAAGAATGAAGCATCATAAGTATCTCTTCTATTTTATGTTTTTTTGCATATTTTATGAGTGTGTATCTTAGTTAAATCTTCATCGATAAAAATAAGTATTCATATATCCTTAAACTTCCTCCAATTAAACAAAAGATACTACACTTTATGACTTATGAGTCATAATTATATTCTAGTGTAAAGCTTTAGCTGAGTCGATTTCTTTCACTTCTCTTTCATAATGGCAAAGGAGCTAAAAGAGAAATAACTTTCATTTGGAAGTTTCAACTCTCTCATGTTTAGATTTCTGCAATGTCTTAATTTATGTCAAGGCAGGGTACAACTAATTATTCGCTTTCAAGATCATGTTTAATGTTGTTTGGATTAACATGACTATCTCTTTTATGGTTGTTTATGCTTTGTATGTAGTGCATTGGATGGTCTGATCAACCTGTGGCAAGTTCACTCAAAGGGGTAAGTTTGATTCTCAGCGCATAGTTGTTTCCAGGAAGTCTTCTTCTAGGGTGTAATTTTGGTTTTAAAATTGTATTTTAAATGTGCCCTCATTTGTTAGGGATGTAGACATTGTTATAGTACATTAAAATGGTTAAGCCACTAGTCACTAAACATTGATTGACGAACTATATATTATATATTTTTAATTTTACTTTAAGTCAAACCGTCGGTGTTTATTTTAAAATGTTAAAATAGAGGGTAAACATAGCATTAGTCACTAGTTGTATGCCTGGGATCCTCGGTTAAGTTCTTTAAAATGCTTTTCAATGAACTTAGACATTAAGTTATCATTTCAAGATTTGGTTCATCTCTTACTTTTCCCATTTCTCTTTTGTTCTCGTCTTCCCCTATTTCAGGTCAGGTATCTCTCTTCTTAGTTCAACTGATTGTGTCTCCCCGAAAGATCGAAGATGGCCAGAAGATGTTGCCTGGCACCCTGAGGGAAACAGTCTATTTTCTGTCTACACTGCTGATGGTGGAGACTCACAGATATCCATCCTTAATATTGACAAAACTGTAGATGTAAGAAAATCTTTCATATTTTCTGCGGTTTTAGTTCTAGTTCTTCTTTTTTTTTTTCGAAATAAAAATATTACTGGTTCACCTAGATTAATCCAGCTTATGTGGAGAGATTTACAACTTCAAATTCGGGGATGTGGAATAACACTACTCAAACTTGGTGATAGAAAATGTATTTTACCACTTAGACTTCCCAAATTTGTTTCATTCATGTAAATGGATAGCGACACAAAACCGATACTTTACTTTTAAGCACTCAAGTGAGTATTTAACACCTGTTCATTGGCAGAAAGGATGTGTCACGTACTTAGAAGGAAAACCTCATGTTAAAGGTATCATCAACAGCATAAAATTTTTACCTTTGGAGAACACGTCTTTTGTCACTGGTGGCAGTGATCATGGTGTCATACTTTGGAAGGAGAAAGATGCAGAGAACACGTGGAAACCACATGCACTGCACCGAAACTTACATTCTTCCGCTGTCATGGGAGTCGCCGGAATGGAAGAAAAACACATTGTATTGTCGGCAGGGGCTGACAAGAGAATTGTTGGGTTCGATGTGAAAGCAGGCAAAGTAGGGTTCAAGCATCAAATAGATAGCAAGTGCTTGAGCGTCTTGCCGAATCCATGCGACTTCAACCTGTTTATGGTACAAACAGGGTAAGTGGCTTCATCCCTTGTTTTTTTTTTTCTCTTAAGAACTCCATTTTTTTTTTCAATTTTCACATTCTTTTCTCATTTACTTACGCTCGATTTGATTTCTCTGTTTTGGTCCTGAGCTCATTTGTTTAATATCGAGCAGTGCTCCAGAAAAGCAGCTACGGTTGTTCGATAGTAGACAGCAGGCAGAAATCCATGCATTTGGCTGGAAGCAAGTGAGCAGTGAATCACAATCGGCTCTCATAAACCAGGCTTGGTCTCCTGATGGTTTATTCGTGACATCCGGTTCAGCAGACCCTGTGATTCATGTCTTTGACATCAGGTACAATTCCAACAAGCCTTCGCAATCGATAAAAGCCCATCAGAAACGAGTTTTCAAAGCTGTGTTTCTTCAATCTCTTCCACTCCTCGTTTCGATATCCTCGGATTTGAACATCGGACTTAAGAAAACAGGATAAAACCTCAAACTTGAAGTTGTGATTTTTCTTTTGCAAAGATTCTCCTGGAAGGAATTTAAGAATATACTCAATAGTTGGGACAATCAAGTGTTTGGAACTGACATTGGTTGGCAGCGGAAGCAGGCAGCGTGCTGTATCACCCTTTGCTGCTTCGTCATCTGACACAGGATGAACGCATGCGATTTAGTTGTATTGGAAAATCCAGTTCGCATTTTTTGGAAGAGACAGGGACAAGCAATTTGCCATTCCAGTTGATGAAGTTGGCTCCTTGAACTCTTTGGTTCTTTCATCTTTGTCTGGAATTCTTCAAGATTTTCCTGTTGACTTTCGCTCATTGATAGTTGTTGGAATCTTTGAACAACCATCTTTTGTTTTTGGCCCGTAAATCCTAGCTATGGTTTTGATTTGGATCGGCTGGCACTGATTTATACCATTATTTAGCCATATGTAAGTAATTTTCATGCAAAACTGGTGTATTACCACCTTAACGAAAGGCCTTTTTTCAAAGGGTAAGCTGTGCTTATTTTCTAATTTCTAAATTCTAAGAAGATACTCATTAACTACCGCCATTGATGTGATAAATTAGAAATCATCAAAATAGGGCAATAACTAGAGGAATAAACAAGTGTTGAAGGGGTAAATTATACAGAGTAAATCACTAACCTTTTCAAAAAATTGCCACAATAAGCACCAGTCTGATACGCCTGATTTCCCCAGAATAAGAAGACAATTAGAACAACAAATTGAATCACAATCTTCAGATCGATATATAGAGAGAGTATTAGAACTCCACTTTTCGAGTTCAGAAAAAGGAGCAATCCTGAGATCCATATGCAATGTATCTGAGATCCATACACGAGCAACTACCAAAATGAACAAACCCACAAATACACAAAATTAGGAATTGCCAGATTATGCGCCTGGCAGATTTGAGAAAAATAGTCTGTATTCAATTGTCAAAACCGGTCATTCGAGATCAGGTTTCATGTTGAGAGGACTAGACGGAGAATTGCTATTTTCTCCATCCATCACTTCCTCAGCTTTCCTGCATGCATTTTCCTTTTCTGATCCATCGCATTCTTCAGTTGATTCTGCCGTGCCTCCATCTTTGCCTGCATCAATGGCTGCCGTTTCATCGATTTTCATTTGCTTTTTAGCCCTTTTTGGAATCACTTCACAAGGAACCATCTCGGCTTCATTATCCTTATTCGGTACATCTGATGTCTCGGCATTATTGTCTTTGCTCTCCTCTTGATCATTGGTTTCGTCTTCGGAGGACTCATCAGCAGAATTGCCATTTTCTTCTTCATTCTGACTTTTTAGTGTTTCGATTACATCAAGTAACTCCCTGTTCACCTGCAATTCAATGGTGCAAAAAGATCATTTTTCTTCAAGGAAATCAATGCAAACACAATCAAGTTTCAAGGCAGTAGTAACAGCTGAATGGATTAGAGAAACATGGGAGAAAGGCAAACCTGAGGATTTTGAAGAAAATCAGAGATGTCCAAAGGACAAGAAGGACAAATCATGATATTCTTTTGGGACCGAAGAGTCCTTCCACCTTTGCTTCTGTCTCTCATGAATGTCTTGTCAGCAAACCGGGCTTCCAAGCATGCCTTACAAAAATTGTGCGCACAGGGAGTTGTCACGGGCTGGACCATTACCTGTTTGCATATGAAGCAGCTGAACTCTGCACATTTGTTAATGGACACAGTAAATGATTTATTTAGCATGAAATAGTTCTAAGTTCTGTATTGAACAGAAATAGAAAAAGATAAAAGAAAACGACCAAGGTTGACAACTGGGATCAAACCTTTCAATAATCTTTCTCTAACAGTCATTTTAAGAGCCTTCCTGATTGCTCTTATTGATCTCTTTTTCGAATCAGAACCTTCTATTTCAATTGGTTTCTGACTTGCTGGTGGAGGTTTCTTCCACACCCAGCAATTATCTTCCACCTACAATCCAAACAGTCGTACTTATAAAAAATAGAATAGATAATAGTTCAACACAGCAGCTCTTTACGAAAAAAAGTCACTTCCAAAACTAAGTCAAATTCCTAGGTAACCTAAGTTCTTAAAGATGCCGTTTATGCCTGTAAATGATTTACTAGCTGCCAATTTTTTTTCTTCAACAAATGTAAGAAAAAAGTGTAAACCATAATGGACAGGATAAAAAAAATATTTTTTTCCACCACTCACATTGAAATCCCACGAAGGACTTCCCTTCCTCTCTGTGACGTCCGTTGCTTTTTTTAACTCTGCCATCCCAGGGAAGGCTCTTGGCCGATCTCCATGTTCATCACTATAGTTCAATTAAGAGATTTTGAATAAAATGAAAACCAAGAAGGCCTTAATACATGACAAAAAATTAACCACTGAAAATCTCCACTCCCTTCCCTATAATAACTAAGAACAAAGATGTAACAAAAGTACGAACCTAGTCCAAGGAGCTGGATCATTGTCACACCTGACAAACAAGTACCTGCAAACCTTAAAACCCTAAATAAAGAACGAGTTCAGTCAGTCTTTTTAGCCAAAAAATTATCTAGATGAAAAGTTCATAAGAGGTTAAGCAACACTGATACCTGAACTCCCACTTTTCGCCAACATTTCTCAATTCTATAGACTCCATCATACCGCAAACCTTTCTCAGGGGCATATGAAGAACGTTTCTCTTTGTGCGACCTGCCAAGAAAAAAATGAGATCTATAACTGAGGGACTTCAATTCCATAGCACTCACCATTTTATGAAATCAACAATTGTAAAAAAACACCAACTTCAAACAATCACATTAAACCAACTGACTTTACCATCACTAACTATAACTACTCAACCAATTATAAATTAAGAGAGATTTAAGTAGCCTTAATTTGAGATAAAATATCACTAGATAATAGTGGAATTCATAAGTCCAATATACCAATTTCATGAAGCATGCTCGTTGGCAACCTCAGTTTACCCAGGCGAAAGAACAAAATAATTCCATGCTCTAGATATATTTCCATAATAATTACTTTGCCTTATACTTGACTTGTTGATGTCTATGCACAACTTGAATCACTTAAAAACAACCCCCTTTTCACAGTCGCAGTTGAATAGCAAAAGAAATTATTTCAATTTATTGAATACCATTCATGAGAATTTTAGATTTTATATCGCAAAATAGCCTTGCAATTTAAGACTATAGGTTAACTCATCAAGCACAAATTTTTATTTTTATTTTTTTGCAAAGCTTTAGCTCAATTTTGGATATAGATGGTAATATAAGAACTTGTCTCTTTTCTCGGATCAACACCTCTAAAAAAAGTGTTGCTCAATGAAAAACATAAAATAAAAAGTCCTGGATAATCTATTTCTAATTTTTTTAAATGATAAAATTCTAGTTTTGTATTATTATTAGCGATAAGGAAAAATCATTTCAGATCGAATCTTGTAAGGAAATATTGTTAAACTTTATCCTTATTCTTAAGGACTTTTACCAAATTTAACAATATGACTCTACTTTTTATATGATTTTCAGTTCCCTCATTAATTATTAGGAAGGATCCAGTATCTTATTAGGAAATATTGATTAATTCTATCCTTATTCTTAAGGAAAGTTGGCCCTCAAATAAACATCTTAATTATTTAGGAATTTATCATCAATAATATTACGCAATTAAATAAACAGATTAAGATAGCAATAAAGCGGGAACTCCATTTTTTCTTCCCCAATTAGAGACTTCCTACAACTGTTTTCCATTCTAAGAACAGTTTTTCAAAACAAAAACAATCAGCTCTTTAGAAATGATTATACGACTAGACAAACAATATTTGATACCTAGAAACTTTTATTCAAGTAAATTATTTATTTAAATTAGCATTTAAGGGTAAACAGCTTAAAAGGTGCAACTTGAGAGTTTTCATAAAAATATGTAATCTAAATTACTTAAAGCCAGTTCTATAACTTGTCTAAGAAACCAAACTAAACTTTGAAGTGTTACTAAGCTAAAACAAAAAGAAATTTCATATTGTCATAACAAAAAAAGTACTTGAATTAATTGGCATCTGAAAAAGGAAAAGTACAGAAATGGAAGAAGTGTAAAAGTATAATCCAGTGCAGAGGAACATTAATTAGAAAAACGCAATATCAGGGAATGGAAACTCTGAAGTACGAACACGTGACGCGAGACATGCAAGAGAACTTACCTAACTACCCTAACAGGATAACCCATCAAACAACTAAGTTTGAGTGCTTTATTCATTTTCTCGAATTGCTGGTCAAACGACTGGTCCTTGCTAGTCCGTTTGTTGCCACTTAGGTCTCTGCCACCACTGTATTGCAATGTTAGAATTAATATTGTTATATCACAGCAATATCTGAAAAGATAGGCCTTCTAATTGCATAAACAAAACTCTTTTCGGCAAAAACATCCATATACAATAAAATTAGTAGCGCAGAACAAGTGGACATGGTCTGAATAATGAAAAACTTGTGGCACGCCAAATATAAAGGGACTCAAGACATTAAAGTGATTTGTGAGACTGTAACTCAATAAATGGATCGACTTATTCCTCTAGATAGTGAAAATATTTGGAACCAAACAAAAAGAATTTAACTTATTTAAAATATAAACCTCCCAGTGTAGAGAAACCACTCTCCATGATCCTCATCATCTTGGTAACCTCCAGAAAGAACTACTGACTGTGCACCATAGTTTGACTGCCCTGCAATGCCTGCCACGTGAGGAAAGTGAGCACCCCATTGTCGACACTCCAACCTGTCCTCCCAAGTTTCACCAACAAGAACACCCTGATTTCGTCCAGGATCATTTTCAGCAGGGATGGGTCCAAAATGATCAGATGGGATGGTAACAAATATCTTCCCACTTGCTGCATTGGCCTTCCCACTTTTCTGGGCTCGCTCTGTAGTGTAAGCCTTGTCTGGCCTGTGCTGATTGTGTACAAAATGATAGATTCTTTGAGAATCTCCCGTTGCATTTGACTTTGACATCTTGGCCACACGAATCGCAACTACGAGAGCAGAATTAATGCGAGGCTGACTTGCCATTTTGGAAGGAATAAGGAAGCGACATTTTGCACAGGTTTTTTTTCCTTGTCCAATCCACTTTTGGAAGCATTTCAGGCAGAAATTATGTCCACAAGGAGTCTGAACAAAAAATAAAGCTACTGATCCGCACATCTTAGATATCCTTAGGTAGCAAAGAACACAAATAACACAATCTCCTATATCTACACATGCAAAAGTCTGATAAAAAAATGACCACCATTACATACAACTACAAGAATTATGGTTACGGGAGATGAAAGTTTGCATACATAAAGAAGAAAATGAAAAATAGACATCAAAATGAGTTGGAAATAGAATACAACTGCAATCGAACCAAAAAAAAAAAACCAATTCAATGAGGGCAGCAGCCCAAACTCAGTCATTTTTCAATCTATGTCAGTAGAACTCAATAAAAAAATTAAGTCGACTGAAGAACCCTAGAACCAGGTAATAAAGAGAAGATAAATATCTGCGCAGAATGAAATCTAACACGCTGTCGCTCTAAGCCGTACAAACACGTCGAATGAAAAGAAAATGAAAATTTGAAACGCGATAAATCCCTCTGTGCCGGAAAAGAGAAACAAAATGCATAAAAAAAATAAACCTCGGGGATCACCTGAGAAAACAAATGCTGCGTCCATTATTTTTATAAGAATAGGCCAAAAGACGAAGAACAAAACGTCGCTATCACGACAAAACAGAATTTCAATTTTGAGAAAAGAAAGCCAGAAGAAAGACAATACATGCAGTTGCAAAAACCTGTAAGCGATAAAGAAATATGAAAGTAAGAACAGACCGTGACAGGCCTTTCAGGCAACTGCATACAGAAGGAACAGTTCAAGCTCTCATCAAGAACTCCCAAAACATCGTCGTTCATCTTCCTCTTATCCTTAGACGAAGACTCTCCACCATTATCAGACGGTTTTTTTCCGCTCAAAAGCTCCTGACGCCTCATCGCCTTCTGTCCGTCCGTCAGCGAGGCGTCAGCCTCAATCGCACGGATAGCGGCGATCAGGCCACTGGAGGAGGCATCGACGGGCACACATTCGCTTATAGAAGTTTCACCTGTATGCGGAACACAGTCAGGACACTCCCATTCAGGAGTTGAAGCTAGGGTTTCAGAGAGGCTGGAAAGACAGTTAATATGCCAAGGAGTACTGCAAGTTTTGCAGGTGAGGCTTTCTTCTTTCAGTGGCTTCGCCTTACAGGCCATGCAAACGCCATCTCCGTCGACGGGCAGTCGTCCGGCAGTCGCCATTGAAGCAGAGTATGGCATCCTTTGAACCTTTCCTGCGTATATAAGGGAGAGTGTCAGGGACGGCGGGTCTTTTTAAAAATTTCTGTGAAGCAATTATCCAATACGGTCAAATGTAGAGTAGACTATATTGGAGCCAATAGTATAGCGACAATGCAGTCAAAAGGAAAAAAGGTCAAAGAAAGATGTGAAGTTCTTAATCACAACAAACCCTAGCTTGTCTAGGCGAAGGATAGTTTTATTTATTATTGAATTTAATGGCTTTGATTTTTTAATTAACTAAACTATTAAATTTTAAATTTTAAATGAATAAATACATAAGAAGAAGTTTAATTTTATGACTACCATTATTTATCTACTAATAATTGAAACTCCACTGTATTTATTTTTTAAACTATTGAAAAACAATTCCGCACTGTGTTAAAAAATATTTATGCAATCTTTTTACGTCCTAAAGCGAGCAATTTTCTTAACACGTTTAGGAAATCTTAACCGAAATACCAAGGCGCGTCTAAGCTAACAAAAGACGATAAAAACTGTTAACAAACGTCCCTTTTGTTGAACATTTGATCAAGTTTGAAGAGCGAGGAAACTTTCCATTCATAGAGAATTATTTCACTCAGGAGAGAACATAACACGATCTTTTTTATCGAACTTATTTCTAGGATCTTCAACATTTCTAATAGAAAATATAAGAGCGATTAATTGAGGTACAACGGTTGAGACAAAACGATAAAACCCGTTAAAATTAAAAAATAAAATGGATGGATTTCAGTAAAAATTGATGGATAAAATGATTTTAATCTCGTATTGATGTACAAAATCTAATTCGATCTAGTCATACAACATATTGCGGTCTTTTGACCTCAAACACTATAGACACAAGTTTTGGGGGTCGTGAAATTATGGTCGGTTTTACATTCTTTGTAACTCCATTTAGAGCTGGCAATCGAGCCGGCTCGAGCCCGGGAAAGGCCGGCTCGTCGAGCCTGACGAGCCAAACGAGCCGAGTCTTTCGAGCCTGTCGAGCCTATTCGAGCCGGCTCTGTCGAGCTTTTTTCAAAAAAATATAGCTCGAGCCGGCTCGCGAGCCTCGAGCCTAAACGAGCGAGCCGATCCGAGCCAGTCGAGCCTAAACGAGCCGAACAAGAAAAAAAAATTTCGTATATTGAAGTTGTATAACTTATTCGATATTATGTAATGACCAATTTATGCATATTGTTTTCTTCAAGCCAAAAAAAAATTTGCATGATAACATTTGTATGTATCGCCTCCATTACGCAAAAGAAACACGAAAACAATACATCGAATAAATATCTCAAAGAAACTCGAAGACAATAGCATCGAAAGTTCGAAACATAGAATCAACAGCATGCAACATGTCTTTTACGAATCGAAATAGAAACACTGAAAGCATCCAATTTGAAATCAATTCGCAAAAGAGTTAACAATTAATACTCATGCATTGTACGAATCGAAATAGAAACACTGAAAGCATTCATTGTGCCATTAAAAAGTAAAATATGTTACAAAAAGTTGTTTAATTGTTCGAAAAGAGTACAAAAGAACGAACCTACTCCATAGGGGTATCGTCTGTAAAAAAAATATCAGCTAACCTCTACAATTTATAGAATTCACGCATAACAGCTACATGCGGTCGACCTTCAGTTTTAAAACGGTCGACCTTACGTTATCGTTGCATATGGAAGTTATAGCCGTTACATTATAACGGTCGCCCCTCTTTATAAAAACGGTCGACCTTTTTACAACTACCAATCGACTCTTTTTTCCACGCGGTCGACACTTTCACAACAATCATGCGTATTGCGGTCGACATTTAATTAGCGGTTGACACTTAAAAACGTTCTGGAACGTATAGCGGTCGACACCTTATTTTGCGGTCGGCCATCCAAATTTACATATGCATTAAGTGTCGACCGCACTACAAGTAGTCCGAGCCAACCGAGCCAGCTCAAACGATCTGCACTCTCGGGCTCGGATCGAGCTTTTGCTCGAGCCGCTACAGTGCCGAGCCAGGCTCGAGCTGTTACAGTGCCGAGCAAGCCGAGCGAGCCGGCTCGTTTGCCAGCACTAACTCCATTGAACCAGATTAAATATAATAATGATTATATTTGAATTGGAGAGATGAATTTTTAAATGACCAAAGGTCCAAAATGGGTAATTGCAATTAAGACCAATGGAAATTGGGGAATCGTAGGATTTGAAAAGCAAAATGATTTACTATATTAAGAGCATTTATTACCAAACATGATTAGTAGAGATAACCTCAAGATTATTTACTTATGTTTTCATAATATTAATATTAATATTTATTTTTCATAATATTAATATTAATATTTATTTTTCATAATATTAATATGATTAGTAGCGGTCCGAGCTGGCCGGCTGGCTCCATCTCTATCATACCCTAAGTAAATGACCCTTATGAATGTTCAATTAAAATTAATTTTATACTTAAAATTGCCAAGTCGCTCTGACAAGGACGAAGAAAGAAAAACATTATTAAAAAAATAGAAAAAGTCGTAAGAAGCATTGTAGGAGAGAAAGACAGGCCTCCACGTCAGCGACAGCCACACGAACGACCTTCCTCTTCTTATCTTCTCGAGCTTTCTCCTAAAGCCCGGACCCAGGGCGCTCTCGAGGCTGCCTGCACCTCAACGAACAGGGAGAGGATCGATAGTAGATCGGCGAAAGGAAAATGGCGCTGCATTTACAACCACAGGCCTCCGCCGCCGCCGCCCTCTCACCGCCGCCAGTGTCCGATGCTGGCTTCCGTCGGCCGTTGAGTCGCCTTGCTCTGGGATCTTCATTTTTGTCTTTTCCTTCTCTTCCTCCTCTGGAAAGGCAGCGTCGTCCTTCTGCTTCTGCTCCTCGCCCTAAATTCTCCATGCGAGTTGCTTCCAAGCAAGCCTACATTTGCCGCGATTGCGGGTACTTGCTTCAATCGCCTTCGTCTTTCCTCGATTTCTTCAACTCTAAAATCACTTTTCAGGAGCTGTGAAATGCTCTGATTTGTTTTGGCGCAGGTACATTTACAACGATCGAACTCCGTTCGAGAAACTGCAAGACGGTTACTTCTGTCCTGGTAATTCCTTCGTTTTCCTTACAACTTCTTCAATTTTAATATTTAATCGAAACAAAACTGCAAGACTCAATCTGAACCAGTATTAACATGGACAAACCCGATCGATTTACACTTGGAAGAGTGCTCTTAAATTCTGCCTTAATAAATCAAATCAAAGACTGAATTTCGATAGACTTGTTCCCCTCTGCTTATGCTTTTCCATTTCCGACAGTTTGCGGTGCTCCGAAACGACGGTTCAAGCCATACACGCAGGCAGTTACGAAAAATACGAACGAAAAAGACGTGAGAAAGGCGCGAAAAGCTCAACTTCAGCAAAACGAAGCCATTGGGTAAGCAAAAATCTCTACTAAGTTGCTCGAAATGCATCTATGCGATCGATCATGTGTGACCTAATGCTCTGGAAAATTGAATTCCACAGGAGGGCGCTGCCCATTGCCATTGTTCTTGGACTGGCTGCATTAGCAGGCCTCTACTTGTACATCAACAGCAGTTTCTAGGATCTCTAAGCTTCACTTATAGCAGCTTCTGCTCTGTTTTATTGCTCCATAATTGGACAGTCTTGCCACATTTTATGCCATTTCGATGCTTCGTTTTTCTCGATCTATGCAAAATTCACGCCTACTCTCCCAACGTGGGTTCTACTATTTCAATTCATCGCGTTTGCTGTTCGATAATATGATTTACCAGTTGAATGGATCAAAACTTTTCGGACTGAGATTGGCAATATCATCATTCGGGCGTGTAATTGTCCAACATATTGTTATGTCAGAAGCTTATTTCGTGTCTCTCGGCAAAAAAATTACATACCATGCTATCGATGAGTTCCCCTGAAAGTAATTCGACATCACCGAGTTGTTCCCTTAGGCTAGCGTTCTCCATTTTCTGAGAGTGAAATTGTGATAAAATTAAGTATGAACAATCATCAGGCTTAACCCTTTCCAAAATGCACCTTTAGTAGACAATCATATGGATCTTAAAAGAAAAGCCTATAATCCTAGCGAGCTACACAATCTGCGAAGAAAACTAATCTTTATTTAATTTGAAGAAATCCCAAAAAACGAGTTGTTATCGATTGAAATGCACTGATTTTTCAGGTTAGTCGCAAACAAAAAGGAGTACAGAGAGGATTCATTCCAACCATTTATGCTCCGTTGTTGAAAAAATCTTAACATTTTTTACTTTTTTGTGGTGAAACCGTTGAGATTTGGAGTTGGAAATGAGAGTAGATTTGTAAGAACAATGAAAAAAATTAAAATTTGCTCCATAATCAGATCTGAATCTAGACAGAAAGAAAGAATGCAATGACAAATGAACACAAACATTCCACTTACATTTCGTCTGCCATTCAGTTTGCCTAATCTGGAGGCGATGTTAACAATTCGACCGCCAGCACTGGAAGGTTTAATCAGTGGGATCATAGCATCAATCACATTTTTCGTTCCAACATAATTGGTCTCGATTACTTTCTTCGAAAATGCAACAGAATTATCACCCCCAAGATTGAAATTCACACCCGCATTATTTATCTGCATAATGTATTGAATACCAATTTCTAAGGATACTTCAGTAGAAAATTGTATCAACATAACAGTTCAGGAGGGCAATCAAATTAAAAACAATCTTACCAGAATATCTAGGCCCCCATAAGTTTTTTGTAACCAATCAGCAAAATTCTTGATGGAGAGAGGGTCAATAATGTCTAATTGATGGAAGACCTATTGGTACGAAAATGTAATCGTTAAAACGCAAGTGACGCGTCGCAACGTAGTAATAAAAATATCGATCCCACGAAAACAAGTCAAATCTCTAATTTAAAAAATATATTGTAAAGTATTATAAAGAATAAAGAATAACATTAAATATTTGATTTTTATATCTATCTTCTACTCCTAGATTAAGTAATTAATTAAAGTATTTAACTAATAACCTAGATTAAGCAGAAAAGTAAAGTTGGTGGTCAAATTGAGAATTCGTAAGAATCTCGATTAGGACTTTCCGTAAATTGATTTACTTGAACTGCTCACGGTGGGTACTGCAGCATTAGTCACAACATCATATTAGTTTCGGTCCGAACACTAATAAATCGGGGTTGGTGTTGCCTCTATGGTTGGGTTTAAGAACAAGTTTGATTTGACCGCACTAGGTTAGAATGAACATGATGAAAGCACTCCTAGCTAAACAGTGTCACTCGATCTAACCACCTAATAGTTTTAATACACGTCTTAGCAACACGCAAGGGTGTATTGTCGTGTTGCCCTAAATAATACCAATGCAAATCAATAATTTCGTATATAGCACTTAGCAATCGCGCAAGGGTGTATTGTCGGGATTGCTCGAGAAATAATCACAACAAAGCAAAGATATATAAGCTCTTATTAAAATGAGTTCTAAAATATAGCATGCAATTTCATTAAGCAAATCAATATATGAAAAATCCTATTTTTAATTCAAACGAAATAGTTATACAATAACTATCAGGAGTTCATATAATTCACGAAAGTTAAAACGAAAAGCAAAGGGAGAGAATTTTGGTCCTCGCCGTCGAAATTCGTTGGTCGCACAACCTCCTTCCCTCGCCGCCGTGAACCTCTTCTTCGGATTTACTCCCGAAGCTTGATCGTGAATCCCTTTCTCCAATTCTAGCACACTCAATTCGTGGTATTCTCGTTCCTTTATGTAGAGTGCGTGCAACTTTACCAGATTTGAGAAGTTGTTACGATTTGGAGGAAGATCTGGGTCGGTTTGGAAAGAGGTTGAGATTATGAAAGATTTCCAAATCTTCAAAGATATTCTTGTTTCCAAATTTGAATTTGAATTGATTCTTCCTTCTTTTTCGTGATTCTTCCAGGTTTTATCTACATTAATCTTCTGCAATTGCATTGAAACAAAAATCCCGTGATAATAAAAATATACGAAATATAGGGCAAAATCATGTAAAAACAGCGTCATTGATGTTGTGGCATCGCTGCTGCATTATCCCTAAAAATCCAATTATTTCAGTTAAATCATTACTAATTCCTAGCAATTTGACCACTAAAACGTCGTGAATATTAAGTCTTTTTGAGACTTAACACATCCCCAAACTTAAGCTATTGCTCGTCCTCGAGTAATGTCAATAAACAATCATAACAATTTTCAAATTTTTCCACAAAAGACCTAACTTGAGACAAATGATCACAAATGCATGACTTTCCAACTCCTCTTAACTTCAGATAATTTCTCGATAGTATCTCCCCCAAAGTGAGTGTGTGCACTTATTACTATGAACATTAACCTTCCCAAAAATCATAAGTTTCATCTCATAATGCTAAAATCTTCAATTCTATAAACATCGTTCAAATTCATATCTTCCACGTACAAATTAAGCAAGATTCGAGTTTCATGACTTCAAGAGTGAGGAAGAATTTTTCTAGGCTTTTGTAAATAAGCTACTTACGTTATCATACCACCCTTTATATATTTTTTTATTCTTGATTTAGCCGAGGTGGTATTTCAAACGGGTAGCCCATTTAATTGCAACAGAGTTCCTCACATTGTTTCCTTTATTTTTTTATCCCACCCATCGAGTATCCAAAAGGTTCACTCGAGATTTGAAAGTGGATTGAGAAATTGCAAATACACTTCACCGTTCATCCACAAATTTCTGATGAAGTTTCATCCACGAAGTTCTGAAGAGTGATATTTTTACACACCAATTATCCACTGATCATCCATCGATCATCCACGAAGTCCCGGTGAACTACAAATGTTGTGATTGTCCTTATTTTTGGACTTTTTTATACATGCCTCATTTTTTTTTCTTTTTTTCTTCCCCAAACTTGTCACCATGTCACTCTTCACCTAAAAAATATGTTTGTCTCAAGCATTTACTCGAGCTAAGTTTCAAAAATATCAAATTTAAACAGAACATGATAACTCTTAGGAAAATCGGGAAAAATGATGTTCAAAGTAACAATTTCGTGTAAAGAGGGTCTACTATGTTGAAGTGTCTCCTAAATTAATTAGACTTGAATTGTCATTAATAAGTAACATCCATCAAGGGTTAGATAAATTAGAAAAATAAGTTTCATCATTAAACTATATGATTGCAAGCATTCTCGGCTATTCGGATTAAGAGAACTATTCATTATATACTTTTTATATTTCGGTATACCCTCATCCTCAAACTTAAATTCGACAATGCCCTCAATGTCAAACCCAAAATAGTAACAGTGAACCGAAATCACAAAAAATAGAATAGCAAAAAGAGTTAGAAGTAAACTACCCTATGAAGATCTTTCGGTTTCTCTATCGGTTGGGCTGCTTTGTGCGGCTTGATTCGGTAGTAGGTGGGCTTTCAGTTTCTCCAAAATATCCAACATGAAGTGTTGCTGGATTTCTATATGGCTCAGACGAGTTTCTATGAGCTGCAGACTCGCAGAAACTCTGTCGGGAAACTGGGCTATTGGCGATGCTGCAGCTCCGCGTGCAGCATCGGGGGTTGATGCACTTTCTTCTTCCTGATCTCTGTCATTCTCCTGTGAAATTTGGGCAATAGTAAAGGGAGTGATTGTACCTTTGTACTGAAGCTTTCCCTCTGTATCTAGGACTTGAACTCCTGCACCAATACAGAGATCGAAAATTAGTGAAGGGAAAATGAATTGACTCGCCTTCTTCTTGGCGTTGGTGCAAATGCTCCGATAGATTATTCTTCGGACGTTGATAGGCTTGCCCGTCATGATGCAAAATAGGAGGACGACTCGCTCGCGGGTGACATGTTGCCCATACGAGGAAGGGAGGATTCTGGATTTAGCAAAATGGTACCAGCATTTTGCGCTTGGTTTCAGAGATGCTCGTGAAATCGTGAGGGCTCCTAGTTTTGTTACTCGCCAAGTCGTTCCCGGCAGGGCCACTGTGCTGAGTACGTCGGCGAGAAATTCTGGCGATGTATTCTCCGAGTGGGCGAAGAACTCGTCGGTATCTGATTGCAGCTTGTAAATACGATTGATGCTCTCCGGTGAAAATGGTACTATTTTGTGTCGAACCATAATTGATTCTGGCAAATCACCTGAAAAGTTAGCATAAAATTCCCTTACTAGAGTGGGAACTAGCTCTTCCAGCTGTAGAAAACTGCCCAGTTTCAGCTTCTGATGATTTTGGTGATGTATGCCAGATATTCTTTCATTGCGCTAGCATCCAGTAGGAATCATTTTTCTTATGCGAAGGTTCTTTTCTTGAAATGTAGCTCGAAGTCAAGGCGAGCTTCTTCGAAAATGAAGGTTGGCTTTGCTGGCCGCCTAATTGCAGAGCTCTTAGTGCGCGTAGAGCTGTGTGGGGTCTGTGCTGCGACTTTGGTCTTTGGTGCTGTCGGGATGGCTGGCACTGATTTTGGCAGGCTAGCTTTTGAGGTACCTGAATTAGTACCAGAATTTGAGCAGCATTTCTGGAGCGCGTTAATCGGCTTGGTGGGCTGGATGATTCAGGCTCCGGAATCAGAGTAACTTCTCTGGTTCGCAGCGGAGGTGGAGTGGACTCCGGAGTTGGATTATCTTTTTTGGTCGGCGACGATAGAGATACAGACTCTTTGGTTGCTCTTTTCTTCAAGAAAAATGATATTGGAGTAACGAGGATGCTTCTCGTGCTGGCATTGTAATATTAGACCAGTGGCCCCATTTCCTTTTTCTAATTAACGGTAGTGGACTATCATATTCTATTTCCGAATCGGACGACAGAATGATAACTGGCACATCCTTTGTTGGGGGTTGCTTTCTGGCAGGGCGGCTCGCAATTCTGGCAGAGGTTCTAATTGAAGGACCGATTTTAACCTAAGTGGGGGTGAATTAAGTTAATTGAAATTTTTCGTAAGTTAAATTCCTTAAGTACAAAACTAGAGGGTTGGTTATCAAATTCAGTTTATGCAAGCACAATCAACAAAGTAAAAGTTAAGAAAGAGAATTTGACATTGATATGTTTTTGTGGTTCGGCCTTCAACTGCCTACGTCCCCGCTTCAAGGTAGCTCCTTGAAGATCATTCACTTGATTGAGCTTTCGGGTGTCAATCTAACCTTTACAACTTGACTCTTCTTCCTTAGAGGCGTCACCCATTTTTTACTCTTCTTTTTCAGAGGCGTCACTCCTTTACAAGTTTATTCAATTCTATCGTTACAAGGATTTACGGTTTCTAAACCGACTCTCTCAATCACAAGATGAATAATCAAAAGTGGATACAAGAGGTGAGAGAGTAAAATAGCTTGAAAATAATTTTGGCAGTGTTTCAGAGTGTTTTTCTCTCAAGGAAAATCGTCACTTCAATTGGCTTCTCTTAACTATTTATAACCTTGAAGCAGCTCAGGCTCGGGCGGTCGACATAAGTACGGTAGCGGTCGACCACAATATAGCCGTTTAGACTCATTAGAAAATAGTTGTTGGAGCTTTGACTCTGTAGTTGTTCCTGAGCGGTCGACATAATCGTGAAGCTGTTGACATAGGTATAGTTGAATAGCCTTTGAAGGTGCTGCAGTCGACATGAGGTCCGTCTCTGGAACTTCGCATAGGTCGACATAAGTATTGAGTGGTCGACATAAGTTTCGTCTCTGGAACTTAACGGTCGAAATAAATATTTAGCGGTCGACATAGTGGTCGACATAAGTCTTTATCGGTTGACATAAGTTCTCTTTGGAGTTTCACATCGGTCGACATAGGTCTTGCGCGGTCGACATTAATTTTGTCTCTGGGACATCAGCGGTCGACATATGTTACATTTTTGGAACTTTGCCTCTGGTCGACATAGATCTTGGGCAGTTGACATATATATGTTCTCTGGAATTATTGCGGTCGACATATATGAGTAGCGGTCGACATACATCTATTCTCTGGAAATATTGCGGTCGACATATATCAATAACGGTCGACATATATCTCTTTTCTGGAGTTATTCCGGTCAACATATGTATATAGCGGTCGACATACATCTCTTCTCTGGAATTGTTGCAGTCGACACATGTGAACAACGGTCGACATAACCTGAGAAAACTTATAAAATTCTACAACACTCAACCAACTTGTTAGACATTAAGTGTACCATTTGACAAGGGTATCTCACAAGAGATTCATTAACAATATAATTTAATTTAGCTTTCATATATTTTCACAAACGATTATCATAAAAAATAATTGGTTACTTTAAAATCCTCTAAAGCCAACAATCTCCCCATTTTTTATGATGACAATCCAATTGAAAGATAAATTGACTATGTTCTCACATTTTTAAATACTCCCCCATAG
Organism: Begonia fuchsioides; assembly: GCA_003255005.1. Classification (NCBI taxonomy): domain Eukaryota; kingdom Viridiplantae; phylum Streptophyta; class Magnoliopsida; order Cucurbitales; family Begoniaceae; genus Begonia; species Begonia fuchsioides. The sequence continues at coordinate 116,336 of QAOC01008758.1, read as the reverse complement.
TATATGCATACTTCACAATACTAGAGCATAGAAACAGTTAAAACAATGAATATCACTTTTTATGCCCATTCAATCATAGTTATAACTTTTCATGCTCATGCAATCATAATTAAGGCATAGAATAATGCAATCTACCTCCCACATTTGCATTATCAAAAAAATGTTAAGGCATTCACGAAGAGCTAATGCATCGAGAAACAAAAAGCAGTAATTAAAACATTGTCTTTACATAAAGAGAAATGTCCCAAAATATCTAATAAAACTAAAAACTACTCCTATGGAGATCCTATAAGAGGTGATCCATGCACATCCAAGGCTGGAGAAGATATAGGCATAGTGGATGGAGAGTCGAGGACCTCGGTTCCTGCATGAGACGAGATCAACACCGTATCGGGGGAGGATACAGGTACCGTGTCAGGATCACGAGCCGATGTGACAGATGACTCAATAGTGCGGTAAATGATTCGGCATTAGGAGCTGGAGAGAAGTGAACTGAAGCTCTAGGACACGTTGTCGCTGGCTTCAAAGTATTCATCTCAAGCATCAATCTGTTTCTTAAGACCATCAACTTTGTTGTGAAGAGACTCAACAGAGGATGCAAGGTTGGAGATGAGACTAGTGAGCATATCAAAGTGTTCTTCAGACAAGGAGGAAGAAAGATGCTATCCACCCGTAGTCCGATGCTCAGGAGGAATGTGAATCTCATCAGCAGTCAGGGGAGGATCACTTGAGGTGGAAGAGATAGGAGGTCGGGGAGGCAAGGTTTTCTTGTAGTGTCAAACTCCATCATCATCTTGAGCTAATCCCATACGAGCAAGTGTGGAGTCGAAATAGATATCAAGATTCCTAACTTCGATAAGAGTCGTGGGAGGAGGAAACTCGACTCCTTGCTTTGAGAAGATTTCCATTAGCATAAGGTTGAAAGGTAAAGACTTGGATGCTACGACCAAAACATCCATCATGCGCCTCATTATTATGAAACCAACATTGAAGCGACGCCGATGAAAGAACATGTAGAAAACATAAAGTTCCATGTGGCTTATGTGATCTCTATGACCGTCCTTAGGCAAAAGATTGCAGGTGGTGATATGGTGAACTAAATGTGTCGTGATGTTGAGATCACTAGCTTTCGGTTTTTACGACACATTTTTGGAATCTTTAGCAACCAATCTCAGAAAGTTCCTATAATCAGAGCACCGAACTAGAGAGAGTTCCTTCCCTTGTTCATAGTATTGATCGGTGTGCTCGTTAATTTGGCAATTTAGCAGTGAATTTAACAATGAAATTGTGATCTTGATTGGTTTGCCACTTCTTTGAACAACCAAAGCTATCGGCCAAACAAACACGTTGGCACGAACTGATCTCTGAATTTGACTTCCACTTTGAACAGAAGTCCGGTCAAAGCAACGAGGTAGCTGATGCGCTAAGCCATATAGTAGAGTGTGTGAGTCTTTGTTATCTGTCACAAATCCAAGCATGCAAAACAAATGGAGCCCTAAGGGACAACATCCGAGTTAATTTGTAGAATGATCATGCAACTCACACCGTCATTGAATTGGTTAAAAAAGGAAAGACTCGATAGTTTTTTATGGAGAATGCCCTACTCCTCACCAAAGGATTTATATGTACCACATAGCAATAACTTGCGGCGTACTCTCCTACACGAATGTCATGAAATTTTGTAGGAAGGCAGGTTGGTAGCGGACTTATGACTCTTAAAAAGGGTTATAACTTGCCTAAGATGAAATGCAATGTTATGCAGTATACGAAGACTTGTTTGGTGTGCCAACATGACAAGGTTGAGAGAGACAAGACTGCTGGTCTTCTAGAACTATTGTCTGTCCCAAAGAGACATTGAGAAAGTATTTTCTTGGATTTTATCTCAAATCTGTCATATGCCAATGATTCAGAAGCCATATTGGTGATCATAGACCGTTTCTCAAAATATGTCACATTTAATGCCACACCAAAGCACTGTCTAGGCAAAGTTGCGACATAACTCTTCTTTAAACATATAGTGAAGTTATGGGGGATTCATCAAGGCATCATCAGTGATAGAGATGGTTTACGAGGCCATTTTGGTTGGAACTTCATCAATACAAATAAGACGAATTGGCCAAATCTCCTAGATGTGGCTCAGTTCTGTTTCAACTATCAGAAAAGTTTTTCCACAAGAATGAGTCCCTTCCAGATTATCATCGGGAGACAACCTGTGTTGGTCCACACTCTGGAACAACCTTACGATGGGAAGAGCCCTAAAACGTTCAACTTCTCTAAGGAGTGGAAGCAGAATACGGAGCTAGCTTAGGCCTCTCTGGAACGAGCTGTTAAATACATGAAGAAAATAGCCGACAAGAATCAGAGACCAAGAGATTTTCAGGCTAGAGACCTCGTTCTGGTAAAAGTTGTTGTCTGATCAGCTTCACTTTAGAGGAAAGCAAGACAAAAGACTCATAAGGAAGTACGAAAGCCCAGTTTAAGTCATCGAGAAGGTCAAAAAAGCATCATGTAAAGTTCATCTACCTCCATGACTCAAGATCCACCCTATGATTCATGTCAACAACCTAAAGTCGTGTCACCAAGATCAGGAGGACATGGAAAGAAACCAAGTTTCCAGGCCAGATATCATCATCAACAAGCAAAAGAAGAAGCAAGTTGAAAAAGTTCATGCAGACAGAAGCGTCAAAGTTGCCCGCCGCAGCTACAAAGAGTACCTGATTAAGCGGAAAAGGCTAGGAGACGACGAAGTCTCTTGGGAGAGAGTTGAAGACTTGGAAGATTTTGCATAGAAAGTCAATGAGTTCCAGCACAAGCAGAGACAAAGTTGACAAATGCGTCAACAACTCAAATGTGGGAGAATGTCAAGGTCTAGTGTCAAGGTCAGGACCTATTGCCCGTGGCCGCCCATACCTTTAGTTTCTTATCCTGTCTTTACTAGTTTATTTTTATTTTTAGTAAGAAGTGACTTCTCGGCCACATAACATGTTTACTCTTGTTGTAGCTAATATGACTCAGATTGTACTTTATAGGGAGAGGCATGATCGCACATCGACTCCTACCAAATGTTATAATTTTGCTAGTAATCAATGAATAAGTTCTTTGCAACACACTCTCTTTATTCTCACTATACTCGTAACGCTCGTGTCGGATAAACTTAATTGATCGTTTGCTCATTAGACAAAAAGCTTGTACTAACGACGAGGACACTCGGTGCCGTTGGCACCTTTGTAGGCTAACTTATTGTGATCGTGATATTGGATGTCGAACAGCCTTTTGAAAGTAGGACCGTGATACCTCACATGTGCCTTCAAGAGTAAGAACTAAGACCATGTTTGTATTAACATTTAAATCATAAAAAAAATCAATAGTGTAAATGTAAAATCCCGTTCTTTAAAAACAGCGGTAAAATTTTTTCTTTTTAAAATCTCGTTCAAAACTCTTGATTTAAAATCGTAGCGGAAGCGTAAAACATTAAAAACTATTAAAAATGTGATCTCATCATACTTATAAAACACGTCATAGAAATATATATCAAAATATTATTTCGTTCAATACATGTCATAGATAGAAAATAGCACAAAACATTGAAACATTGCCCATCGAATTACTTAACATAAGTTCTTAACATGATAATTCAAAACACGATAATTCATTAAAACAAGTTTGTATAAAACTTAATAAAATATTTAAAACTTATTTCTTCCTTTACCCACGGGTCGTCACTCGGTTTCGTAAACATCCCGCTCCAAAGTAGCTCCATCGACGTATCATGGCACGTGATGAGGATTAAATTCCTCATCCCGAGCTTCATCACCTACATCATAAAGCTTAACTAATGAGCCTAAAGCTTAGTAAGAAATAATGCTCATGTCATGCTTAAAATCATGTTTCATTTTGTTCTTTATCTTGATTCTTACTTGATACTTGATCTTGACATAATAGGCGGGCATACGTAAGGGAGAGAATGACACCATGTGGCCTTTCTCACAGGCAACTCACTGAGCACCATCTAGCCCGCTCGCAAAGGCAGCCAATTCAACTCCACCCCTGAGTTTTCTTAATCTTGATATTTACTTGCTTGACATTTTTCATGCATCGTATGAGAGAATTCTCGGGATAGGGTATTAGCACCATCTGGCCTCCCTCGAGATAGCTCTCCCCATATCTCATTCTCAACATACGGTTGGGCGACGTTTTGAAATCATGCATGATTAAATACTTTCGTAACTTTTCTTAAAACATGATGAATGAATATGAATGCATGCATAACTTTATTATTTATCATAAAAATACATACTTGTGAGCATAATATCATTCAAGAATTCAATGCACAAACATCTCCAAGATAATCATAAATTTACTTTTATCGTTTATTTCTTGCTTTACATACTTAGGCGTTACTTATAAGATACAAACGAAATCCAATGTCACACAACACCAATCAATCTTATTATTGGGTCGGTGCACGGTGTGATGCACCCCAAATAGGTTTACACCAATCAAACCATCAACATAGGGTCGGTGCACGGTGTGATGCACCCCAAATACAGTAATTATACGTATACATTCACATTATCTTATTAATCATACTTATTATGACCAAACTAGGCATACAATTCCTAACACACCCTTTGTGATGTAGGCCCCGAAGGGCAAAATACAAGCAATGAGTTCTTACCTCGTTTCCAAGATGAATTCCTACTCACTTTCCTTTAATTTCCTTGACTTGTCTTCAAGAACATCCTAAAAATCACAATTAACTAAAATAAGTACCCAATATTTTATTTCTATTTTTACCTATTTTCGGGGCTCATAACTATTTTTATAATTATCCAAATTCCATGTCATTGGTATCAATCTATTCCTTATTCTGTATACTACATTTCACACGAAGACGTTGTGGCCGAATTCGTAGCCGAAGACTCACTAAAATATACGTTTTCCAAAATCAGTTAGTTTCATCTTATATTTTTTGAAACCTTAAATTTTCACTTAAAATCTCGTGCATGCACGTCTATTTAACAATAATCCTACCATCTTGCTCTCCAATTTCATAAATTGAGCATAATAGTAGTAGAAATATGTACCTAGGCTTCATTTTTCACAACTCAAACTTCCAAGGCACATCTCAATTTTCTGAGACACGCCTTTGCAACAATTTGAGTACCCAACTCAAAAAATCACTCTCAAACACTCATAAAACTCACAAAATCTTACTTGGAGGTTGAGAGAACTCAGGAGAGGGAAGAGAGAGGTCGGAAAAATTGGTTAGCAGCTGTGAGAAATGAGTTTTTAAATAATTTCAGGCATGGAAGACCAAGAGTTTTCGAATATCATCAATGAGCAGTCGACACTTTATACACAGTGTCGACCGGTTCTACATAAGGTGTCAACATACCACTGTTCATAGGTCGACCTCTATAGCTTGAAAAGTCAAGGTGTCGACCGGTTTTCAAACCCGAGAGTTTTAAGGTGTCGACCGCCAGTTAAAACTTTCATAACTTTTTTTCTATAACTTATATTTCTATAATTCAAAAGCCATTCTTTTTCTTATTAAGTGTAGTTTAACTTTGTAGAAGACATAAACTTCAAATTATGAGAGTAAAGGTATAAATTATACGAAACACCGAATATTGCTCAAAAGTTTATATTTTCTTAGTCCAGTTTTCATTTGTCAACTTCTAACGTGCATAACTTTTGCACCACAACTTCAATCGAGTTGTTCAACCTATCAATCTTCTCCTTTTGATGTTTTCTATAATTTCTTAGAAGATTACGTTGTCACTTAAGCTTAGTTGTGGTATGATAAAATAGGAAAATGGAAACTACCCAGTTATCAATTTTCAACCTGGTGGTTGTTACTAACTATAAATTTCCAAAACCTATAACTTTCTCTGAAGACCTCTAAATTGAGTAACTTTTGTTGCTATAGTTCCATCAACAAGTCTATTAAATTTCATGTGAAGAACGTAAACTTATCTGTAGAACTTAAAATCTATGAAATTGGCTAATCTTGACATTGTGTCAAGGTGGTTGACCTTGCAAGGGTCGATCGGTTTCTAACGTAGGTCTACCAGACCAAGTTTGTAAAGACCCAATTCTCGAGCTGCCACTTGCTACTTTTCTTACTGACTTACTTACTCGCTGGCAACTTGAGAACCGGTCCGTTACTGGGTTCTTACTTACTTACTTACATTACTTTCTTACATTGGTGGAAAACTTGTTACTTTAATTTATAAAAACTATCTTTAGTTTATAAAATAGTTTACAAGGAAAACCGTCGAATAATAAAAACATACATTTGAATTCAACCTTTAAGTAAAATACATAAGCATCTAATAATTTAAATCTGCAGTAGAAGAAAAATAGTTCAACATAAGATACATTCATTTTCAAAACCTTTGTAATCCATCACTCCAAAATGACATACACATTTTAATTACATCTTCAAAAAATTCAAAACATTTTATATTATAACTGTGTGTGTGTCATGCGTCACTCAATAACTGTATCATTTGGACACTCCTCTGCTCTAACTCCTTGATCAGTCACTTGCACACTTTCCTCCATTACATTCCCTACATTGCAAAGCCTAAACTATGTGTCTAAAACTCAGTAAGTAACATAACTATAAAAATGCAATGCATGAGTATGCTATGCTGTTGATAAAACAATGCACAATTTCATTCACGTTTCTTGGGTTTCATATCTTCTTTATCTTTGGAAATATTACAGGATCTCAAGAACACATCCCTCCACCTACTTCAACTTCTACTGGGCCCACTTACATTACTTCTTAGAGTGTTCATGCCTGTAATAACCATTTACTTTACTATTCTGCTTTTCATGTTCTTAACTCATCGGAGACGAAACATAATTGGCGTCCCATACAACCAATTATATCTTGTTTACCTCCAACTACGTTGTAAAACAATGCATGAAATCATTTCGTTGACATTTTGTAAAACTATGATGCATGACTATGTGACTATGAAACATTACTTAAATTACATCAAACATAACATGAAAATAAGCATACAGCACACATCAAACATACATCCTACTCTTTGCAATGCAGTCCCACTTAAGGGCCAAACAATCTTAATGTTAACTTACCTTCGTAGCTAGATTGAGTTGATCCACTTGAGTCTCATTTTTAATCCAATCGATGACCTAAACCTACAGATCATTTAAGGATGAGAAATCGGGTAACATGACTTGTTTTATGGCATAAAGTCACAACTTACTATTCCAACTTTGAACGACTATAACTTCCTCTACATTGATCCATTCGTGATGCTACGGGTGTCAAATTATTCCTTAAAGAGTCTACTATAACTTCTTAGAAGACACCAAATTCACAAAACTAACGTAGCATAAAGTGTCGATCAATGTTGGCATAATAGTGAGCATGCATCTCTGGAAATCAAGGACTGGTCGACCCAACCTATAAGGGGTCAACCCATGTTGACAAAACAGAGAGCATGCTTTTTTTGAATCGAGAACCAGTCGACCTAACCTATAAGGGGTCGACCGCAGCTCTCCCCAGTTTCTGTACGCTGACTTGCGACGTCCATAAATTTTTATACATAGCTTTGAATGGAGTTATTCTAATGGCTATAAATCACTCCAAGAGTTTACTCCAACTCTTACGAAGAACATAAACTCAAATTCGTGCTATAATTTGACCGAATCTCAAAAACCCTAACATTGCACACAATCAACTGATTTTCTAACAATCTACATGAAATCCTTTATTTTTATCCATCAATTCAACCAATACCTTCATATTATCCTTACTGAACCTAAAAGAAACTCAGAGGGTAGAAAAATTACCTTGAACTTTAGCTTCCATGAAAACTTCAGAGTTTTCCACTTCACCTCTCTTGAGATAACCCACTTTCTCACTCTTTTCTCTCACAAAGCCTCTTTTCTTTCTCAATCTCACTCTTCTTGTCAAGACATGAGAACCCGAGAGAAATGGAGGAGAAGAAATCGTGCTAGAAGGAAAATGACGGATCATGCCTTCTTATCCCCTTAATTAAATAAAAATCAATGTTTCTCTCACGTCCACCCATCAGATTTCTCCAAGTTTTTGTTGACTTTTCAACTCAAATCGGGGAAGGTGTGAATGTGTCGACCGCTCGATCCTATGGTCGACCAAAAGTATTCTAAAGGGTTATATTGTGTCGACCCCTCCTCGATCCTGGGGTTGACCGAAAGTATTCCCAAACACTTAGAAGATTTTCTAACCTTTCCGAATAACATCATTACTTATACCCCCTTAAGCCTTATTTTCTTCATCACCTTCAACCTACTAAATTGCTAACATCAACAATACTTAAATTCTTCAATATTTACCCAACATTCATAAAACAAATCTTAAACACTTTCATCTTAAAGTCACCAAATTCTAAAATAAAAATGAGGGTTGTTACAAAGTTCCTCACGACCAAGGTGTCGACCAATACTATTCATAGGTCGACCAGTCCTTCATTCACAACCTTCCATTTTCCATTTTCTCAAACTTCCATTCAACACTTAAATTGATTTAGTTCAACTTTCACATTGACCTTACTTTATCAACTACCAATTCTAACAATTGAATTCCAGCAAGTTAATCGTCATTTCATACCCTTAATCATAATTGAAGTATAAGATGATATACTTATAAGACTTTGAATTATGATGAAAGGGTCGGGTGTTACCACACGGTTGAAACTCCGGTATTTTCCTTTGTTTTCATCCACTTTCCACCTCCAACACTTAACAACTTTTATTCTAACATCCAACTTTGTTTCCAAATCATCTAAATTATTATTTCAAAAGTGTAACACCACCTCAACATCCATCATCCCTTAACACATATTGTATCCTTGCCATAACGTGCTATATTCATACAGGCTTAGGTAACACAGAAAAGGTGGGTGTTACAGTAAATATAAATGTATCCCTTTAACTTATGAATATAACATAATTGCTACTCATGCATGGAACTTTAAAAGCCTACACCTTTAACTTTATGATAATTTTAACTAAATTTATAGTCAATAAATTTCATTAATAAATGATGATAAAACACTAACAAATATTATAAATCGATAAAATAATTATTTACTTTTATGTTAAATAAATTAAATAAAAATAAAATTTTATTATTATAATTTACACTTTGCAAGTTGATAACATTAAAAAAAACTAATGGAAATCTTAAAATCAATTAAAAAGCAAAATGATAAATGATAAAATTTCCTTTAAAATTATGTTAAAGTTCAATTGTCATTTTTTAAAACGCGACGACAAATTTTTAAAGTTTAAGGTATCACAGTAATTATTCTGATAGTTCATAGAATAAATTATTATTTACCATGAAATACAACTAATCTCTCTTTCTTTTTTATTGAAAATGTATCAATGATTACCTTATAGTTATGAATGGTTTTGAACGGGCACATTAAACCTTTAATCATATAAATAAATATCTTAAAGTATGATTATTTTTCAACTGACATTTTAAGCTTCTAATTTATTAATTAATACCTTAAAGTTTAAATAATTATCAATCGACGTCTTATCATAAAATTCAAGTTAATTAAGCCTCTTTTTACAATTTAATTTTGATTTTTTTAAAATTATTACAAGTTTTTGATTAGCATGTTAAATTAAAAATTGAATTATAAGAATATGCATAATAACTAAAATTTATTGTTGGGATATATATTAATAATCTTTTAAGGTTTAAAGTGTCAATTAAAAATATACTTATATTTTTAAAGTGTTAGTTAATAAAATTAAGAGTTTAAAACATTATTTAAAAAAAAATCGTATTTCAAGGTTTTAAAAACACCGTTAAGTACAAGATGCCATTAATAATTACATTTTTTATTCTTAGTGGAGATGGTTAAGGGTTGGGATGTCCACAACTAGAATGGACTATAGATCATAATAAAATAGACACATTTACTCTATTTTTGATCGATTATTCATTGGCTTGCATTATGTATAACTAATTTGTTTTGATTGGTTCAGTTCGATTCGGCAGGTGTGGTTTCGGTTTTGGTTTCAACTGTATGGAAAATGAAAATTGATCAGGCGATGCTCAATGCTCCAATCGATGGTAGTTTCAAGTTAAAACAATGGGGGAGCATCAAGCAGCTCCTCCAACTTCACTCTCACGCCATTGTTTCCGGCCGCCTCCTCCTCTCTCCCCTCTCCATTTCCCTTTCTGGCCCATGTTCTCTACTCTTTCACTGCCTTCCTCCGCCACTTCCTCCCCCTTGCTCTGCTGCGCTCTCTCTCTTTTCAACTCCGTTCCTGTCGTAGTCACTAGAAACTTCAGCGATAGTGGGTAGTCTGCCCTCAAGGCCTGCTCCCCCCCTCCGGCTCTGGGTTGATCTGAGCGACGTGTTCTCTATCTTGGCGATTGAAATAAAAATAGAACAAATCCTATCAAGTCTAGCTCATATTGATTGTTTATCAAAGGACTCGTGCTATCAAATGCTTGAAAGATTATCATCGGGTAGGTGCTCAGTGTATGACGATCCATCGTCAACTTACTCCTTCCAATTCGCCAGGCGTGCTCAACATTATGCCACCAAGAGAACTCAGCTCACACGCTTGTTCAAGGGTGATCCCCTACCATGTTTTTATCTTGAAGGGTATCTTGAAATCGTACCAATCAATCAAATATGGTAACATTCAGCAGACATTTAAAGAATAAGATTTGTGTGATTTGACAGAGGAAGTAAAGGATGTAGTATATGGGGGAATTGACTGGAAACTGGTGTCACAGCATTGAAATAGTAGTGGAAATTCATGGGAAATGGCCTGAAAGATGAACTCTCCGTCGTTATTCTCATAACTATCCATTTATTCGTCCCGGCCAAGCCCACGCCGGTTTTCTTTTCCCCCCCGAAGTACAGAGTAAGTGCGAAAATCACAGGCAATAAAATTCAAGGTACTCAACCCGAAAAAGAAAAAAGCTTCATCCTTAAACAAAACCGACAGTTAAGATTATGATTAAATACGAAAAGAAAACAGGAAACTTTATTGTACGCTACAAGAGTTTTATTAATCGACTCGCACAATCTATGAAGTTCTTCGCCTGTAAAGGAAAAGGGAGAGACTTTTTCTATGCCACCCCCACTAGCAAACTCAAGACCATTAGCTTACCTTATTAAGACACTAAAATAAACAAAAATTGTCTGCTAATTTTAGAAATTGAAACAACCAAAACTTAAAAAATGGTCCTTACCCCAACATTCACTCTCTTTCGGATGCTTCAATTCATGCCTCTGAAAATATCTTAAATCGTATAGCCTGCGCCGAGGTTGCTCATCATTTGCCACCACCGGCTTTTCTAGTCGGAGGAGGCATATCGTCCTCTTCTGAGTCCACATCGCCATATTGCCACATTCCCAGCCTCTCTTTCTTGGCTTCTTCCACATATTTTTCAAGAATGCTCATGGCTGCCTGTTTTTCCTTCGATTCCCACCTTTTTCTTTTCTCTAGTCTGGCAAGTCCTTCCTGAAATTCCACACAGCTAGTAAATGAAAGTTGCCCAAAATTTCTGGTAACCAAACTGAGAAAATAAAATAAGGGAAGAAGTCCATTGCTTTTTCCGTGTTGGGACTCGAAAAATGGTTCCTTTCAAAACTTCTATTATTAAGAAACAACAGCTCTAACAAATTCCAAGTGTGCAATCGTGTATGTATATTTATATCTCCCATATCTTTGGCGGTATATAGTTAGAAATAAATAAATGTGACGATTTCAGGTTCAAAGGGAAGCAACGTATAATATATTCATCATTCAGACTACCAATTTTTCTTTCACTCCTGAAAAAGAAGAGTGCTAAATAATATCTTGAAAGAAATGAATATTGGCAGAGAGGTAATATTCAAACCTTAACAATCATCGCATTGATGCTGAGCTCAGAATCCACAGGAGTTAAAGTGACAATAGAAACAGTCCCAGTTCCTTGCCCTTTGACTTTTCCTCCTGAAGAATCAACTTCTTCTATTGTAGCACAGAATTCTATGGAGCTGTTTAGCATGTGCTCACTGAGATATTCGGCTGCCTCTTGACCAAAGTCTTCCTCCAAGCTGGGAACCCTTATGTACCCAAGGCTGCACAGCTGAGCAAGCCCCGATGCCGAAGCCATAGACGAATCAAGAGGACGTAGCTGGCTAAAAGTAACAGCCTCTTGATTTCCATAGTCAATATAAAATACTTCAAAAACATCTTTTGGGGATTCGACAGATCCTCGAGGTGTATTGACGATCTACACAAGTCAAATACCAGAAGATAGATCATGAGGAATGCAAGACTGAAATCAACTTCAATCTTCTAAATTAAGAAAATTGTCAATTATGAAAACAAGACTCTAAAACAAACAAATCATAAAAGAAAATAATGTTTTAAAGTGTTACATTTTGTTTAACTTAAGAACGGTGGTTTGGAACTCTTCTGATGGCTTCAACTTACACAGGTACTCCTTCCCTCCAGACATTATCAATCACTTACACGGTTCAATGATAACATTTGAAGAATAATCATAAAAAGAAAAAGAATAATTTCTAATCAGTGCCATTTAGATAGAGGCATAACTAGTTGGACGGTTTTCATAGATAAGTTTCAACTTTTTTTTTTTGCATTTTTATCTAAGAGGATAAAAATAAAGGTACGCACTAATGACTTACCATCGCTCTGTTCCAAGAATTATCAGCACTAAACTGAGCCAGGACAATATCTCCTTTCTTCGGATTAAAGGCCCCAAGTAGAGGAGCTTCTTGAAGATTCAAAGAAGCCAACTGCTGTTGAATTGTAGCTATTTTGTGATCTCCAACTTTCTGGACGTAAAACTTACCTCCACCCAAGACTTCGGTAACAGTAACCTTTTCCATATAACAAGTAAGTCACTAAATCAAAGCACACAAACAGAAATTTTCTTAACAAACCTTTAGCACTTCTTTCTTTTTGCTTTCAACAGATGAGCCATTGGAAACCTCCTCCCCTTCCACATAATTCTCCCAAATCTGAAAAAAAAATTAGGTGCATCAACATTATTTGAAAAGATTTCCCTAATCGTGATGTTTAATTTCTTACTTTTAGGTTTTTCTTTTTTGCAGATCGCTCTGCTTGTTCTAGAAGATGAGCATCCGGTACTTTGTCACTGCCAAAGGATGTTTGAAGTTTTGCCAACCCTGCCTCAAGTAGTACAATCGCCACATTCGTCCTTGATTCCCACAAGGTTCCCAAGAAAGTTCCAGTTCTGTCAACGGTTTCTACCTCAATCTGTGAATAAGGAAATGTGATGAGAAATAAAAAGAAAATGGTGACTATCAGTTTGACATAATAAAAGTTACCTCAACATCTCTCTGCATTAACTTGCGCCTCATCAGAGAAATTGCTTCATCGGAAAAGGGCTCTTCTCGACCAGGACATCTAACACCAGACAATGCAAAGGCAATGCTGCAAGTTTCCTTTGGAATCAATAATTTAAAACGATGTCCGCTGAGAACATATTCAACAACGGCAGGAATTCTTCTACTTCGGTGTAAAAATGGCAAGAAATCTCTGGCTTTCTTGGATGATGCCTGAAAAAATGATGCTTTTGTAAGCAAAAGAACGATAGGTGAGACTAATCAATTATGGTCAAAGGGGTACGGATTTTTTGTCTAACCGTGAGCAAATCTGTTACATGCATCACAGGAGGATCCTTGGCAGAATGAATTCCCCTCTTACCAGCTATTGCACGAGACTCAGCAGCAAGAAGGGAATCGTAAAAATTGGATCTCTCTTCAAAATCACGATGTCTTATGACAGTGCCAAAACCTCTGGCAACCACCAGTTCAGCTACATTTGAACCTGGTACCTGGGAACCTGCTGCGTTTGGAGTAGCTGAGGGAGTATCATCACCCTCAGCTTTGATTGGAGATAAAAGGAAGACTGATCCAAAATCCAAGACTCTGGAATCGCCAGATCCACTTGCAGGACCGTCACCCATGCCTACTTTCCTAGAATACTCCATAACTACATTTACCTGTGTGTAAACAGTTGATGTTATATAACTTGTTTAAATTACATCAATAATCACTTGGTGTTAAGTAATCATACTTGTCGGCCAATCAAGCGTGTTCTCAGAAACTCCTTTGCCTCACGAGCATAAGGGGCAGGCTTCTCCTCTCTACGAGGATTTCCAATTCTTGGACTCCTAATACTTGAAAGGTTAACTCTTCTTTCTGCTAAAGGGCTGCCGAATGGAATAGAATCATCTGCTACAATTAAACAATCTCCACTAACAACCTCAACCACCTGGGATATGTCATAATGTTAAACACAAAAAAAAAATCATAGAGAATATCACTTTATGATTAACAAACCTAATAGCTACCTTTCCAGTGAAATTCTGGTCATGAATAGCCTTTGAATTTGTAGCCGGAGGTAGATAATTTGCCCAAAGCCTTAGGCGATCTTTTTTTGCTTGAAGCTCTGCTGCTTTTAGCCTCCGCTTGGAATCTTCTTCCATCATATTTGCACTCCATTCAACATATTTGGCCAAACCCTGCATTTGATTTAAGATTGGTTAAAAGGGGGAATATAGAGCCTACAAAAAGTAATAACGATATTGTCTTGACAAAATATACAATATAGCTTTGCAGTGCTCAGCTCTGCTATATGATAACTGTATCTAATTGGCGCAAATGTATCTTCAGTAGTGATAGACAGTCCTACTCTGACAATGCACTAGCACATCATGGTGACATAGCACAACATTCCATTTCAAGCATTACTCTTATCCAAATAAAAAAAGGAAATGCGGCATGTCAAAATGGGTACTACAACCTATTCAATACTTTCTAGACGCTCAGGACCACTTGATATGGATACCCCTCACTTTAATAGAGAGGGCTTCCTCATTTCAAAGAGAAAGTTATATACAATATAAGATATATAAATTCAAATATCTAAAAAGTTCATATAATATTAAACAAAACATATCAGGTATTCCGTTATTTATGTTCAATTTTACAACATATCAGGACGAGTTTTTATTATGAAGATATTTTTATTTTGCCATGAAATATTGTCATAAATATCCACAGCAAATTATCACAGTATTAAATGATTTGAAGTCATCCATTATATTTTTATATCATCTGTTTCACATTATTTGCAGTTCCATTTATCAAGAGATGCCATAGAAATACGAGATATTTTGCACAAAGATAGAATTATGACTAATATATATGAATTATAATTCCAAAATACCGTGGAACATACATTTTCAACCAGCTCCATGGCCAAGTCTTTTGCCACTTCACCATCAGAATAATAAATCGAGCCAATCAAGTTACTGAACTTATCAACGCCTTCCAGGATAATGCGAACCTACAAATCAATCTCAAATTCAGATAATTTAAACTAATTAAAAGCGTAAAATGAAGTAAAACAGCATTACTTACATCCCTATGTAAAACACGAGTCTCTGTAAAATGCTTTGCTTCCGCCCCATATGGTTCAGGAGCAACTTCAGCCGATGTCCCTGAGGAGACTGTAAGCCTCTGTGCAGATGTTAGAGAGCGGGGTTCAGCGGAAACCTCACCATTTGGTGCATTAGAGGTATCTGGTTCCATTACTAATTCTGGAGCAGGTCGTCTTCCCATTGATGGAGCCTGAGCATAAAAAAAATTATTTGCACCTAGTGAGAATGGTAGACCCAGAAAAAATGCTAAATGAAGTAGAGAACCATTTTCCATTCAAGGAGGCTAATGACAATTTCATCCACACACCTGTATACCCGCAACAAACACCTGCAC
Organism: Begonia fuchsioides; assembly: GCA_003255005.1. Taxonomy (NCBI): domain Eukaryota; kingdom Viridiplantae; phylum Streptophyta; class Magnoliopsida; order Cucurbitales; family Begoniaceae; genus Begonia; species Begonia fuchsioides. The sequence goes on along the minus strand of QAOC01008758.1, from coordinate 100,515 downwards.
AAACTGAAACTCTGGAAGCAGATGGACACGAACAGAACTGCCATCTCGAACCTGCTCAACAATCCCCTGCATGTGACTTCCTTTGTTAGCTGCCAACAGACCCATTGCATCTAAGTTGCTCGGATCTCCAATGGCAGAGGGAGGCAAAGTTCGAACAGATGCTTCAGCAGCACCAGGAACCTGCATGATAACTTTAGTATCAACCGTGGTTTTTTTTTTTTTTCAAATTTAAAAACAAAACCAAGGATAACACAGAAACCTTAGTCCATCGACCAAGGCCTTGCAGCTTTGCTTGCTCTTCAAGACGCAACAACTCTGCAAGATAAGGGCTCACTTCTCCTTTCTGTTGGCCCTGCTCCCTGACCTGTATTGTCAAGGTCTGGTGAACTGCATGTGCAGAAAAGATATACGCAAACTCATACTCGAATCAAAAGGGATATAATAACCTTTGCCCATCCTGCAGAAACAATCAAAGCTGCCACATTCTTGTCACCAAGAAAAACAGAACCAAACTCGCGACCTATAGTTGGCACAGCATAATCTACCCGAAAAGCTACCTCCTGCAGTAAAATGAAGAGAGAGTTATGAATTGCATGTTCATCCTAGAATAAAAATAATATAGTGAACAAGAATAGAGTATAAATATGAGCATTAGACAAGCAAAGCATCACCTTTCCTATAGAGAGATTCCTTAGATACTCCCTGCTCTCCCATGCAAATGGTTCATCCAAGCCTCCTCTTCGAGCCTTTCAACGTTTCAAAGTTAAAACACTAATGAAACAACACTGACATAAAAGAGAACGATGAAAGTAACTTTTGGATCAAAACCAGAAATCTACACCCATCCTATTTGAGGATAGTTTTGTGGTAATTTTAATGCCTGAGACATGTTTACGTTACCCATGTTAAGATCATCAATAATCCAGGGAAATACGAGATGAAAAGACAAGGACACATCAAAACCGCTATAAACAAATGGGATACATGATCATGAAGAATCTGAGGGGAAAGAAAACAAATAACAAACTCCACTTAAGGAGAAAAAATACGTGATGTGAGTCGCAATCTTACAAGTCTTGGAGCAATAAGAGAAGACAAAGTAATGGTCTTTTCAGGCGGGGGTCCAGGCTTATTACTGGCCATAGCAGTAATTACTAAGCAATCCCCAGAAGGAACCGCTTTGACCTTTCCTCTGTACCATCCAGAGGCACCGACGCTGGTTGCTGATGCCATATCAACTACCAACAAATCCACGGTCAGCAGCCAATGACTAAGACTGATATCCTACACCACATAGAAATTTCATCATCAGCGAATCTTCATACGAATCAATATAAGAAGAAACTCAGATCTGTTACAAGAAAGCGAAGATTCGGATACGATAACCGCGTACATGGAAAATCAACATTGTATAATTGAATTCTAGAAATTCTATAACAAGATCTAAAATTCCATAAGGAACACATGCAACTGTTTTAATGACATGAAAAAAATTTGAAATTTGAAATTTTCTAACACATAAATTACGACGAGTTTGCAGCCACGATGAAACTTCTAGAATATGAAACTAAGAGACGAATTAAACAAAAATATTCACAATACACACCAGCAATCGTCGGATCTGATCGGAATTTGTAGTTATCGACTCCAAATTTAACTCCACAGAAACAACGCCGTAAATCGATGCAATCGACTGACTTCGAGCAAAACGGAATTGAGGATAGAAATAAAATGATAGATGGCTGGGGACGAGGTCGGCGGATGGGAGCTGGAAGCAGCGGCAGAGGCAAGAACGAGAGAGTTGTGTTGTGATCGTGCCGAAGCTGCATTTATATATAAACGCAGAAATGGGGAAGTCAGAGACCGGGGGGAAGTCAGGTACGAACTTATCCTTCTCATTTTAATTTATTTACCTCAATTACCACAAGGTGAGTCCACCTGAATACTGTCTTATCCATCTAGTTACAGTGATCTAGGTACAACTAAAGATGTCAATCGATTCGACTAGAGCGAACAGAGTAAATTTTTTTTTATCTAGCCGAGTTTGTAGAGTTTTTTAGCCTATCCGCCTCAAGTTTTTTTTTAAAAATTTTGGATTAAGCCGGCTCGCGAGCCTCGAGTCTATTTGAGCCGAGTCGTTTGATCATGTCGAGCATATTCGAGCCGAGCCAAACATACGTAAATTTATTTATTATTTGTAAAAAAAATAACATATCATTGACATTAAATTGTATAAATTCTAAAAACTATAAGTATAAAAAATTACATAAAAAAAATTACAAGTAAAAAAATTATATATAAAAAATACAAGTATAAAAATTACATAAAGTTATCCTTTAAAAATTAATAATTTTTTAATTTTAAAATTTTTGAATTTCTCTATTAATTCATCTTCTCGTAGTTGGTTTCTTGAAAGTACATCACTCCAATCCTTCAAACATATAAATGCATCAACGAGATTCGGTGCAAGATTTCTCCGTCGATCGTCGAACATTCGTCCACCTGCACTAAAAGCATACTCGAAAGCTATAGTAGAAACATGATAAGTTAGTTAATCACGTGCCATTTTAGAAATAATCGGATAGACGACCGCATTATTTTTCCACCAACTCAAAATATCGAATGCATCATCAAGAGGAAGTTGATAACGAGTGTCTAAATAAATATTGAGTTCATTTTTATCGAACCATAAGAATGCACATCGCTATCAATTTTTTCATCAATGACATCCATACTATTAATTAGTTGTTTAAAACATGAACTATCACTAAACGTAGATGCAATATTAGACGAATGAAATGAACGAAAAATACTATCTTATGTTGGTAAGAAGTAAATAAATTAGAAATATCGTTTCTTAACAAAACTACTAAAACTATCGACATTAGCCCTAAGTTACCTGAAATCGTATCAAGCATCAATTTACAATATTCAAGTTTATAATTTGGATGCATAATGCAAGCAAACGAAAAAATATTTGGTATGTCAAGCCAATATTTTTTAAATTTCGTTTTCATTTCGTTAACGATTTCAGAAACTTCATCTATTTTTTATATCTCTTGAAAGTATTTGTTAAGTTTGCAAATATAGGAAGAACAAGACATGCAGTCGAGTAATAAATTTTCGAACATTCTATAGTAGCTTCGAAAAATAGTTTCAAAAAATCAAGTAATAAATGAATCATATCACAACTACAATTATCTAAAGTAATATTTTGTATCTTTTGACTAATAAAATCACAAATTTCATTCTGATACGGTTTAGCATATTTTAACATTAAATAAGTTAAATTTTACCTTGTTGATACATCCGTTTTTAATTTTGTAGGTCGAAGATTAGCTGCTTTACAGAATTCTTTATATTCTTGTTGTCGGAAATTAAAATAATTAATAAAAGAAATTGCATTTCTACTTGCATCAATTTGCGTAGAAATAAAATACATGTCCTCTTTAACAAATAAATTTAAAATATGACAACCACAACGCATATGAAAAAGCAAAAATTGACAAGTATAAAATTGAAATAATCTTTTAAATTGTAAAACACAAACATAATTAGCGGAATCATTATCTAAAGTAATACTAAAAATTGTATCTCTAATATTATATTCTTGTAAAATAGCCACAATATATTGATAAATAGTTATTCCGTTACGAGGATATTCACAAATACGAGTTGTCATTTATCATCAATGAAATGAGAAGTGACGACTGTATATCCGAGTGTATTAGGTACATTCCATAAGTCGGACGTAATACAAATACACATAGTAAGTGCGTGTGAAAATAATACAATTAACTCATTTTTCATATTATTGTACATTTTAATGATGTCACCTCACAAAGTACTATGACGAATTCGTCTAAAACTAGAGTTAACGTATTCTCTCACAAATTGTTCAATGACTTCGCTATCAAACATCGATAGCAGGACTTCTTTTGTGCTACATATTTTGCAGCACCTTCGCGTAATCTTTCGTGTGAATACACGAAAATTCCTCCAACACCAACACTTCATTGTACTTGGGTCTGGTCTCTTGTTTGCTCGTGTGCGTGATATTTTTTATAATGTCAACCAATAGTGCTAGTGGTAGATTCGTATTTTGCACATTATTTGAATTGCGCCTTATTTTTTATTTTTTCCCTTATTTATATTTCTTTCAATTCAAAATATTTCCAAACATTCGACGGTTTTCATTTTTTAGATTTAGGAGAAGATGCAGATGCATGTGCAGATGTGTGACCAATAGAAAATGCGGGATTACTAGATCCAATTTCTTGAATGTCGTCATCATCACATGGAAACGATTCAAATTGTGCATAATGTGCATCCATATCGATATAAATTAATAACTAGAAAAATTATAAATTGATACCATTCACCAATTACTCGATGATAACTTGTACGTGATAATTTATATTTAGAATTCCACAACTACGAGTCTTGCAAAATAAAAAAAAAATTAGTTAACAATACAAATTAACATTATTGATAAATTTCTAAATTAATTTTACGCATACTTCGATGATTAATTGATAATTGTTTGAATAATAATTAAATACTTGAGAAAAATTTCTTGGTAAAGTGACATTGAGAGTGTAAGAGCTTGAGAGAATTCAAGAAAAATCTGTGAAAATTTTTTGACACCCCTCCACCCATTTTTATAATATCTGAAAATCTGGTTGTTGGATAATGCAACAGATATATTTCGCATCGTTAAATTATAGTCGATTTTTTTATTTTTCAAGGCCGAATATAAATATGAACGGTCTAAATAAAAATTGATGAAAATTTAAACCAAAACTAATTTAAAATTCAATTCAGTTTAGATTTAGTTATAGTTTGATTAAACATTGACGATAAAATCTATGCTAAAAATTCACTCCACCAAACCCATCTCTAAAATTAAATATTATGTATAGTGTTTGGCAAAAAGAAAGAAAATTTTTTATTTGAATATATCCACATATTTATGTAATATTACATAGCTAATTTCAGACAAATACTTAATTATGCTCAGATATCTTTATAATAGTATACTAGGTATGTTAATCATTTTTACTAGTATTTATTGTAAATAGTAAAAATAAAATAAAGACACTTCAAGTCTTATAATTTCCTATCATAAAATATTAAATTTCTCATTAACATTTTAAAATAATATTAGCACACTATAAACATCCAAATTTGATGTAGAAATATTAACATGGTTATCCGCATCATCATGCCATTATGACCTCATCATTGGAAGTATTCACGATAAATCCGAAAAAATAAAACACATCATTTTTTGGTAATATTACAGGTAGTTACTATCGAAAAAAAGAATGATGGCGTTCTTGCTATTTCAATTATTGCCGAGAACAACGAAGCAGGAGACACGAACCGAGAGAAAACCGAAGGAAGAAGGAAGATGGGTTGTCGATGAAGAAGGGGTTAATCCATGCACTCATAGGTGAGGAAGAAATTTATGTCTCCAACAATACTTGATCCTAACCTAGTTACTTTCTAGGCAGAACCCTATATTGCAGAGACCTCCAAATCCAACAGCCCGAGTAGCCCATTTACAGACCCAAATACCTCAACAGCTTTTTTCAGTAATTAATTTATTTTTATTAAAATTGATTTTTATTTGTTAATCTCAAGGACGAGTGGCATAATTGAGGTTAGGCGGAGAGAAAAAAAGAAATAACTGATCCTAGACAATCCTATGAAGAAGGGAGTTGTTCGCATTTAGAAGACAAATCAATGAAATGGCTATTCAAAGTGCTATCTTGGTCGAACTTGTTTAAATTGGACTAATTTGCTCCATTTTGCATATACTTGTTCTCTTTTGATCCCCATTCAAGCTGCGTTTTCTTTTCAAAGTTTCATCGGCTCTTTGTTCATGCATTGGCAGCATTAAGTGACTATACCAATCACTAAGGCATAGCTTCGTTTCCACTTCTTTAATTATCTTATTTAATCCGCCCATTTCTTCTATTTTATTATCTAATTCTCCATGCAATTTCGCAAAGAGAAAATTCCAGCTTAATTTCCCTTCATTGTTCAACAAAACCTTTTGAAATTTCATGCATTTCCTTTCTCAAAAACAACAATATCCCATTAATAAACTAGTAATTTTAGACAAATATGCCATAACATTTTAGTGTAAATTTGAGGGTCATCAAGAGGTTGTAGATTGTAGACATGTCAAGTGTCAATAAAACTTTTATACGTTGACTTTTTCTTTAAGGATGTCCATCTTCTGTAAATTGTTTTTCATAATCGAAAAGCTACAAAAAAATGAGTTTCCTTTCTACAATATGAACTCACTTACACTTTAAATTTGACATGAGACAAGTTGACCTCTGTTAACAATCCCACAAAAAAAGAACTTTTAAATTTTGGAGCACCAGTCCACAATTGATGTGCATTTGACACCTCTTGGATTGGTCGACATTAAAATTCTATGTAACTTGATGTATTTGTCCAGTGAACACCATCTGTCGATCTGTGGTCTCTAACGATCAACACTTAGAGCTCTCTAAAATTTGATATTTGTTATCCAGTAATTAATAGCGGTCCTCATCAATTGACGAATGTATAGTTTATGACAATGTTTTTGAAAATTTTCAAATTCAAATACATTTTTAACTTTAACTGAAACCACTTAAACACACAAACTAAAAATAATAAATAACATTTGTAGATGATATTATTTCTAATGAGAAATATCTAATAAAAATATATAATTAAAAATTGAATTATAAAAAAAGATATAAATAAAATTTAAGGTAGTAGTAAAAATAGTCTTGTTTACTAGATATTTATTGATAATTATTTTTTATGTAATGAAAATGAAACTAACTAAATGAGTTGTCTCGTCCTTTTAGTGCGCAGTTGTAGAAGACGGCGGTTAACGCATGATGCGATCACAGAGGCGGCAATGGTGGATGCTCTCCACGGTGGTTCACGCAATCTTCTATTCTTGATGAAGGTGTTACCCTTTATTTCTCTGCATCTCTTTGATTGATTCTGCCTTTCTATTCCGTTGATGTTTCAGAATGGGAGGAGAGAGTTGAAAATTTGAAAATGGAACTGAAAATCTTAATATGACTTGTCCAAGCAACTCTGTTAAGAAATTAGTAGCCTAAGCTTCTAAGTTTGAATTCAGGACGAAGACACAATGATCAATAACTTGGAGAAGGATTTGATGGTAACAAAGTTTGTCTTATTCTGTTACTAAACTTTTTGCCTCTTAATTTGGGGCAATAACTTATGCAGCGCAATTTTGAAGAACTTCACACAATGAATGTTTAATCATAGACTTTTCTTTCCTTGGAAGTGCTGCTTTTTGCTATGAAATAATCATTAAGCGAGCTAGTTGGCCCATTTAGGCAGCACCCTTATGTTTTCCTTACTCGCGCTGTTTATTGCTTCTTCGTAACAGGAAGATCTCTTTATCCAAACTATAATTTCTGCTCATAGAGTAGAAGCTTTTCCATATTTAGCCAAGCAATTTCAATAAACGGAGTTGGTTTGTTGATTAAACGGTATAAAATATTTAGTGAACTGTAAACCATTGGTTCACACTCGTACTTTTGATTAGTAGTCTTTTATTCTGTATTATTAATTGTGGATAAGGAGTGCATAGTTTTGACTTTATTATGTTCATTGAAGAATGTTGCGCAAATTAGAAGCTATATTGCATGCACTTGTGCTCTGAAAGTATAAAACAAATTTGATTATTCATTGCAGCCGCAGCCATTTGGTTTCAGGGAGTGAAAACAAATTCTAATCAGATGTACACAAAAAATGTCCAAGCAGTGGAGCCAAGCTCGGGGGAGGAAGATGTTGTGGGGACTAGATTTGTCGGCGACAGAGGGGGCATGTCTGCTTCAGCCGGAGCCAGGTGAGGATGCATTCTTGGTGGAACACGTGCTCGCACTCCATTCTCATCACTTCCGCCCCCTCACAGTACTCCTCCATGCACACGCTGCACCCACTCTCTTCCCCTCCTCCCGTCGAAGCCCACTTCCCTGTTCTTCCTCTTCGCAGCATCTCCATTCTCCAATTGTTTTCTGTGTCTGTGCCTTCCCATTCCTCACTCCATGGTTCCGGATTCACCGTCTCGTCCACGAAGGGGTCGCCTGCCTCCGCTGATATTCCCAGAACGAAGCCGTCGTAGTAGGCATGGCTGTCTATTTCACCGCCGCCCCATTCCTCCGTCGTTCCTCCCAGAATGAAGCCTTCGTCCAAGACAGCGATACTTTCTGCCTCCGGCCCCTCCGTCGACGTTCCCAGAATCAAGGTCTCGTCCAGTTGACGCGGCCGAATGAATTGCAGAGGCCGAGTGCAATCAACGTATAGTCTGTGGACCAAATTGACGTCAGCGACGATGATGATGGGGGGCAAGATCCGAATGGGGTGATTTATTGCGAAATCAACTGCGTAAGTGGTGATTTTGTGGTAGAGAAAAATGCAGAGTGAATGAGGAAAGTTGAGGTCTTGAAGAGAGATCCATGTCTGGCGTCGGAACTCTGAGAAAACGAGGAGAGAAAAGTCGAACTGGGAAAACTGGGAAGGACCAAGCGGCTCATCCTCGGTGGTAGGCGGCAGAATGACATTGTGGGTCCGTCGGAAAACGCGACGGGAATGCTGCCAGCGGAGTTGCAGTACATTGCTCGACGAAAGGTGGGGAGCGGAGCGTGATCTGAAGAAGCCTTGCAGCGACAACTCAGCGCCAAAAGCCATTTCAGAGAGCAGAGAGCGAGGGAGAAATGCAGAGAGAGAGAGAGAGAAAGGCGGTGGAGGGAAAATGGGCGGGAGGGGAGAAGGATATATAGTCATTGGAGGATTGGAATATGGAAAGTAGATGAAGAAGCCTGTGGGAATTAGGGCTTCCATTCTAACGGTAACATTTTGGCATTCGGAGGAGACGACGTGTCGACATGACAGTGAAAATGTGGTTTTTTTAATGATAGAAGAATCTTAATGAAATACTAAATAGGAGGAGAAGCCTGGCCAGTGAGAGGAGGTGGCAATTGCAGAGGCGGCGGCGATGGCGGATGTTCTCCTTCCTGCTTGCTCCATCAAGGTGCTGCATTTCTGATTCATACTCGCTGGTGGTTTTCGTGTAACCGTGGGCGAGCCCTTTCGTGGAGAGAGGGGAAATTGCTCTGAAAATCAAAGGGATCGCCTTTGAGTATGTATGATAATCTTTACCATTTCTTGATAAATTTTCATCTGAGTATGTTTACATCGACGCAATAGAACTGTATTTACCTGGGGTTCTTTCGATCTAAATCGACTCATGAAGCTCATTCTGTTCGTGCACGCCAACTGCTCGATAAAATGACTGAAAGAGCCATAACAGAAGGAGAAGCTCATGAAGAAGCTCAGAAGGCAGCAATGGATCGGGGAGGGTTGTGAATGGGAGGAGATGGTTGTGGAAATGAAGCGGCAAGTCTCGACATAATTTCATCATTTCTGGTCAACAAAGAGTTGCAGAGCTTGTTAACAAAATCCCTTGCCCCTATGGCCCTGCACCCAGCCCGACATCATGTAAGAGGATAAATCACGGTGAATCAGTAGGCTAAAGATTTAAGTCATTTACTTGTTATCCACAAGGAGCTACCCTACATTGGAAGTAACAACTCTCACACTGCGATCACTATGCTTCGAACCGTGAAACTTGTAACTAACTCTATCATCTATTAACCAATTGAACTAAGCTCGTACGAGTAAGAGTTGAAGAGCTCCTATATACACGGTGGGGTCGGGTGTATGCCCGAATGACCTCCACTCGCAGCTTCATGAAGCCAGTTGACCCAACCACTAATTTTGCCATCTTTTTATGAAGATGGCTTGTCGTCTTCGCTTGTGAACATTGGATTAGGGTTTCTCAACACGTGTGTCTTCCATCATCCTGGGAAACTGTCGAGTTCATTGGTTTTGCAGACTGATCGACTGCGTTTTGATCAGTGATAGATATTATCACCCTAAGACAACCTTATAACTACAGATAAAGGTAATATTCTAGAATAAAGTTCTACTCTTCCTGTCGGTTATTACTGTTTTCATCCATTTTTTATTAGGTTTTTGGTGTTCTAATGGAACTCAAATTTGAACCCAACTTTTTGATTATCAACCTTTTCTTAAATCGCTATTTAAGAAAACGCCAGAACCAAAGAGGTCCTCGGTCTCCCCAAGGAGAGAGTTCAGCAGCAAAGCTCGCAATCGTTGATTCGCAACCTCAATTGGCAACGTAGAACTCGTACCGGCAACAACAACAAAGACACTAATTGTATTGTCCTTTGTTCTTCCTAGTAGGTTGTTGTTCATTTTGGCCTTGGAGCTTGCACGAATTTTTTTACCAAAACACATTGTATTAGTTAGTTATGGAAATTTTACTTATAAATAAAATAATTTTTACATTTTCAAACAATGTTTGAATTATGATACCTAACTAACATGAGATGGGCTCAACTATATCATATTCGATTTTGGTTCTAGTCTTAAAATTTTAGGACAAAAATATATTGATCATGATCTATTTTTTTCAAAGATCGGAGTATATTGGATCATATTCATCTATAGTTAAAATTGACGGCTAAAGATGCACTGAATAATTTTGATAAATGTGTATTTTGAAATTATTTTATATTAAAATTAGTAATTTTTTGTAATTTATTTATTTTAATTTAGTATTATATATTCTTATATTAATTGTAAGGATAATTATCAATGAATACCCTAAAATATGAGTTTTTTATAATTGAAACATTAAATTTTTAATTATATCAATTGACAATTAAAATATGAGCACTTTTTCAATGGCACCTTAAATTTTTAATACTACCAATAACTAACTTTTTTTTCGATTCTACTATGAATCGTACCGTACCACGTCTATCCCTACTCAATTGTAATACTACCAAGTGATATAGGAAGATGAGACTCCCACTGGTTATGGATTGACTCTCATAGTTAACAGAAAATCAAGTGTTAGTTGCCTTAATGGGATAAGTTGTGACGTGTAACTCTCGATCGCGTGCTCCTGGCTTATGTGGAGCCAAAGGTGTCCCTAGCTCAATTAGTAGTAGTCCTCCTTGTTGATTTTGATTGGGGTGTTCCTCGTTGAGTCTCTACTCTCTTGCTGTCTTTTCTCGTAGAACAGGTTTAGTCTTTGTCTTTATTGCTTATCGATACAACCCATTGTCATTTGTTCTTTAACTAGTTTGTTAAGCGTTTGTTTTCTTAAATTCTCCACACCATTAGGATGCATTTTGTTGCAAAGAATTACTCCTCTCAAGCTCCCCTCAGGCGACCATGGAGCCCTTGTGGTCGAGCCTGGTTTTTTGAACCAATTTGTGACGAAGCGCGTCGTGAAGGCCCTCTTTCGGACTATTCACCTTGTCTCGTGTTGATGGAGCCTTGTGTTCTAAACCGAACAATAAACGGTCTCCTTGAATAATCGAGGCTAATCCTTCGTCACTGATGACGATCGGAGGAACTTGCGGAGAAAGAAACAATTCTGATCTATGACCTTCTATCTACCATTGACCTTATCTGCTTCCGCTCCTCTTTAAACACCTCCAACTGCAGTGATCTCCTTAACCTACGACCATCTTGCAGAATTCAGAGAGAGAGAGGGAGAGAGATATGGCAGGGGAAGACAAAGTGGTGTTGCATGGAATGTGGGCTAGTCCTTTCGTGAAAAGAGTGGAAATTGCTCTGAAAATCAAAGGGATCGCCTTCGAGTACGTGGAAGAGGATTTGAAGAACAAAAGCCCGGCGCTTCTCCAATACAACCCAGTTCATAAGAAAGTTCCTGTTCTCGTTCACAACGGAAAACCAATCGCTGAATCGATTGTGATTCTCGAGTACATCGACGAGACTTGGAAGAACAGTCCTCCGCTACTGCCCCAAGATCCTTACAAAAGAGCTCAAATCAGATTCTGGGTTTCCTTTTTACAGCAACAGGTATGATAATATTTATCGTTGTTTGATAAATTTTCATCTGGGTATGTTTAGATCGACCGAATTGAATGGCGTTTACCTGGGTTTCGTTCGATGTAAATGTACTGACTGTAGCTAACTCTTTTCGTGCACTCCAGCTGTTCGATAAAATGATGGCAACGGCAAAAGCAGTAGGAGAAGCGCAAGAGGAAGCTTTAAAGTCAGCTACGGAGCTGATAAAGGTTTTCGAAGGTGGGTTGAAGGAATTGCTTTCAGATAACACTCGATTTGCAAATGGAGACGAAATAGGGCTTCTGGAGATTACTTTTCTGTCACTGTTTGGGGCTTACAAGGCTCAAGAAGAAGCGTTTGGGTACAAGACGATAGACGAAGAAGAAACTCCGGTCATTTTCTGCTGGTTGAATGCCGTAATCGAGCAACCAATCGTGAAAGAAGTTTCTCTACCTCATGAAAAAGTCGTAGCCTTTTTCCAGGCTTTCAGACAAAGGGCCCTGTCATCTCCTCCTGCAGCTTGAGCTCTGGGTAGCTGGTATCAATGGCGGTCTCCTGTCTTTTTGTGTGATGATAAAGCTCCTTTTGTGCATTGCTAGAATGTAAAAGCTCGTTTTTCAGACACGCTTCATGAATAATAACTAAAAGCTTGCCTCTGCATCATGGCATAGGATTGTTTCGATTCCTCTCACGAAGACCGCCCTATAAAATGAGATATAACCGAGAGAGAATATATGAAAATAGCAGAGAAATTGCCATATTTGTCTTCCTTTCTAGCATGGCAAGAAACGACTCATCTCCACCATAACTCATTTCCAGGACCGGACCGAACCCGCCGTTGATGGAGGGAGAAGAACGCAACATAGCCTTTGAACAAACTCATAGCTGAATTAAAAGCAAAGGCTCCATAATTTCCACGTTCAATTGTCGACTTGAGATCACACGAGAAAGACTCGAGTCATAAACTTCACATCTCGTCTCTTTTCCAAACTCGACTTGTAAAATTAAGGGATCAAGAATTAAGCATGGATGACCGTTCACGACTGTTGTATTATTCGATGTTCTTCCCATTGTTTTTGTGTGATAAAATGTTAGTTTTATGATTAAAAAAAATCACAGAGGAAAAAATATAATTATAAAAATAATGTTGCGTTTTCTTTTGCATCTTTCAACTTGACATGAGTCCACACAAACATTGATTGACATAATTAATAAAAAATACAATATTCAAACAAGTTAGTAATAGCATCAATAAATATTTAGCACAATCATTCTAATCAATAATTAAAAACTTGACTTGTGTTCAAATGTTGTCTGCGTTAGTGGAGCAATTATGGGCGGGCAAAACCAATCCGACCCGTTTGTTTTTCAAGTTAGTTTTCTAGGTGTTTTTTGGAGTATTCGGGTTGGGTGAAATTTTGTTGTTCATATTGGTTTCAGGTTTCTCGAACAATCTAAGAATTGAACCGACAAACTGACAAAAAGAATATTTAATAATAAAATTACTTTTAAGGATTTTTCAATTAAAAATTGTTTTATTTGAAATAAAATATTTTATTTTCAATTAAAAACCAAAATAGAACCCGACCCAAAAATTTAGGTTGGGTATAAAACGATGGGCTCGTAGTTCGGGTCTGTTTTTGGGCTTCACATAAAAACACAATCCCAAAAAAATGATCAAGTGGGGGCAGAAAGCCGATCCGAGTCAACCCGTGCCCACCCATGAGAACACGCACAAATGCATCACATGTCATTTTGATTGCCCTCCCTCCTAATACCAACTTATAAAACGTTGTCTATTATCATTTGTCACTACCTCTCGTCGACAAAATTAGATGACCGACGCATTTGACGCCTCTCATAAAACGTTGTAGCCATTTCTAGATAACTTATTCTCTAGAACATGACCATATTTATCTATCGCCTATCACTATCGAAGTAGGCCATACCGCTCTATGATCTTTTTTTTTTTTTGTGTTTGGTGAACAATTCAAACATGAACTCTTTTGATATTTTTCTTATGAAGAAATACAAAAAAAATTAATCAAATTATAAATAACAATTCGTCTCTTACATTTATTCAATATGACTAGTAAAATAAAATTTACAGATCTGATAATATTTTTATATTATAATTAAATTGAACAGAATTTGTTGTTCTAACAAGATGTGCATATTTTATTATTTTTTATTTAATTTATGGCATTTATCGGCTACTTCCTATTGTTCTTAGGTTTGGTTAAGCATCGCCAATTAACTATTGACATTGTTTCCACGTGGCGTCTAATTTGATGCAAAATGCGAATGAATTAAAGAGCTTGAAATATGATAAATTAGCGACGTGTCGTATTGTGAATCACGAGTGTCGAGAGAGGGGAAATGAGATATAAAGCATAAGATAACATGAGGATTAAGCCGACCTTCTAGACGTATACAATACGGACTCTCTTTGCTCATCGTCTCCTCGATCAAGAAATCCCGCAGGTTTCTCTCTCTCTCTCGCGCGCGCTTTCTTGTTCTTAGTACGTATTGTTCGGCCAGTATTATGCTTTGTTTTCAGTTTGGATTTCTATGTATTTGGCTTGTTAGGGCTTGAGTTACTGCCCCATCATCTGCAATTTTTTAGCTCATTTCTCTTTGTTTGATTGTATTCTCTGCCTGAGTCTGATAATAGTTTGAATTTAAGGCTGAAAATTTACTTTTTTCGAACAGATCCCCAGTTAATCTCTAATGTTTAACTGTTGATTCGTTGTTTGGAGGATTTCGGCAAGTATCATATTTTTGTTACGGTCACTTGGAATCTGTTTTTTTTTTATCTATTTGGATATTTATGGCTTTCATATTCTCGTTTTTTTTAGAAAATTTCATTTTGCTTTTATCGCAGTGTGCTCTGCTTCAATAGGATAATGATCTTGATTTTAGTTTTGAATAATTCAATGTAGTTCGGCTTGAGTACGTCAGTTTCTGCCCTCCTATCTGAGTTTGTTTCTATATATGACATCTTAAGCCTCAGAAATGCAGCTTTGACATTTCATATTCGTTTCTTTGTTCCTTTTGTAGGTCCATTGCGGCTTATAGTTGATTCTGTTATGCATTTTTTCAACGACTACCTTGTTTGAACAAAACTACTTCGCTTGTCATTGTTCTATTTGTTATGCGTGCACCACAGTTTGGCTAGGCACTTCATTTATTATAGATGGCTTTTGGATTGGTTCCATTTTTTTAATTGCTGGGGTCTATCATTATCCCTTTCAAATTTGGTACTAATAGCAGGATTTTTAATATGCCATTGTTTTTCCAAGATTTTCAATTGATTTTACTTTTAAATTAGGAATTACGTGGACAATTATGGCTAGAGTTCTAGTACAGTCGACAAATATACCTGGGCTAGTCTCTGGGAAGAAAGATGGCCAGTTGAGGGGACCTGGAAATACAAAATCAGCAGTCAGAATGTTGAGCAGTCGTCCGTCGCCTGGATTGGGGATGAGAGGTTTCTCCGGATTAAGAGGTTTTAATGCTTTAGATACCATGGTCAGGCCTGGGCAAGATTTTCATTCCAAAATAGCAATCTCTCTTTCTTCTCGAAGACAAAGAAGGGCCACCAGATGTGTTCCAAAAGCAATGTTTGAACGATTCACTGAAAAAGCAATTAAAGTTATCATGCTTGCCCAAGAGGAAGCAAGACGACTTGGTCATAATTTTGTTGGTACAGAACAAATATTATTGGGTCTTATTGGTGAAGGTACTGGTATTGCTGCAAAGGTTCTTAAATCAATGGGAATTAATCTGAAAGATGCACGGGTGGAAGTGGAGAAAATAATTGGACGAGGTAGTGGATTTGTAGCTGTGGAAATTCCCTTCACTCCTCGTGCAAAACGTGTATTGGAGCTCTCGCTGGAGGAAGCTCGCCAACTTGGTATTTCTTCATTTATCTCATATCTTTTCATTACAAACTGAGACATGTAGATGTCCAAAAACTTTTCACATTTAATTTTCTGTTACTGTTTAATTTCTTTAAAAAGATTTCATCTTTATTTAGCTGGAAGGGTCAGGTAGGGTGAATCAAGAATAATTGATTTGGAAATCATTCAATAGTAAAAAATAATAAGATTTTGTTCAGATTTTGAAATATTTACATGCTTAAATTTTGAAGATTATTGGTATGGAGTTAGTTGGAGAGTGAGAATTTTTTTTCAAAGTTTATCGCCATAATTGAATGATTTTTACTCTCTCTCATGAATTCTACTAGGCCATAACTATATTGGATCCGAGCATTTGCTTCTTGGATTACTTCGAGAGGGTGAGGGTGTTGCAGCTCGCGTTCTTGAAAATTTAGGAGCTGACCCTAGTAATATCCGTACTCAGGCAAGTCTAGTTTCAGTTTTATCTATTCTTTAAAAATATTATAGTTGTATAACCTGATTATTATGGTTGGTTGGCTGTATGTGTAGGTTATTCGCATGGTTGGTGAGAGTACGGAGGCTGTTGGTGCCGGCGTTGGAGGAGGAACTAGTGGGAATAAAATGCCAACATTGGAGGAGTTTGGAACAAATTTGACGAAGTTGGCTGAGGAGGTATTAATATAACAGTTCCTTTTGGTAAGTAGCTTGTAAAGGGATAGATTCTGAATTGATTCTTATGTTACAGGGAAAACTGGACCCTGTTGTTGGAAGGCAACAGCAGATTGAACGTGTAACCCAAATTTTGGGTAGGAGGACAAAAAATAATCCATGTTTAATAGGTGAACCTGGTGTTGGGAAAACAGCAATTGCTGAAGGCCTTGCTCAAAGGATCGCAAATGGAGATGTTCCAGAAACAATAGAAGGAAAGAAGGTGAAATTCTATTTGCTCATTGATAATGCAATGTTTATTGTAAACGGCTGATAAACAATTACCAATATTTGTGTAATACAACTTTTTTGGTCGTTGACATGTGTTTTATAGAAGCTTGCCTTTTCTAGTTTCTCTTTGAAAGTCCTGCTCGTTACTCAACCTTAAATTTGTGAAATTGATACAAACATTTCTAACCTTGTTTCTTAAGATGTGATTGACAAAAGTAAAATGAGGTTTTCAAGGTGTTCCAAGTCTAATGGCCAGCTGACTGGATATTTTTGTTTTTATGTTGTCTTAATGGACACTCATTCTATAGTATGTTATCCTTTTTGAGTCTGAAACGTACATGACTAGGTCATTAAGAAGTTAAGTGCTATTTGCTGACTGGAATTTTTAGCCAGCTGTTCAATCAGAGCTTCTCGGTTGTACAAGGCAGTTACATGTCGCACATCCCTAATAGTTTATAATCTATGTATTACCTTCTTTATGGCTTAACATTGCCAATTCTGAATTTCTTTGCAATGAAATGGTGCGTGGTTTTAACTTGTTGATGTCTTTTAATACATCCTGCATTCACCAAAAGTCACCCTGTACTCTGCCCCTTGATTTTTTTTTGTCTTCTTATGATTTTGTATAGGTCATTACCTTGGACATGGGGCTTCTTGTGGCTGGCACAAAATATCGTGGAGAGTTTGAGGAAAGGTTAAAAAAATTAATGGAAGAGATCAAACAAAGTGATGAAATAATACTCTTTATAGATGAAGTCCACACATTAATTGGGGCAGGAGCTGCTGAAGGAGCTATTGATGCTGCAAACATATTAAAACCTGCTCTTGCTAGAGGTGAACTGCAGGTAAGTCTTTATGCAGATTGAAAATAAATAAGATTTTGGTTTAAGTGCAGTGTGTTAAGTTTTTGAAAACCATCCTCTTTAGAGTATAACCTTTACGAAAGAGACTATTATATCTTCGTGTTTCAGTGTATTGGAGCCACTACACTAGATGAATATAGAAAACACATCGAAAAAGACCCAGCTTTAGAAAGACGATTCCAGCCGGTCAAAGTACCTGAGCCAACCGTTGATGAAACCATACAGATTCTGAAAGGGCTTAGGGAACGCTATGAGATTCACCACAAGCTTCGCTACACAGATGAAGCTCTAGTAGCTGCTGCGCAGTTGTCGTATCAATATATCAGGTGAGTCATCAATGATTGTGAACATTTCAATGTTCCATTTCCATCCCTTTTTTTTACTTTTAAGGTCACGTTATTAAGTATTGCATTGGTGATAGTACATTGTCTGAGGCTATTTTAACATTTTTTACATGCATAGGAATAATGAAACATCCGTAAAAGGAGAATAAGTACTTGGTGTCAATTGAATTCATTATTTGCATGGCTCATTTTCTGCTAAATGTGATTTTTTTTCTAATTTTTGAAAGCTTCTGTTAGGATATAATTTTAAAATTAGATAGACAGTCGATAGTAGTTAATATAGTGGTTAATAGTAGAAGTTAAGAGAGGTTAGTAGAAATTAATAATAGTTAATAGTAAAAGTTGGAGGTATTTTAAAGAGTTTAATATTAGAGCTATTAAATAGAGAAGATGAGTTATAAATGTGATATCATTGTGGTAGTGATCAAGTGTAGTGTGTGGAGGTTTGACAGCTCTCAAAGTTTCTCAGTGTATACTTTGGTTACTTTTAGCATTCAATAATACAAAGGATTGGTCTTGATCCTATCAGCTTCAATAGAAATCTTGGGGATTAGTTTATTTCAGTATTTCTTTTTTAATAAAAGTAACTTACTTGGTTCTTTTGATTAAAGATCATTCTTGGAAAATTGACAGAATTGGGGAAGAAAAATAGTTGTGACTTGATTCTTCATATGCTTCAGAACTCCAAGTCCTTTGTTTAGTGTTTCCTTCGATGTGGATATTCCTTTCTTGATCGGCAACGTGCTTCAGTAATATTTTTGTTTTATTTTTTACAAGACATTAATCCTCTGTAGAATACATATAATGGCGCTTCAAAACATACTCTGAGGTCCTCTGAGATCTTTAACATTACTTTATGTTTTGATGCACTCTTCAGTGATCGATTTCTGCCTGATAAAGCAATTGACTTGGTTGATGAAGCGGGTTCTCGCGTTCGTCTTCGCCATGCACAGGCATGTCATTTATGTTTTGATTCATCTTTAGCTTGCTTCTATCTTTTCTAATCCCTCCCTCCAAACGAGTCTTAGTTTTATATATTTATTTCCCAGCTACCTGAGGAAGCCAGAGAGCTTGAGAAAGAGCTTAGGCAGATCACCAAAGAAAAGAATGAGGCTGTTCGAAGTCAAGACTTTGAGAAGGTAGATTTAGTTAGTGTTTTATTTCTTTTCCCGTGAAAAGGATAAGCTTTCTCTTGGTATACATAATGAAGAGTATCTCTCATGGGTTTTCTGCAATTACTTGAAAATCGATTTTTTTGGTAGGCTGGAGAATTGCGTGATAGAGAAATGGATCTCAAGGCACAGATATCCACTCTAGTGGACAAGGGCAAGGAGATGAGTAAAGCAGAGAGCGAAGCAGGCGATGTGGGCCCTGTTGTGACCGAAGTCGATATTCAGCACATTGTCTCTTCATGGACCGGCATACCCGTTGAAAAAGTGTCGACCGATGAGTCCGATCGACTTCTGAAAATGGAAGAGACCCTTCACAAGAGGGTCATCGGACAGGATGAAGCCGTGAAAGCAATCAGCCGTGCTATTCGCCGAGCTCGTGTTGGACTGAAGAACCCCAATCGTCCGATTGCCAGCTTCATCTTTTCTGGACCAACTGGTGTCGGGAAATCCGAACTGGCCAAGGCTTTAGCTGCTTACTACTTCGGGTCTGAAGAGGCAATGATTCGGCTAGACATGAGTGAGTTTATGGAAAGGCACACAGTCTCTAAGCTCATCGGATCGCCCCCAGGATATGTTGGCTACACCGAGGGTGGTCAACTGACGGAGGCGGTCAGACGTCGCCCATACACGGTGGTCCTCTTTGATGAGATCGAGAAGGCCCATCCGGATGTCTTCAACATGATGCTCCAAATTCTCGAGGACGGAAGACTGACCGACAGCAAGGGAAGAACGGTCGACTTTAAGAACACTCTTCTCATAATGACCTCAAATGTTGGGAGTAGCGTAATCGAGAAGGGAGGCCGGAGAATAGGATTTGATCTCGATTATGACGAGAAGGACAGCAGCTACAACCGGATCAAGAGCTTGGTGACGGAGGAGCTGAAACAGTACTTCCGACCGGAGTTCTTGAATAGATTGGACGAGATGATTGTTTTCCGGCAGCTGACGAAATTGGAGGTGAAAGAGATAGCTGATATAATGCTGAAGGAAGTTTTTGACAGGCTGAAGAGCAAAGAGATCGAACTCCAAGTGACCGAGAGGTTTAGAGATAGAGTGGTGGACGAAGGGTATAACCCGAGCTATGGGGCCCGGCCGTTGAGAAGGGCTATAATGAGGCTGCTGGAGGACAGCATGGCAGAGAAGATGCTTGCCCGGGAGATCAAGGAGGGCGACTCGGTCATTGTGGACGTTGACTCCGACGGCAATGTCACTGTTCTTAATGGCAGCAGTGGGGCCCAGGAGTCGTTGCCGGAGTCGATTCCAGTTTGACAGTGAAGTGTTGTAAAACGGGAATGGTGGTAGTGCTACCGGCCCTGGGCGGTGAGCGTGGAATGCCTGTGTTTCACGATGGTCCCTTTTGTTCTTCCTCTGCAAACCGCTCCTACCACTTGTAGCCTTCCAGAATTCGTCTCATAATTATTTCATCTTTCTACTCTTTTGCTATTCTGTCTTATAGTGTGATCTTTAGCTGCACAAAACTTGCTAAATTTCAACGATTTATTTTCTTTAAAATAAATAAATAAATAAATACTGACCCTATGCACAGCCTCTGGTTGAGTGAGTGCATGGTCAGGTTAGGGTTAGATTCGAGTGGACTATTTTCTATCGAGGGATTGTCTTGATCCACATATCAATTCAAGATCAGTGTCTAAAGATATTTTCAGAATTTGTTTGAAAATATAAATTTTTTAATTTAGTTTGGTTTTTTAGATTAAACCCAAAAAATAGAAAAAAGAATAATAAAGAAAGAAAAGAACCACAAAATAATTCCGAAAATAAAAATAATCCGATGTTTAACTCTCTTTCCCACACGCTCAATTAGAATTTAGAGCTACTCTCTCTAAACTGAAGACTTACTCCTAAGCATTGAGTTTCTGTTGGACAAGTTTCTCGATCAAATCGGCGGCTTCTTGAACGTTGGTTATGTTCTGTGAGTTCTCCTCTTCCACGCTTATGTCGAACTCTTCTTCCAACCCCATCACAATCTCCACCTGCCACAACAAACAGTTATATCCCCCACCGTTTCACTAATCAATCAATCCCATATTACCGAAAATAAAAAAAAAAGAAGTAATTTTAATGAACACCCTCTCGCTTCATGAGATTTCTGGTGTGATTCGAGAATTCGGATAAAAAAGTTTCGATATTCGGTACATTTCTATGGTTATCCATAAGAAAATCATAGTAATGAAGCCGTTTAGCAAAGTGACAAGCTTATGCTTACTGTGTCGAGTGAATCGGCACCTAGAGACGAAAATGTGGATTCGGGTGTGAGCTCTGATTCCGGAGGCAAAGCCAGTTGCTTCCTTACAATTGCGCAGACTTTATCCACAGTCTCGGGTTTTGCCTGTTGATCATCGATGAAAAATATCAGTTTTACAATTCCTTCCTAGCTGAATGAACAATTCCTTATCAGATCGCAATTTTGCAATTTATGTAAACAGAAATTATCAAAAGGAAAATTGAATAATTTGTTTAGTAACAGCATGGAACACAAATATTTCAAATCTAAGAAATCACTTAAACAATAATACTCTCAATCATAAAATTTACTGATTACATATGTAGAAAAGATCACAAATACAGCAGTAAAATCGAAATCCATCAAACAATTTAGTGACATCCATATTCACAGTGATTAGCTTCAGCTTGAATAACATATTTAAACAATCGAATCAATTTTTATTATTTTTGAAGCTAAACCAAACCAAAATAAATGATTATGAAGTAAATATTCATTTTATCTCAGGCCATTTTATTTGTTTGGGTTCCATAGCAGGGGGAAAACAAGCTTACTGCACAGCAGACTTGGAAGCGGGATGTCCTCAATGCTGGGAATGGGCTTTTCGACAAGCCAGCAGAAAATAATTTCAAACTAGATGGTCTCATCTTGACCTGCATTTATGAGAATCAGGATCTGAAGAGGATATAAATCTGTAAATTGTTTCTCTTTGGATTCAAGTATGCATATTTAAATCTTTAATTGGATTCCTGCGTCTCTACATTTAAAGCTTTATCGTACGGAATCATTCAATAGGATACTGTGCCAATTGTAAAGACAGAGATGCCAAAGCATGTTGGTTATGGAGCAACTAAAAGAGTTAATTTAGCAAATTCGTGGAAAGCTGGTAGTAGAATTTTGTTACTCAACTAAAATCAGATCTGAGAATGCTGCTTATGTTCGAACGTCTGGTATTCTTCTTGCTAAGTACAAAAATGAATCCAATGAGGGAGGGATAGCTTCATTAAGTATTAAACGCGCATATACATGAAACCAGAAACAAAACAATGCAAAAAGAGAGATTCAAAATACCCAAATGAAGAACATGAAGAGGAAGAAATCCGAGCCAGTGAACACAAAACGCGAAGATAGAACGAAGCAGCAGAAAAAGCGAAGGAAATGGAGAGGGCGAAGTTAGCTGACCTGGTGGGACACCGAGAGGGGGAGTTGAAAGGCGAGAGAAGAAGCAGAAACGGCCGCCATTGAAGCTCGAGCAAACGAGGAAATGAAATGCCACTGGACACTGGTCGAAGAAGTGAAGAAAAGATAATGGATGATGCGTGGTGAGTGGCTGACATGATAAATTAGCCAAAGAGGCAAACACCGTCAAACCCTATCCACTGCCCACGTGGAAGTAGATAATACACCTCAGTGGGTCCGCTGCCTATTTTTTGGCCCCACCCTTAACCCGACAATTTGTGAAAAAATTAAATCACCTGACTTAGCGGTCCAGAAATAAAAAGCTTTTACCTAATATTCCAAGGAACTATCCTAACATTGAGGCAACAACTCCCACGTTAAGACAGCGCAAACGTCGAATTTAGACTTTTGTACTTGATCTATCATTTTTTAATCAACTGAGTTACGTCAGCATGTGATTGAGTTCTCTTCTCCAACACGAGTCAAATAACTTGATTTTTCTTGCAAATATGTTTGGAAAGATTGGTCTTCATAACTAACTAACTAACTGACTTGATCTCGAATCATAAAAGTATTGACGTGATTACGTTGCGCTGTGGGTTCCCAAACTCTCCAAAATCCTGGATTCCGAAGCAAATAGACACTGGACTTTCAGCCTTAAACGTTTTATTTTCACGAGATTCATGACCATAATAACAACATTCTGTCTCCGCTCCGCAGTTCAAAGAAAGAATTGATTTTACAATTGTAGCCCAAAAAAGCAAATAATGTACAACTTTTCGTACTCTGGAATGTCCAAGTTAGATGGGATCAAAATCATATAACAAGAAGAAGACTAGTTTAAATGAAGAGGGTAGAGAGTATCTAACACAATCCTTGCAAAAACATGACGAACTTCCTCTACGTCGTCTCGAGTGATAGAGACCGGCAATTGATTTTCCTTCCTTGCTTTCCCACCGCTTCCTTCTTCTTTGCACCTTCTTTTACGCACTCAAAAACTCTATCCACTTTCAAATATATCACCAAAGGGATGAGTACCTGCCCAAAAATTTGTTACCTAACATACTTCAACTCTCGTGTAATAATGTCTTTCTGTAGCTAGTGTTACATTTATGGTTTACGTGTCATTCGTGCATTGGTTTTTAGTTGTTTCTAGTGTACAATAATTACTCTACCAATTGATGATAGTATAGTATTGGTCTACCATCACATTTGGATACATTGCTGAATTAGGAAGATGGTCTAAATTGCTATGTCAAAACATGAGGGAACGGCGGTTTTTAAAACCTAACATGTCCAAATGATATTTTTGGAACGTATTTTTTTTTTTTAAATAGTGTTCTATGGAACCTATGTCACTGCCATAAAAAAAGGTAAATTATTTTAACAGGCAAAAATCTTAAAGCATACTTGCAGATAAATTATGAGATGAAGAACGAAAATGAGCATGCAAGGATGCCGAGAACTTAATCACTCACCAGATCAGAAAATGGTGCTTTACGGTAACCAGCCATCGCTTGAGCGACAAAATGCTCATCCGTCATCTTATTGAGAGCAGAACGAACAGAAGTTGAGAGGTCCATAACCTCATTTCTCAATGCTTGAAAGTCCATGTCTTGATTTTCAAGCAATTCAGGAAAGCTACAATCATGTGTTTTTGAGAATCTCCTGGCTATGCTGACAGCTTCAGCTATATCTCCGCCATTGTAGACTGCAAGGCCAAATGCAGCAACCACAGAAGGATCCCTTGGTTTCATAGAGAGTGCGAGGTGGAACACTAAGATTGCAACCCTGAAAGAGAAAACCCATGATGAGTCACGTTTACTTGATCAAACCTATACATGTCTGATGGAAGAATGCATTTCTTATTCTATAAAATAGCCTTGTCTTCGTTCCAAAGAACTAAGCAGAAAAACAAAATGATGCATGGTGGGATGAAACAACTGCTTGGTGGGATATAAAACTCTTGCGTTATCATACAATTCTCAAATAAGTAGTGTAGGCCTAGTGCGATACATAGAGCAGCAATTGCATCTTTGGAAGATCTACTTCGCAGATTGGGAATCTATATTAGAACTCTTCGGTTCTCAACAAATATTGCATTGGGAATCTATAAAGAAAACATGGACCGGGGCAACCATTCATCGACTGAGAAGACAGAGTGTTGAAAAATTCAAACAAAAAAATCAGTCAAGAACAAAACTTCGTGAAGAAGAACTGTGTGGAGGAAAGCTTTCCAAGTTTCTTGAAATTTTTTTGAGTGGATTTCACTGTTTACCAAGCAATATCAATGGATGTGTGAAATTCCAGGAGATTCCTTTGCAATTGGAGAACAACCGTTTTTAGGTTGATAAGACACAGGAAAATGTTTAAAAATTCAAACAGAAAAAATTGGTTAAGAAAAAACATTAAGAGTAGTTTAGGGTGAATCTAAATGCTCTAATTTTNATTTGTGAAAAAATTAAATCACCTGACTTAGCGGTCCAGAAATAAAAAGCTTTTACCTAATATTCCAAGGAACTATCCTAACATTGAGGCAACAACTCCCACGTTAAGACAGCGCAAACGTCGAATTTAGACTTTTGTACTTGATCTATCATTTTTTAATCAACTGAGTTACGTCAGCATGTGATTGAGTTCTCTTCTCCAACACGAGTCAAATAACTTGATTTTTCTTGCAAATATGTTTGGAAAGATTGGTCTTCATAACTAACTAACTAACTGACTTGATCTCGAATCATAAAAGTATTGACGTGATTACGTTGCGCTGTGGGTTCCCAAACTCTCCAAAATCCTGGATTCCGAAGCAAATAGACACTGGACTTTCAGCCTTAAACGTTTTATTTTCACGAGATTCATGACCATAATAACAACATTCTGTCTCCGCTCCGCAGTTCAAAGAAAGAATTGATTTTACAATTGTAGCCCAAAAAAGCAAATAATGTACAACTTTTCGTACTCTGGAATGTCCAAGTTAGATGGGATCAAAATCATATAACAAGAAGAAGACTAGTTTAAATGAAGAGGGTAGAGAGTATCTAACACAATCCTTGCAAAAACATGACGAACTTCCTCTACGTCGTCTCGAGTGATAGAGACCGGCAATTGATTTTCCTTCCTTGCTTTCCCACCGCTTCCTTCTTCTTTGCACCTTCTTTTACGCACTCAAAAACTCTATCCACTTTCAAATATATCACCAAAGGGATGAGTACCTGCCCAAAAATTTGTTACCTAACATACTTCAACTCTCGTGTAATAATGTCTTTCTGTAGCTAGTGTTACATTTATGGTTTACGTGTCATTCGTGCATTGGTTTTTAGTTGTTTCTAGCGTACAATAATTACTCTACCAATTGATGATAGTATAGTATTAGGTCTAACATCACATTTGGATACACTGCTGAATTAGGAAGATGGTCTAAATTGCTGTGTCAAAACATGTGGGAACGGCGGTTTTTAAAACCTAACATGTCCAAATGATATTTTTGGAACATGTTTTTTTTTTAAATAGTGTTCTATGGAACCTATGTCGCTGCCATAAAAAAGGTAAATTATTTTAACAGGCAAAAATCTTAAAGCATACTTGAAGATAAATTATGAGATGAAGAACGAAAATGAGCATGCAAGGATGACGAGAACTTAATCACTCACCAGATCAGAAAATGGTGCTTTACGGTAACCAGCCATTGCTTGAGCGACAAAATGCTCATCCGTCATCTTATTGAGAGCAGAACGAACAGAAGTTGAGAGGTCCATAACCTCATTTCTCAATGCTTGAAAGTCCATGTCTTGATTTTCAAGCAATTCAGGAAAGCTACAATCATGTGTTTTTGAGAATCTCCTGGCTATGCTGACAGCTTCAGCTATATCTCCGCCATTGTAGACTGCAAGGCCAAATGCAGCAACCACAGAAGGATCCCTTGGTTTCATAGAGAGTGCGAGGTGGAACACTAAGATTGCAACCCTGAAAGAGAAAACCCATGATGAGTCACGTTTGCTTGATCCAACCTATACATGTCTGATGGAAGAATGCATTTCTTATTCTATAAAATAGCCTTGTCTTCGTTTCAAAGAACTAAGCAGAAAAAAAAATGATGCATGGTGGGATGAAACAACTGCTTAGTGGGATATAAAACTCTTGCGTTCTCAAATAAGTAGTGTAGGCCTAGTGCGATACATAGAGCAGCAATTGCATCTTTGGAAGATCTACTTCGCAGATTGGGAATCTATATTAGAACTCTTCGGTTCTCAACAAATATTGCATTGGGAATCTATAAAGAAAACATGGACCGGGGCAACCATTCATCGACTGAGAAGACAGAGTGTTGAAAAATTCAAACAAAAAAATCAGTCAAGAACAAAACTTCGTGAAGAAGAACTGTGTGGAGGAAAGCTTTCCAAGTTTCTTGAAATTTTTTTGAGTGGATTTCACTGTTTACCAAGCAATATCAATGGATGTGTGAAATTCCAGGAGATTCCTTTGCAATTGGAGAACAACCGTTTTTAGGTTGATAAGACACAGGAAAATGTTTAAAAATTCAAACAGAAAAAAAATGGTTAAGAAGAAACATTAAGAGGAGTTTAGGGAGAATCTAAATGCTCTAACTTTAGACTCGCCATAAGCGAATGAGAAGCTTCGTACCAGGGTTTCAATACTCCAAAGTGGTGTCCAAGCTCTAGGTCAAAAATCAGAATGAATTTGTTGGAAGTCCAAAGCAAATCGTCTACGACAAAGAAACGATGTCTTGATCGGTAGGGGGGATGTTGCAATTTTCGATGCTTGCGAAACCCTTGTTTGTGAGGGGAAAACTTGATGGGAAGAAGAATTTGTGTTGTCATTGGAAGAATCATAAATATTGGTAAAAAAAGAGCTCACCGAAAATGACAGGTGGGAGATGAAGCAGTATTCCCCAATTCTAATGATGAAAAAATTGATTGTGTCAAGTGAAGAAGATAAAGATTGGGCATGCCAAAGTAGATCAATCCAGTTTGGGAAAAAGAATAGACTTAAAAACTTAACAGCAACTATTTGGAATGTGGAGCTTGTAATGCTGTAAGCTCATTTCCAATTTAGGAGCATTTGTACTTCTACTTTGCAAACTCCTTACAAGAAATTATTGGAAAATTCAACTTCAGTAACATTCATCCTCATTTTCTAGTTAAGGGTGCAACCCAAAGCAGATGTTCCTAAACCTCCTTGGATTGGAAAACAAATCTTTTTCCCCATGTTGAGCACCTAGTGTTTTTATGGGAGAAGAAATAATAAGATGTAAATTGTAATACTAAACAAAAAGTTTGTAAGTAGAAGTTTATGGGAGTTGGGGAAAGTTGAGGGACGTTAATAGGAGGGTATTACATAGAATAGATGTGGATAAGAGAGGATAATCGACAAGAAATATCATGTTGAGGAGGAAAGCCATTGAAGTCTCTCGTGTATGTTACAATATTAATAGTGGATAAACAATAGGATTGTTTTGGATCATATCATACGCCGTTGAAAAGATTCTTCAGCTATAATGACATAGTTTTGCTATATGACAGACAAAATAAAAAAAACAAACAAACATTAATTCAGCAATTTGAATCACATTTAATACGAGTCGATAATACACACCATAAACTGCTGTTACATGGCCTGTCTGGAGTCAGAAGTTTATCCAAATAAGAAAAGAGAGACTGCACCAGTCGCAATATTAAAATCAGTCATAGCCATTTGGCAAAAACAAAAAATTTGAAACTGCATTCAGGTGGAAATATCAGTTTGCTGAATGAAAACTAACAATTGAAGTGGTCTCTTTCATGGGTATAAATAAGTATACGAACTGTTTGTGAAAAGTTTTGAAGATATCTCCAGGTTTACTTCAAATAATGGTAATATCAAAGACTTGAATCTTCATGTTTAATTCAAGTAATGGTCATATCAAATCATTTAAACTTAAAAAGTTCAGAATTAGAGAACTGTTTGGCTTGCATCTTTTAAAAGAACTAAGAGAAAGGCAGTATCTTGATTGGAAATAAAAATTTATGTGACATCTAGATCTTAACGTATGTCTTTAAATCTCTCAGAAAAGAAGCTGTTGGTCCTCAAGGTACAATCATGCAGATAAGCGTAATGTCGAAATACTTATGGAATTTCAATTATTTTAACTGAGACCCAAAAAAAAACAAAATTTCAAGGAAAAATATCACCAATAAAGAGAGCTTTAAAAGTTACCAGAAGCATATTAGATCTTTTGTCCCGTCTCTGAAAACCATGTTGGACAAAATATGCTGCCTGCAGTTTCAGAACAAATCAAGTTATCTAAAGACTCAAAAGAAAACAAAAGCTACAACAAAGAAAGTTAGTCCATAAATCCACACCTGAATTGGTAGAAGTATTTCTAAAAGTCTGAATTCCCATAACAACCTTAAAGAAGCCTCTGCAGAGCCATAGGCTAGCATGTAATTCACCTCCATTAGAAGCCTTCCCTAAATATTTAAAGCCAGATATAAGCAGCTAAGCAAGCAGACATGTTAACCACATGTCAAAGCTGAGAAAGCTGCTAAAGGAGGAACAAGCTACTGAATAGACCTTATCAAGGCTCAATATGGAGCAGGATAAGTTACAAATCGAATGGGCAGTGTCTTTTGAAAATCGAAATCCTAAACGAGCTGCGATTCTTATTGCACGTAGCATCCGAGCTGCATAAAAATGGAGTCAAAGTCAGCAATTTCTGTAACTTGGTGTAGCCTTCATAAAGTGATTTTTTGTTTGCCCAATTTTATATGCTCTGGTCACAAATAAGGTACATGCATAAATGTTGAACCCAACAGCCAACAAATAATCTCAATTAACCTCACCACAATCCTCTTGAAAAGAAGTTGTTGCTGGAATCACAGTTTTCACCTATGCCCACAAAAAAATGAGATTGAATCGTGCAATGTACATTTCAAAATGAAAAAAGCAAATAAAAAAAAACAACTGGAAATACTTGCACACTTTAGCCTCTTTAATATCTTTTATTCCCTCCATATAATCATACACAATTTTCGAATATGGGTCAAACAGTAACCTGCCAAAGAAAAGGAATGAAAGTTTAGATGAACAGGAAGGCATTTAATTTAAATTACGAATAGAGCAATTAGGGCATAAAATTTTTATTAGCACAACGAAAAAAAATGAAAGATTGTCATGTTCACCCGTTAATTGTGAAGTCCCTTTGCAAACAGTTCTTCCAACGAATATAATCCTTCTCATCAAAATCCATTGGTTTAACAGAATAATCAACAGAGTCACATTCAAATGTTCGACTGCTGGTACTAAAACTTGAAACCTAATTAAAAAAAAACTTTCAATTGCACTTAAATAGAATATAATTAAGTGAATCAGCACTCAGTTCTTAATAACATTAAACAGGCACAGAGGCAGGGAAAAAACATCATCAAGAAACTTCCTCACCTCTACAACAGTATCATCGATGCGCACGTGACATATAGGAAACCTTTTACCAACAATTTCACACCATGAAAAAGTTTTTGAAACCTGGAACCAACATAAACAATGTTTTATTTTGCAAATAACTTGAAGTTTAAGGAACACTGACACAAATCTTGATGTATGACAAACTAAAAAACACTATCTACTTTGAATGATGAGTAACAGTTACCAAAAACAAATCAAGAAAATGTTAGTGAGATCTTTCACATATCTCATATTTTACATGGTGTACTTCATAAAAAACAGATGGAAACTTTTATAAACATGCAGTTTGTTACAACAGAGGAATCTCAGACTACCTCCTTAAGTTCGGCTGAAGTTAGAACGTCAAAATCTTTAGGAATCCGCTTCAAAATGAGGTCCCGAACACACCCTCCAACAAGGTAAACTTCATATCCTGAAACATTGATAATAGTGCAAATTTCTCATTGACATTTGAGCAATAATTGTCAAAACATTGTGAAATATTACTTTTCAATGGCATTTGATGCTCTAGAGTTTAAACTTAACATTTTGCATTGAAACAAATCATAACCCACTACATGGCTCTTATGGATGAACAAAAAACTTTCCTTCTACAAGCTGAAATCTTTTTTATCTAAAGATTTGTGCAGAAATGTATCAAGAGTAAGATTTCACAATTATCTACCAGTTCAATAAGTGCGGATTGATACTACTGTATATCTGTTAGAGCTACTGAGATCAGTCCTGAAAAAAAGACAGTATAATTCATCGCCAACTACGCCATATATCAATTACTTAAATGCAGATATATGAAACCAACTACGAAATTCAAAACTCATCAACTTTTCCTTGAAGGCTACATAAATAAAAATGGTGAAACAATATACCATAAAGACAAACAATATATGTCACTGAATCAGCGGAATAGCAAAACTGTTAAACCGAATGGCATTCAGGCACCAATTAAGTATTAGAGTAATGTACCCTTTTTCTTGAGGCCATTTAGAACCTTTCTCGTAGGTATCGGAATCATGGAAGGACTAATTCCAAGTTCTTCAGAACTAAACCTCGTCTTTTCCAGAGAAATAGAATCACGCTGATCTCCTTCAATAATTGAAGAAAAAAACATTCTACAATAGTTGAAACAATAAAAAGTCACATACAATTACAAATATCTAGCTAACCGCCTCCGGGAGACGGACCACTACTGGCGCAGCTAAGAAGAGCTTGCTCATCATAAAGTGCCCGGAAGGCAGTGACATAACTCAGCGGAAGCTACACCACAGGAAGAAGTTAGCCGGTTGCGCGCAATGACAGGAGAGAAACTAGAGATGAGGGCTGAATAACCTTGCGGAAACAGCAGTTAGATAGAGGAATGCGAAGAGATAGGTGTGACGATGGGGAGAATCCCAAACCTGCAATCGCCATAGATGAAAATCGGGGTCCAATTCCATACGAATCAAGCTTCAGCGACCCCTTTTATATGTTGCAGTGAGATGCACCAAAAGTTTAAAAAAGTGTAGACTAACTTCAATTTTAGACCCGTTCCAAGACGCAATGCAAGTGATATAACTAACTAATGCTATCTTTGGCACTTATAATGCAAAATTTCTCGCCTTCAGGACCTTTATACTCTGACCCGATAATTTATGAGAGAGTTAAATTACGGTGACTTAACAGCCCAGAAATAGGAGAAATTTACCTAATATCCTAAGGAGCTACCCAACATTGAGGGTAACAACTCTCATACTAGGACAACGCAGACGTCAAACGCAGGTTCTTGTACTCAATCTACTATTTCTGAGTTAACTGAGCTATGCTCGTGCGAGCTAAATAATGCTATCTCTATGTCTATTTGTATTGCATTCTATTCGTGGAGGACATTTCATTCTACAAGTTAAATGTTGTATCTTGGAATTTTATTGATAACATTGATAATCAACAAACGCATAATATGATTTCATGCTGTGATATCTGTGTAACGATGAAATTATTTATAGATATATTGTTTATATTTTTATAAAGTATATAATTAGAGATAAATTTTTTATATGATGTAATATGAGAAATCGCAAGCAAAATCAAAGAGTACATGCCTTTAAAGATTTCGCAATTCTAGTTGACGTCTTAGTATTATTTGGCAAACTTAATGATATAAAACTTGATTTTTATAGCTTTGATTTTTAATAACGAGTTTTGTTCAGGTCAAACTCTTTACTAGTTTTTTTTTTACCGGCAAATTAAATTCAATCTAATTTGATACCTATGATTCCATCAAATTTAATTGATTGAAGTCTAATTCTTCTATATTGGTCTTGATTGATAAGTGAACCGAGACGACACTTCGCGTTAAAGTGTCTCTGATTTGATATACTATTGTTTTCAAAATTGTTATGCCTAAAGCAGTAAGATTTGAAATTCATATAGTACCAGTGGAATTAAACTCATTTATCATAACAAGAATTTTGATATTTTAAGCTGGTGAAGAGGTAACTCTGCTTTTTTTATTCTTTTTAGAATAACACATGAAATAATAAATGTTGGTAAATTTAATAATTCATTACGTCTTTTGGAATTTAATAATTCTTTTCGTAGTTTCGATGGTTTTTCTCATTTTTCTTTTTTCTTAATTTCATGGCCTACTTACGGTCATCCTGGAACTTTATTAGGATTTTGTTTTTATTGGTCGCATTCGATGAATCTTGCTAGTTGTTTTTGTTCTCTTGATATCCTGAGTGACTTGGTTGGTGACTGGGAACTGATGTAGCACGTGTTTTGTTTATTGTTGGATTCTGATTTTCTTGGATCAGTTCCTCAGGAGAGTGTCTATTTTATTTTTGCCCTTAAACTTTGGTGTTCGTAGGTATTCTCTTTTCAATTATCTCTTTGTTTTTGATTGGCAGTGCAAGTGAAAGTGCTTGAAGTAAGTTTTCAGCAATGGCGCCCAAAGGTTTGCTTCTAGCCTCGAGGCCTTTTATTCTTGTCAAAGTTGCTTGATCATGGTCATTTAATCC
Source organism: Begonia fuchsioides (assembly GCA_003255005.1). NCBI lineage: Eukaryota > Viridiplantae > Streptophyta > Magnoliopsida > Cucurbitales > Begoniaceae > Begonia > Begonia fuchsioides. The sequence continues at coordinate 67,465 of QAOC01008758.1, read as the reverse complement.
AATAACGTGTGGGACTGCAGATATGAGTAGGATTGAATAGGCTTGCTATTGTATGCTCATGTGTAATGCATGAATATATCAAGGTTGATTTGTGCAAATTGCTCTTTTTCATGTTAAAGTTAATCGATAATCAACGACATATTTGCAATCTTTTCAATTTACTTACTTTATAGTTATGTCTCGATAGATGTTGCATTGCTGGTCCTTTCTCCAGCTGAAAAACATGATCTGATACTTGTTGTTAGGTCGTGTGTAATCTGATAACTCTTCTCTTCTGCAGCTGAGGGGGCCAAAAAGAGCGATCCAAAAGCTCAAGCATTGAAGACTGCAAAGGCAGCCCAACCATTAAAAAGAAAGCTAAGAAGATCCGGACGACTGTGACTTTTCACAGGCCAAAGACAATGAAGAAGTATCCACGCATTACTGCTCCCCCGGGGAACAAGTTGGACCAATATCAAACACTTAAATATCCACTTACCACAGAGTCTGCAATGAAGAAAATTGAGGATAACAACACCCTAGTTTTTATTGTTGACATTCGGGCTGACAAGAAAAAAATTAAGGATGCTGTGAAAAAGATGTATGACATCCAGACCAATAAAGTTAGCACTTTGATAAGGTAAACTCTGTTAACTTATACCTTATATTGATCCTTAGAGACTGTGTATGATAAGACTCTTTCTTGCTTATTCCTTTGTTATAGCAGTAAAATTTTTATCATTTGTCATTAGATTAGCATTGTGCCGAGAAAGTCCGATTAATTTGCGACCAAATCCAAAATTGTCTGTTTTTTTGAATTATGAATCTAGTCACCAAATGGTTCTTTGTTTGCAGACCTGATGGAACGAAGAAGGCATATGTTCGCTTGACCCCAGATTATGATGCATTGGATGTGGCAAACAAGATTGGCATTTTCTAAGCAAATGAGGTTATTGATTGTCTAATCTTGTTACATTACCGGATTGCCTTTACTCGAAAGTGATGATGTTCCTGGTTGGCATCTGAACTTTGTTCTCATAAGTTTGTCTTTTTCTGGCTGTTGTTTAAAATTACAACCTGGACAATCGGAGGCTCCTAGCTTTTCTTTTAAAGTTTCGATTCAATCAATTATGTTTGGAAGTGCAGTTACAATTGAGTACTTAAATGTTCGCTTTAAAGTTTTTAAAGTAACTAATTATTTTTTGATGATAATTATCGTTCATGAGAATGTATGAAAGATAAATTAAACTATATTGTAGTGTAACTAATGTCTAACAAGTTGGTCGAGTGCTGCAGAATTTTGTAAGTTCCCTCAGGTTATGTCGACCGTTGTTCATATGTGTCGACCGCAACAATTCCAGAGAAGAGATGTATGTCGACCGCTATTCATATATGTCGACCGCAACAATTCTAGAGAAGAGATGTATGTCGACCGCCCAAAGATGTATGTCGACCGATGCAAAGTTCCAGAGATGTAACCTGTGTTGACCGATACAGACTTATGTCGACCGGCTAAGTTCGAGAGATGTAATCTATGTCGACCGATAAAGACTTGTGTCGACCGCTTACGACGTAGGTCGACTGCAAAAGCTCCAGAGTCTAACACTATGTCGACTGCTCAATTGTTAGGTCGAACGCTCAGGAATAACTACAAGCGACAAAGCTCCAACAACTATTTTCTAATGAGTCTAAATGGCTATATTGTGGTCGACCGCTCTCATACATATGTCGACCGCCCGAGCCTGAGCTGCTGCAGAATTATAAATAGCTGAAGAAAAGCTATTTGTGGTGACAATTTTTTGAGAGAAAAAGACACGCCGAAACTCTGCCAAAAATTATTCTTGATTTATCTGTTACTCTCTCAACTCTTGTATTTACTTCAGATCATTCATTTGGTGATTGAGAGAGTCGGTTAAAAACAGCAAATTCTTGTATCAATTCTCTCGACCGAATTTGTAAAGGGGTCACGCCTCTAAAAAAGAAGAGTCAAAAAGGGGTGACGCCTCTAAAAAAAAAAGAGTCAAGTTTTAAAGGTTAGATTGACACCCGAAAGTTCAATCAAGTGAAGGATCTTCAAGGAGCTACCTTGAAGCACAGACGTAGATAGTTGTTGGCCGAACCGCGAAAACATATCGGTGTCAAATTCTCGCTCTCTCAACTTTTACTTTGTTGATTGTGCTTGCATAAACTGAATTTGATAACCAACCATTTTAGTTTTGTGCTTAATTAATTTAACTTACGAAAACTTTCAATGAACCTAATTCACCACCACACTTAGGTTAAAATCAGTCCTACAATTGGTATCAGAGCAGCTTGAAGAAGAATTTATCGTAATTTATTTATTTTTGTTGCATTTATATACAATGTCTTTTAACATGAACATGTCACACACTGATGATCAATCAATCACTAGACCTCCTCTTTTTTATGGTAACAACTATGTATATTGAAAAACTAAGATGAAAATTTTTACTCAATCTATGGACTATAGTGTTTGGAACATAATTGAAAATGGTTCATATGTGCCAATTAAAATTGAGAATGAGATAAGTATACCAAAACCAAGTAGTGAATATGATGAAAATGACCTAAGAAAATTAAGCGTAAATGCCAAAGCAATGAACACCTAGTACTGTGCTCTAACTAGTGATGAATTTAATAGAGTACAAGGTGATGATAATGCTTGAGATATTTGGCGATTACTTGAAGTAACACATGAAGGAACTAACCAAGTAAAACAAAATAAACTAAGTATGTTTGTACATGAGTATGAACTATTTACTATGCATAGAGACGAGACGGTTAGTTCCATGTTTATACGCTTCACAAATATTACTAATGGTTTGAAAGTGCTAGGCAAGATACATGAAGAGTGTGTTAGAAAGATTCTTCGAGTTCTTCTAAGAGCATGGCCACCAAAAGTTACAACAGTACAAGAGGCTAAAGACCTCAAGGCTCTTAAGATTGAAGAACTCATCATATTTCTAATGACACATGAGATTACGTTGAAGGCTAGCGAAAAGGATGAGATTAAGGAGAAGGAAACATCAAAGAAAAGGGACATTGCCGTTGAAGCATCCTCCAACAAACAAGCTGATGCTGTGAGTGATGAAGAGAATGATGAAGATGTTGCATTCATCACAAGAAAGTTCAAGAGGTTCCTACAAAGGAAAAAGATGCATGGAAAAGAGTTACCTAGAAGAGAAAGGCAACTCAAAGAAAAGGAAAAGGAACTCACATGCTATGACTGTGGAAAACCAGGCCACTTCGAATCTGAATGTCCTCAAACGAAGAAATTTCCCAAGGCATACAAGAAGAAAGCAATGAAAGCTACTTGGGATGACAGTGACTCATCTTCATCTTCATCTGAAGACGAAGAACTAGCAAATATGTGCTTCATGGCAAAGGAGGATAAGGTACATGACTTCTTTAGTGATTTAGATAATTCTAATGAAGATAATGAATTGTTTGATGCTTTCAATGATTTACTTAATGACTTTAATATGTTGAAATCTAAATATAAACAATTAAAAAGGGAACATGCCGTTCTAACTAAGGAACACAACAATACATTTATTTCCTTTCAAGAGGAGACAGCTAATTTAAAAATAAAAAATGATGAATTGAATGTTATACTACTGAAGTTTACAAAGGGTAGCAAAAATTTAGAAATGCTTCTATGTAGACAAAGAATGACCTTTGACAAAGCCGGCTTAGGATATGAACCTTTCAAAAAGAAAAATAACTATGAGAGCCTCTTTGTAAAACCAAGCACATGTCACTCATGTAATAGAATATGACACACCTCATTTGCATGTCCTTTAAATCTAAAAGGTAAAAAACAAAGAGTCACTCAAAGATGGGTTCCCAAATGAACCAAAAGTAACATTCAAGGACCCAAAATGATTTGGGTACCTAGAAGGAACATCTAAATTTCTTTGTGTAGGTGAAGGTCTCCCTTTCAAAGAATCTATGATATCTCGACAGTGGATGTTCGAGACATATGACGCGAGATCTCTCAAAATTCTCCTCCATTAAACAAAATAAAGGAAATGTCACATTTGGAGGGAACCAAAAAGGAAAAATAATTGAGATTGGAAGCATAGGTAACTATTCCTCCCCTATCATTGAAAATGCTTTATTAGTTGACGGTTTAAAACATAATCTTTTAAGTATTACTCAACTATGTGATAAAGGATATATAGTCATTTTTTAATCTAAAACATGCATAATAGAGGATAGCTCAAGTAGTAAAATTTTATTCATAGGTCATAGATCTGAAAATGTTTATACTATTGACATGAATAATGTTGCTTGTTTTGATGAAAAATGCTTTAGTGCAAATTCCTCTCTCGATAGTTGGTCATAGCATAGAAGGCTAGGTCACGCTAGCATGGATATCTTAGCTAAGATCTCAAAGAAAAATCTTGTTAGGGGCCTTCCAAGAATATCTTTTGAGAAAAAATAAATCTTGTGATGCATTCAAATGGAGAAGCAAACAAATAGTTCATTTGCTTCAAAAGGCAATGTGTCTTCCTCTAAACCCCTTCAACTCCTTCACATAGACATTTTCGGTCCTTCCAAAGTAGCAAGTCTAGGTGGTAAACATTATGCATTTGTGATTGTTGATGATTTCTCAAGATTCACTTGGGTATTGTTTCTTATATCTAAGGATGAGACTTTTGAGACTTTCTCATCTTTTAGGAAGACAGTTCAAAATGAAAAGGATCTCTCTATTGTAGCTATTCAGAGTGATCATGGAGGAGAATTTGAAAATGAGAAATTTGATCTTTTATGTCTTAAGTATGATATCAATCACAACTTCTCTTCCCCTAGGACTCCTCAAAAAAATGGAGTTGTTGAAAGAAAGAATAAGTTTTTGCAAGAGCTAGCTAGAACTAGGGGTGGGCATGGGTCTGGTTGGGTTGGGTTCTAATCTAGCCAGCCCGACCCGAATGGGTTTTGGGCTAAAAGGAGAACCCAAAACCCGACCCAAACCGAAAAAAAAATTCTCGACCCAAGCCAAACGGTTTCAGTTTGGGTTGGGTTGGTTCGGTTTGGTTCACATATCAAACTAAAAAAATTTACAAGTGTAAATAAATTGTAACTGTAACACCCGACTTTTTCCATGTACCTTAAGCTTGATCAATGTTAAATGATGAACGAAGTTAACCTATGTTGACCGTTAAGATTAATTGATTTTCGAGGATATAAATTCTTTAAACGAGTTTAAATTCTTCTAATGAAATTAAGTGAATTAGTTTTTGGAACTATAGCAATAAAAATTACTCAATTTGGAGGTTTGTAGAGAAAGTTATGAGTTTTGGAAATTTACAGTTAGTAACAACCACCGGGTTGAAAATTGATAACTGGGTAGTTTCTGTTTTCCTATTTTATCATGCTACAAATGAGCTTACGTGACAAAGTAATCTTCTAAGAACTTATAGAAGACATAAAAATAAGAAGATTGATAGGTTGAACAACTCGATTGGAGTTGTGGTGCAAAAGTTATGCACGTTAGAAGTTGAGGAATGAAAACTAGACTAAGGAAATATGAACTTTTAAGCGATATTCGATGTTTTGTATATTTGAAACCTTTACGCTCTGAACTTGAAACTTATGTCTTCTAAAAAGTTAAACTAGACTCAATAAGAAATATAATGGTTTCAATCATAGAAATCTAAGTCGTAGAACAAAAGTTATCAAAGTTTTAACTGGCAACCGACACCTTGATTGCCGGTCGACACCTTAAAACTCTTGGGTTTGAAAACCGGTCGACACCTTGACACAAGCGGTCGACACCTTGACTTTTCAAGCTATATAGGTCGACTTATGAATAGTTGTAGGTCAACACCTTGTATAGAATAGGTTGACACCTTGTTTAAAGTGTCGACCGCTCCTTGATGATATCCAAAAACTCTTCGTCTTCCACGCCTCAAATTGTTTAAAAACTCATTTCTCTCAGCTGCTAACCCATTTTCCCAACCTCCCTCTTCTCTCTCCTGTGTTCTCTCAACCTCCAAGTGAGATTTTGTGAGTTTTATGAGTTTTTAAGAGTGAAAACTTAAGGTTTCAAAAATGTAAGACGAAACTTATTGATTTCGAAACACATATGTTTTACTGGGTTTTCAGCTACGAATTCGGCAACAACTTCTTCATATGAAACATAGTATACAGAATAAGGAAAAGATTGATACCAATTACATGGAATTTGAATAAGTATAGAAAGAGTTATGAGTCCCGAAAGTTAGGTAGAAAATAGAAATAAACGGTTTAAACGGTTTGGTTCGGGTTTTTGAACAAAAATTGAAAACCAAACCGAACCAAGATACCAACAACTGAACCCGACCCAAAATTGATTGTTTGAACCAAATCCCAACCCAAAACCGACCCAAAATTGATTGTTTGAACCAAACCCGACCCAAACCGTTTGGGTTGGTTCGGGTTTTCAGGTTGGTTCGGGCTGCCCACTCCTAGCTAGAACATGCTTAATGAAAATGTTCTTCCTAAGTATTTTTAGGCTGAAGCCGTTCTCACGGCTTGTTATATAATTAACCGAGTATCAATTCGACCATTCTTAGAAAAGACCCCTTATGAGCTTTGGACGGGCAAAACCCCAAGGGTCAAATACTTCAGGCCCTTTGGATGCAAATGTAATATCCTGAATACCAGAGACAATCTAGAAAATATTGACTCAAAAACCGACTTTGGAATTCTTCTAGGATATTCATCGAATAGCAAAGCTAACAAGGTGTTCAACAAGAGAACTCTAGTAATTAAAGAATCAATGCACGCCTTTTTTGATGAATTATCTTCTTCATCAAGTAATATGGACAAAAGTGATGAACTCGTAAAAGAACTAGATTCCTTGACTCTAGAAGAAAATGAGAAAGACTCTCTTGAGGTTACTCCGTCTGAAAATCCTCAAATTTCTCTAGAATCGGAACCGGTGAACCATACTAATAGAGACCTTCCTAGAGAGTGGAGATATTAAAAAAGTCATCCATTAGAAGATGTGGTAGGTGATCCCTCATTGGGAGTTAAAACTAGAGCCTCTCTTAGGAATCTGTGTGCCAATATAGCATTCTTATCTCAAGTAGAGCCTAAGAAGTTTAATGAGGTCATAAAAGACAAAAAATGGATAATGGCCATGCAAGATGAACTTAGTCAATTTGAGAGAAACCAAGTATGAGAATTAGTTCCTAGACCTATTGTTCGCACCATCATTGGAAATAAATGGGTATTCAAGAATAAACTAGATGAACATGGCATTGACATTAGAAACAAGGCAAAATTAGTAGCAAAAGATTATAAGAAAGAAGAAGGTATAGATTTTGAGGAGACCTTTGCACTAGTGGCCCAAATGGAGTCAATTCGCATGCTTCTTGCCTATGCTTGCTAGAGAGACTTCGCTCTATTTCAAATGGACGTTAAGAGTGCCTTTCTAAATGGATATATTATGGAAGAAGTCTATGTAGAACAACCTACAGGTTTTGACGCCTTTGACAAGGTACACCATGTTTATAAACTTCATAAAGCTCTTTATGGTCTTCAGCAAGCTCCTCAAGCTTGGTACGATAGGTTGAAAAACTTTCTCTTGGTTAGAGAGTTCAAAATAGGAAAAATTGACTCAACCCTCTTCACTAAACATGTTGGTAATGATCTGTTACTTGTCCAAATTTATGTGGACGATATTATATTTGGAGCCTCCAACAAAAACCTATGTGAAGGTTTTGCTTCTCTCATTAAAGATGAATTTGAAATGAGCATGATGAGGGAGCTTAAATTCTTCTTAGGACTTCAAATTAGACAATCATTAGATTAAACATTTATTTGCCAAGAGAAATATATCAAGAAATTACTCAAGAGATTTGGAATGAACTCTTGCAAATCTTCCAGGACACCAATGAGTACCTAAAATTGGATAAGGATAAAGGAGGAAAATATGTTGATATTAAGAGGTTTCTGTTAGCTTTAACTATGATTAAAGTAACCATTGTTTTTAATGATGAATATTAATGTGTTGCATAATTGATTAACCATTAAAGAGAAGTTGATTTGAACAATGTATATGAAATACCCTCAACAAAGGGTACTTTTTTGTCTAACAAGTCGGTCGAGTTTTTGCAGAAATTGTTAAGTCTGATATAGGTTATGTCGACCGATTATTAGTTATGTCGACTCATCCTCGGGCAAAGGATACATTTGTGTCGACCGTTTCCCAGCTATGTCCACCTATTTTCAGGCAGCAACCTTCTTATGTCGACCGCTACGTTATATGTCGACTGATGAGTTAACCAGAGAAGAATATTATGTCGACCGCTACAAGAATGTGTCGACCGCAAGATATTCAAGACAATAAGTCTTCAAGGTTCAAAAGCTTCACTTATGTCGACCGGCCAATATTGTGTCGACTGCATACATGTCCAAAGGCCATATTTATGTCGACCGATAAACTATTATGTCGACTGCATACATGTCCAGATGCCATATTTATGTCGACTACTAAACAATTGTGTCGACAGCATACATGTCCAGTGGCCATATCTATGTCGACCGAAGCTCTTCCCAACAGCGACTCACTAAAACTTATGTCGACCGCTACGTTATATGTCGACTGATGAGTTAACCAAAGAAGAATATTTTGTCGACCGCTACAAGAATGTGTCGACCACAAGATATTCAAGACAATAAGTCTACAAGGTTCAAAAGCTTCACTTATGTTGACCGGTCAATATTGCGTCGACTGCATACATGTCCATTATGTCAACTGCATACATGTCCAGAGGCCATATTTATGTCGACTGCTAAACAATTGTGTCGATAGCATACATGTCTAGAGGTCATATCTATGTCGACCGAAGCCCTTCCCAACAGCAACTCACTAAAACTTATGTCGACCGATCAAAAGATGTGTCGACCGATCAAGAGCGGGAAGAAGAGATAACCCCCCAACAGCTATTTATGAATGTGTCTAAATGGCTATAACTATGTCGACCGTTCTCGTACTTATGTCGACCGATCCAGCCTGCGCAGAACGAAATCTATAAATAGCTGGTGTGATGCCGATTGAAGTAACAATTCTCGAGAGAGCAAAAAGAAAGCCAAATTGCTGCCAATTTTTAGATAATCATTTCATTCTCTCAATCTTTGTATTTCTATCTTGAATATTCACTTGGTGATTGAGAGAGTCGGTTAGTAACCATTAATTTGAATATCATAGTTTGTGAGCAAAATTTGTAAGAGGGGTGACGCCTCTCCTAAAGAAGAGTCGTTGTAAAGGTTTGATTGACACCCGTAAGTCAATCGGAGTGAGCTCAAAGAATTGAGTGGGAAGAATCTTCAAGGAGGTACCTTGAAGCGCAGACGTAGCCAAGGTTGGCCGAACCGCGTTAACAATCCGGTGTCAATCTCTCTCTCTCTAACTCTATTAAGTTGTTTATCTTTTCCGCATTAGAGTTTTTAGATTGAGTAAACCGTACGCACGACTTTGATTAAAGTTTAATCATCGGAGTAAATTTTTATTAATCTATTTAATCATCGGAGTAAATTTTTATTAATCTAATTCACCCCTTCCCCCCTCTTAGGTTAATCTCGATCCTACAATTGGTATCAGAGCAGGAATATTGAATTGATTAACCTATAATTACTGTGATAATCATATGGCCTTTAACATGAATAGCACTAACATCGAAGGTCAATCCACAACTAGGCCGCCCCTATTTGATGGAAATAATTATGTCTATTGGAAAACTAGAATGAGAATATTTATTCAAGCAATGGACTTTGGCATTTGGAATATTTTAGAAGATGACCCCTTTATCCCTACAAAATTAGAAAATGATGTTAGGGTCCTTAAGACTAGAATTGAATACAATGATCAAGATTTAAAAAATGTTAGTCTAAACGCTAAAGCCATGAACATGCTATATTGTGCTCTCTCTAGTAATGAATTTAATAGAATTCAAGGTTGTGAAAATGCTAGAGAAATATGGCGATTACTTGAAGTTACTCACGAGGGTAACAATCAAGTAAAAGAAAGTAAAGTCAATTTACTAGTCCATGAGTATAAGTTATTCACCATGGATAGGGTTGAGTCTATTGGTTGTATGTACACTCGTTTTACTAACTTAATCAATAGCCTAAAGGTTCTTGGCAAGGTATATACAGAGGAGGAATGCGTGCGAAAAGTTCTTTGTGTTCTGCCTCCAGCTTGGCAACTAAAGATGACGGCAATTCAGGAAGCCAAGGACCTCAAAGTGCTGAAACTTGAAGAACTCATTGGATCCCTAATGACCCATGAGTTGACTATGCAAGCCAATGAGAAGAAAGAACTAAAAGAGAAAGAGATATACAAGAAGAAGGATATAGCTCTTAAAGCTTCCTCAAGCAAACAAGAAGAAACCGAAAGTGAGGAAGAAGAGGAAGAAATCGCCTTCATAACAAAGCGCTTCAACAAATTCCTTCAGAAAAGAAAAATGAAAGGAATTCGAGCAACAAGAGGCGACAAAGCAACCGGTGACAAAAACAAGGAAGTCACTTGTTTTGAATGTGGAAAGGTGGGACACTACAAGTCGGAGTGCCCTAAGATCAAGAGAGTTCCCAAGTCCTACAAGAGGAAAGCAATGAAAGCCTCTTGGGATGACTCCGATAGCGACTCAACATCTTCCGAACTTGAAGAAGTCGGCAATATGTTCTTCATGGCTAAGGAAGATGAGGTACATCTCTCTCTTAGCGATTTAGAGTGTAATTTTGAGGAAGAAGAAGATGATCTTCAATCCAACTTTAATGCACTACTTGATGATTTTAGCATGCTTAAAACTAAATACAAGGAATTAAAAAAGGAGCATGTTAAATTACTCAAAGAACATGAAAATATTCATATCATATCTCATGAGAAGTTGCATGATGAAGTAAAAGATCTAAAGAAGAAAAACTTAGATTTAAACAATATAGTTCTCAAGTTTACAAATGGTAGTAAAAACTTGAACATGCTACTAGGTAGTCAAAGAGTAACTTTCGACAAAGCTGGCTTGGGCTATGAATCACATAAGAAGAAAAAGTCCTACAAGAACCTATTTGTAAAACCAAATGCATGCAATAAAAGAAAATAGAATAGGACATCAATCGTTTAACTGCCCTCTAAATTCAAGAGTCGGAAAGATTAAGGTAGTGGAGACATGGGTTCCCAAAGGAACCAATGCTAACCCTCTAGGACCCAAAATGGTTTGGGTACCTAAGAAGATGGTTTGATGTGTTGTGTACGTGGAAGGAGGTTCCTTAAAAGATCTTTGGTTCCTCGATAGTGGCTGTTCGAGGCATATGACGAGAGATCCTTCAAATTTTTCTTCAATCAAGCATAAGAAAGGAAACGTCTCTTTCGGTGGGAATCAAAAGGGAAAAATTAGTGGCATTGGAAACATTGGTAAATCTTCCTCCCCTGTTATTGAGAATGCTCTATTAGTTGATGGTTTAGAGCATAACCTTCTAAGTGTTAGTCAATTATGCGATAAAGGATATAAAGTTATCTTTGAATCTAACACTTGCTTTATTGATGATATGTCAAATCAAAAAATGCTATTCATTGGATGTAGAAACAAAAACGTTTATACTATTGACTTGAATGTTGTCTTATGTGTTGATGAAAAATGTTTTTCCGCAAACTCTTCTTGTGATAGTTGGTCTTGGCATAAGAGGCTAGGACACATAAGTGAGTACCTTAGCTAAGATATCTAGGAAGAATCTTGTTAGAGGCCTTCCAAAGATATCCTTTGAGAAGGATAAAGTATGCAAAGCATGTCAAATGGAGAAACAAACAAAGTCTTCGTTTGCTTCAAATTCATTTGTATCAACCACCAAACCTCTTCAACTTCTTCATATGGATCTCTTCGGTCCTTCCAAGGTATCTAGTCTAGGTGGAAAGTATTATGCGTTTGTCATCGTTGATGACTATTCTAGATTTTCTTGGGTTTTCTTCATAAGATCAAAGGATGAAACCTTTGATATATTTTCCTCCTTTAGAAAGAAAATTCAAAATGAAAAGGAGCTTTCTATCGTGGCTATTCGTAGTGACCATGGGGGAGAGTTCGAAAATGAGAAATTTGAACTCTTTTGTGATAAACATGGAATAAATCATAATTTTTCATCCCCTAGAACTCTTCAACAAAATGGTGTTGTTGAAAGGAAAATAGATCCTTGCAAGAGCTTGCAAGAACTATGCTAAACGAATATGCTCTTCCTAAGTATTTTTGGGCGGAAGCCGTTGCTACGGCATGCTATGTTCTCAATAGAGTATCTATTCGCCCAATCTTAGAAAAGACTCCTTATGAGCTTTAGTCCGAAAAAACACCAAGTGTTAAATACTTTAGAGCCTTCGGATGCAAATGCTTTATTCTTAACACTAAGGACAACCTAGAAAAGTTTGACTCCAAAACGGACCTAGGAATCTTTCTAGGATACTCCTCATCTAGCAAAGCCTATAGAGTCTATAATAGGAGAACCTTAGTGGTCGAAGAGTCTATGCACGTGTCTTTCGATGAATCCCCTAAACCAATTAGCATCATAGGTGAAGATGATGTTTTGAAAAATGCCATGGACTCTTTATCTCTTAAGGATAGCGATAAAGCTTCCTTAGAAATCTTTCATTTGTATCAACCCTCTAGTTCTACCGCTTTAGATCCACAAGATGACAATTTGAGGAATCTTCCTAAGGAATGGAAATATGCAAGAAGTCATCATAAGGAAAATATTGTTGGTGACCCTAGCTTAGGAGTCAAAACTAAAGCCTCCCTTAAAAATATTTGTGGAAATGTAGCATTTATCTTTCAAATTGAGCCAAAAATATTCGATGATGCCATTGTTGATGAAAATTGGATTATGGCCATGCACGAAGAGTTAAATCAATTTGAGAGAAGTCAAGTGTGGGAGTTGGTTCCTAGACCTAAGGACCGCACCATAATTGGAACTAAATGGGTTTTCAAGAATAAACAAGATGAAAATGGTGTAGTCATTAGAAACAAGGCAAGACTAGTAACAAAAGGTTACAATCAAGAAGAAGGTATAGATTTTGAAGAAACCTTTGCACCAGTATCTTGAATAGAATCAATCTGAATGCTTCTCGCATACTCTTGTCATAAAGACTTCATTCTTTTTCAAATGGACATTAAGAGTGTCTTCTTAAACGGGTATATAATGGAAGAAGTGTATGTAGAACAACCATTGGGTTTTGAAATCTTTGATAAGCTAGATCATGTCTACAAACTTCACAAAGCACTCTATGGTCTTAAACAAGCTCCTCGTGCTTGGTACGAAAGGTTAAAGAATTTTTTCTTAGAAAGAGAATTCAAAATGGGCAAAATAGACTCAACTCTCTTCACCAAACATTTGAGTGATGATTTGTTAATCATTCAAATCTATGTAGATGACATTATATTTGGAGCTTCCAACAAAAAACTCTGTGATAGTTTTGCTACCCTCATGCAAGATGAATTTGAAATGAGTATGATGGGGGAGCTTAAATTCTTCTTAGGACTCCAAATTAAGCAATCTTTAGATGGTACATTCATTTTCCAAGAGAAATATGTCAAGGAATTACTCAAGAAATTTGGTATGAACTCTTGCAAATCCTCTAGAACTCCTATGAGTACCACTACTAAACTAGATAAGGATGAAAATGGTAGAGAAATTGACATTAAGAAATATCGTGGAATGATTGGCTCTCTTCTCTATTTAACCGCTAGCCGACCCAATATTCTGTTTAGTGTATGTCTATGCGCTAGATTCCAAGTCTCTCCTAAGGAATCTCACTTAAATGCCGTTAAAAGGATATTTAAGTACTTAAGTGGCACCGTTGACTTAGGTTTGTGGTATCCTAAAGGTGTCTCTTTTGACTTATTAGGATATTCGGATGCAGATTACGCGGGTAGTTTAGTTGATAGAAAAAGCACCTCCGGTACGTGTCACTTTCTAGGAGAATCTTTAGTTTCATGGTTCTCGAAGAAACAAAACTCAGTAGTCCTTTCAACCGCCGAAAGCGAATATATTGCCGCCGGCAGTTGTTGTGCTCAAATGCTTTGGATGAAGCAAACTTTAGAGGACTACAATCTCACATTCACTAAGATTCCTATCAAATGTGACAATACAAATGCTATAAATATCTCTAAGAATCTCATTCTTCACTCTAGAACAAAGCACATTGAAATTAGGTATCACTTTATAAAAGATCATGTGCAAAGAGGAGATATTATCTTAGAATTTGTAAACTCGAGTGATCAATTAGCAGACATTTTTACCAAACTGTTAGATGGAATTAGAATTCGTCTAGGGTTGATTCGATTCAATGATGCTTAGATGCATTGTATTCTGTCTGTTGTCTGCAGCAAAGGGGTCGACATAATGGAAAGTATGTCGACCGGACCATCGTGCCTGGTAAGGACGCGGTCGACACAAGTATTGATATGTCGACCGATTGATCGTCTATGTTAAGGAATCAGTCGACATAATGGGAAGTATGTCGACCGGTTGATCGTCTCTGTTAAGGAACTGGTCGACATAATAAGATGTATGTCGACCAGTAATTCGTCTCGGGTAATAGAGAGGTCGACATAACCATAGATATGTCGACCGATGAGTGTCAAAACTCCCAGTTTTAAAAAGAACCCCGTCGCGCCCTAACTTCCTTTCTCTCAACCTCTAGCGCGAAATTCCTCCTCCGGCGATTCCAAGCCCTTTTCCGACAATTCCAACCTCCCTTCAGATTGTTCCTCAACCTCATCATCTATCTTTCCTTTGATCTCAATGGCATCCACTTCCAAACTTCCTATCAAGAGGAAGCGGACGTTAAAGTCTAAAACGACCGGTGAAACGTCGATTCCTCCAGCTCCGGCAGTGGACTAACATCTCTTTCGAAATTCGGATGCTCAAGATAAGTATACTCAGATTCTACATGTCAAACCTCTTATATTAAGTAGAGTATTTCTACCCGATAGGATTACGGGGATTGATATCACTGAGATTTGTGAATATCTAGGACTAAAAATGTTATTTGGACTATGGAATTCGTATCATGAGGAAGCTATACGACTTTTTTATGCAAATTTGCAAACAGTTCCTCACCCGCTCACTCTCAGAAGTTTATTCTACGATAAACCGATTAAGATTACAAACTCCTCATTGAACTCTTTATTGGGTTGTAATGTAAATGAGTTTACGGATCGATACTACAAGCAAGGGAAGGAACCCGCTCTAGTTCGATGCTCGAATTATAAGGATTTTCTTAAATTGGTTGCTAAGGATCCAAACAACATGCCGTATAAACTCAAAGCTAGTGATCTCAACATAATGGCACGATTAGTTCATCACATCACGACCTACAATCTTTTGCCTAAGGACTGGTCTAAAGATCACATTAGCCATATGGAACTATATGTTCTATATATGTTCTTTACCCGACGTCGCTTTAATGTTGGATTTATCATGAGACGTATGATGTAAGTGCTAGACAAAGCATCCAAATCATTATCATTCAATACTTTGCTAATGGAGATTTTTGCTCAACAAGGAGTAATTTATCTCTCTCCCGCTAATCTAATCAAAGTCAGAAATCATAATATTTACTCTGATTCGACCCTCGCAAGGATGGGATTAACAAAAAAATGAAGATGGAGAATGGCAATACAAGAGAATTCTGCCTCGCCGACCTCACACACCTCCAAACTCCCCACCCCTAACGGTTGATGAAGCTCATATTCCTCCCGAGGATAGGAGACCTCGGAGACAGCATAGCTCTTCCTCCTCGATTGAGATGCGCTTAGATATGCTCAATGGCCTAATTAAGAGCCTCACGACATCATTTGATGCTCTGCACAAAAAAGTCGATGGCCTTAAGAGCCAAATTGATGCATGGGATGCATATTTTGAAGAGGAAGAAGAAGGAGAAAACTTTGATGAACCAGCTGCAGCCATTCCTAGAGTTACCACACAATTCTCTCCGGCTCCAATTGCTGAGCCAACCCCCTCACCAGGACCGGATGCTGAACCATTTATCTCTCTGGCTAGATCACCTGTTCCTCAGCATACATCCACTCCTGATACGGTGCTGATTCCATCAACTGTAGACACTGAGGTTCTTACCTCTCCTACCTCCATAGATACCGAGCTTGTTCCCACTCCAGCACTGGACGTGTCTGGATCTCCATTAGTTGGATCTCTTTGGGAATAGACGCTTCGTCTCTTTTTTTGAGGACTTACGTTTTGTAGAACAATGCTTTTCATTAAGTTCTTATTTGTTTACATCTTCCTTGACTTATTCACTAGATCATTTTTTTCGATAATGACAAAGGGGGAGAAGTATCCATCCCTTATTTAGCAATGATATTTGATATGGATGTATATTTATGGGGGAGCATGCATTTACTAAGGGGGAGAATTTACATAAAATTCATATAACATGGGAACTTGCTCAAATCATCTTTCACACGGATACTTAATCAATAATGGTTTGTCATCATAAAAAAGGGGAGATTGTTAGTTTTAACTATGATTAAAGTAACCATTGTTTTTAATGATGAATATTAATGTGTTGTATAATTGATTAACCATTAAAGAGAAGTTGATTTAAACAATGTATATGAAATACCTTCAACAAAGGGTACCTTTTTGTCTAACAAGTCGGTCGAGTTTTTGCAGAAATTGTTAAGTTTGATACAGGTTATGTCGACCGATTATTAGTTTTGTCGACTCATCCTCAGGCGGAGGATAAATTTGTGTCGACCGTTTCCCAAGTATGTCGACCTATCTTCAGGCAACAACCTTCTTATGTCGACCGCTACGTTATATGTCGACTGATGAGTTAACCAGAAAAGAATATTATGTCGACCGCTACAAGAATGTGTCGACCGCAAGATATTCAAGACAAGAAGTCTTCAAGGTTCAAAAGCTTCACTTATGTCGACCGGCCAATATTGTGTCGACTGCATACATGTCCAGAGGCCATATTTATGTCGACCGATAAACTATTATGTCGACTGCATACATGTCCAGAGGCCATATTTATGTCAACTGCTAAACAATTGTGTCAACAACATACATGTTTAGTGGCCATATCTATGTCGACCGAAGCTCTTCCCAACGGCGACTCACTAAAACTTATGTCGACCGCTACGTTATACGTCGACTGATAAGTTAACCAGAGAAGAATATTATGTCGACCGCTACAAGAATGTGTCGACCGCAAGATATTCAAGACAAGAAGTCTACAAGGTTCAAAAGCTTCACTTATATCGACCGGCCAATATTGTGTCGACTGCATACATGTCCATTATGTCGACTGCATACATGTCCAGAGGCCATATTTATGTCGACTGCTAAACAATTGTGTCGGCAGCATACATGTCTAGAGACCATATCTATGTCGACTGAAGCCCTTCCCAACGGCAACTCACTAAAACTTATGTCGACCGATCAAAAGATGTGTCGACCGATCAAGAGCAGGAAGAAGAGATAACCCCCCAACAGCTATTTATGAATGTGTCTAAACGGCTATAACTATGTCGACTGTTCCCGTACTTATGTCGACCGATCCAGCCTGCGCAGAACGAAATCTATAAATAGCTGGTGTGATGCCGATTGAAGTAACAATTCTCGAGAGAGCAAAAAGAAAGCCGAATTGCTGCCAATTTTAGAGAATCATTTCATTCTCTCAATCTTTGTATTTCTATCTTGAATATTCACTTGGTGATTGAGAGAGTCGGTTAGTAACCGTTAATTCGAATATCATACTTTGTGAGCGAAATTTGTAAGAGGGGTGACGCCTCTCCTAAAGAAGAGTCGCTGTAAAGGTTTGATTGACAACCGTAAGTCAATCGGAGTGAGCTCAAAGAATTGAGCAGGAAGAATCTTCGAGGAGGTACCTTGGAGCGCAGACGTAGGCAAGGTTGGCGGAACCGCATTAACAATCCGGTGTCAATCTCTCTCTCTCTAACTCTATTAAGTTGTTTATCTTTTCCGCATTAGAGTTTTTAGATTGAGTAAACCGTACGCACGACTTTGATTAAAGTTTAATCATCGGAGTAAATTTTNTGATATGATTTGAAAACAATGCAAAACATTTCATTTTCGTGGTGTGGATCCGCCCCCCCCCCCTCTCAGGTTAATCTTGATCCTACAGTTTTGTGGAATGATCGGTTCATTGTTATATCTAACCGCTAGTATACCCGACATCCTCTTTAGTGTTTGCCTTTGTGCTAGATTCCAAGCCTCGCCTAAGGAGTCTCACCTGAATGCCGTTAAAAGAATTTTCAAATACTTAAGTGGAACACTTGATTTAGGATTATGGTAGCACAAAGGTACTTCATTTGACTTAATTGGATATTCTGATTCGGATTATGCCGGAAGCCTTGTGGATAGGAAAAGTACTGGTAGTACATGCAAATTTTTAGGTGAATCTTTAGTATCATGGTTCTCTAAGAAACAAAACTCGGTGGCACTCTCAACCGCCGGAAGCGAGTATATAGCAGCCGGTAGTTGTTGTGCACAAATACTTTGGATGAAGCACACTTTAGAAGACTATAACATCTCATTCTCTAAGATTCCAATTAAATGTGACAACACTAGTGCAATAAACAACTCCAAAAATCCTATCTTACACTCTAGGACTAAGCATATAGAAATTAGATATCATTTTATCAAAGATCATGTCCAAAAAGAAGATGTTGTTTTGGAATTTGTTAATTCTTGTGACCAATTGGCGGACATATTTACTAAGCCTCTATATGAGAAAACTTTTTGTGGAATTAGAGTTCGATCGGGGATAATCCGATTTGATGGTGCTTAGATACATCAATTTTTTCTTCTTCTGCTTTCCATGACAACGGTCGACACAACAAGGTTAATGGTCTTAAGAAATAGATTGATGCTTGGGATGAATACTTTGAAGAAGAAGACGACTACGAAGAGCCAGCGACAACGCGTCCTAAAGCTCCAGTTCATTCCTCTCCAGCTCCTAATGCTGAATCATTTCCTGCTCTGACTATTGAGTTATCTGTCACACTGGCTCGTCATCCTGACACGGTACCTGTATCCACCCCCAGTACGGTGTTGATCCCATCTCATGCAAGAACCGAGGTCCTCAACTCTCCATCCATTGTGCCTATAACTTCTCTAGTCATGGATGTGCCTGGATCACCTCTTATAGGATCTCCATGGGAGTAGTTTGTAGATTTTATCTTAAATATTTTGGATCAGTTCTCCAATCATGGACGTTCTCTTTCCAGATCTTTGTCTCAAGCTAAATTATCTCTCTGTGAGTGCTTTAACATTTTTTTGACAATGCGAGGGAGATAGATTGGATTATTATATAAATTGCATTATTCTATGAGCATGAAAAGTTATAATTATGATTGAATGAGCGTAAAAAGTAATATTCAAATTTTTCTAAATTTTTCTATGTCCTAGTATTGGGAAGTATGCATATTCTATGGGGAAATATTTAAAATCGTGAGAACATAATCAATTTATCTTTTAATTGGATTGTCATCAAAAAAAAAAAAGAGGAGATTGTTTTTTATGATAATTATCGTTCATGAGAATGTATGAAAGTTAAATTAAACTATGTTGTAGTGTAACTAATGTCTAACAAGTTGGTCGAGTGCTGCAGAATTTTGTAAGTTCTCTCAGGTTATGTTGACCGTTGTTCATATGTGTCGACCGCAACAATTCGAGAGAAGAGATGTATGTCGACCGCTATTCATATATGTTGACCGCAATACTTCCAAAGAAGAGATGTATGTCGACCGATACAGACTTATGTCGACCGGCTAAGTTCGAGAGATGTAATCTATGTCAACCTATAAAGACTTGTGTCGACCGCTTACAACGTAGGTCGACCGCAGAAGCTCCAGAGTCAAACACTATGTCGATCGCTCGACCGCTCAAGAACAACTACAAGTGACAAAGCTCCAACAACTATTTTCTAATGAGTCTAAACGGCTATATTGTGGTCGACCGCTCTCGTACATATGTCGACCGCCCGAGCCTGAGCTGCTGCAGAATTATAAATAGCTGAAGAAAAGTTATTTGTGGTGACGATTTTTTGAGAGAAAAAGACACGCCGAAACTCTGCCAAAAATTATTCTTGATTTATATGTTACTCTCTCAACTCTTGTATTTACTTTAGATCATTCATTTGGTGATTGAGAGAGTCGGTTAAAAACCACAAATTCTTGTATCAATTCTCTTGAGCGAATTTGTAAAGGGGTGACGCCTCTGAAAAAAAAGAGTCAAAAAAAGGTGACGTCTCTAAGAAAGAAGAGACAAGTTGTTAATGTTAGATTGACACCCGAAAGTTCAATCAAGTGAAGGATCTTCAAGGAGCTACCTTGAAGCGCGGACGTCGACAGTTGTTGGCCGAACCGCGAAAACATATCAGTGTCAAATTCTCTCTCTCTCAACTTTTACTTTGTTGATTGTGTTTGCATAAACTGAATTTGACAACTAACCCTTTTAGTTTTGTGCTTAAGGAATTTAACTTACGAAAAATTTCAATTAAACTAATTCACCCCCTACTTAGGTTAAAACCGGTCCTACATTAAATACTTAAATATCCACTTACGAAAGAGTCTGCTTGAAAATTTATGTTTATTAGTTAATTGAGTAAATAATCAAAAGTAATTAGATGCTTATGTCATGGCTGTTAATTGAATTAGATGGTCGTTGCAAATTATGCTGATCTTTTTCAATTGAGTATTTAAATATCTGCTTTTCCGCAAAATTACTTTCCCGGAGTTAGAGATTCAAAGATTGATCTGGGAAACGCTTGAAGTTTGTTCGGGGTTTTCGATTAAATTGAAACGTACGAATTTGACTTAAATGGGTGGCCTTTTCACTTTGGACTTACACTTATTCAGAACTATCTTCATTTAAAGTTCACATTCGCTATGAAGTGTGATTGGCATAGTATGAAAGAGTGCATGAATTATGAGAATAAGATGGGACATGCCAGAATGTCTCCGTTTGATATGAAATTAGAGTTTAAACTTTGCATATATCTTTCTTTTTATACGTTTAGGTGACGTATTTCTTCGTGAAAATTATTATTTTTTGGGGTCCTTACCTTGCACATCCGATATTAACTTCATATTATCTCATGGGTTGTCATGATTTAATTAAATTTCGTAGGTTACCGCCTTTCTGTGCTTGTCGATACTCGTTTGGAAGAGCTCGCCTTCTTTCCATTTTTAATTATCTTCTCGTGGATGCATCGTAGTGAATCCATTTGATGTTCATAAAGATCAAAAGGTTCGCTTTAAAATTTATTTTTATGATAGTTTTTAAATAATTTATTTATTTATTTATTTTATGTATGACGTGTATAATAAATCAATAATTAAAATTTAATATGTTAATTATATTTTAATTAGATTAATTTGATATATTAACGTGTATAATAAAAGAAAGTAAAGTCACCGACCGTCTACCTCGAAAGCATATGATAAACACTCAAAGGCAGTTGAAAACTGGTTTAACTTAGAACTTACAGTTTTTGAATGTTTTAACCTAAGAAAAATTGACAAGGACAAATGAAGAATGGTTCAATTTAGTGATAAAAGCAGAGGAAACTGGAAGGTGTAAGGAGACACGCGGCATTCTCAGATAACTTCACTACCCCTTTCTCCTCTCTCTCTCTCTCCCCCTCACTATCTCTGCAATCCTTGTTCTCTCGCTCCTCATCGTAGAACCTGAGTCGCCTTCCTCTTTTTATAAAGCAGCTAAAAGTATATTTTTTGTTGCTATCTCTAATTCCCACTTTTCTCCGTACTTTTCTTCTCCCTTGCTGCATAGGGTTTGCTTTCGGTTGTGGGGGGCGTTTGGATTTCGCCGATGGCGGAGATTCAACCATCGGAAGGTCTGATTAACGGTGGACTTGGAGCTGCCGTGATAGCTTCTTCCGACGCTGTCGGATCGAAGAGGCAGCGGCGCCCCAGCGTCCGGCTGGGGGATATTGGAGGAGACCAGCCGTACGATTCACATATTCGCCGACCCAGTAAGCACTGGAAGCTTGCCATGGATCATCGGAGGGACTCGAATGTCTCTGGCAAAAGCTCCAAAACTCGACCCTTGATGAATTTGAGCTCAGGGAGTGGGGGTGGCGAGTTTCAAGAAACCCTAGACGGCGAGGAGAAAGAGGGAAATTTGGATAGCGTCGCTGTTGGGAGCTGGAGAGTCAAAGATTCCAAGAAAAGGGGTTCGACCTCCACAAAGAGAGTCCGATCAAATTGGATTTCTTCCAAACCTGACGAAGGTGGCGGTGCCGGCGCTGACGAAGGTGGCGGTGCCGGCGCTGACGAAGGTGACGACAAATACAGCGGAGGGGAAGATGTCGACGAAAGTTTCAGAGATTTCGACATGGAGAACTCAGAGAGTCCTTTAAAAGAGCAGAGTCCAGTCAATTCCATTGAAAATTTAGCCGGGGCCGGCCATGAAAATGAGCGTGAGGTTCTCTACAGAAGACCCAGTAGGGCTAGGGTTTCGGAAGTTCGGGACCATAACGACGGACTCGAATTATCCGGACCATCAGATACAGATGTTCGGAATTGGAAATGCAGTGGGGATAAAAACGGGAATGGACTTCAGGTGAGACGTGGAGAAGATGGGGTGAGGATTTGGCTCAACGGATTAGGGTTAGGCCGATACGCACCCGTCTTCGAAATACACGAAGTAGACGATGAGGTCTTACCAATGTTGACATTGGAGGATCTAAAGGATATGGGTATAAACGCAGTTGGGTCGAGGAGGAAAATGTATTGTGCAATTCAGAAGCTAGGGCAAGGATTCTCCTGAGTTTTGAGTTCTTCTTGCTGGTGAATGTAATTGGCACAGTTTCAGCCATGGCAGAGTAAGGTGATGCTATCTCAAGCTAGCTTTTTTTTAGGTCGACATATTTTGATCCACCCCTGCTAGTGTTAGACTGAGTAGTTCGGTCTGTTTTTTGTTTGATGTTTTGGAATTTGGTTTGAATTTTAGGCTTCTGAATCCAGTCCAATTCTCTGGTGCATTGTTTCTGCCCTCTTTGGTTGACGCCATTTTTCCGTTCTTGAGCTTATTGTTCTAATTGGGTACAACGCCCATAACAAATCAATGTTGAAAGTTTCCACATTTTTGGTCTTGTAATTTGCACGATGGTAGAAAAAAGTGAGCAGAGTCAGGCTTTTGGGTAGCAATATAATCATACGAATCCATCAATGAACTTTGCTGTAAGATGATGATATTGACATTATGTGGTTGCATTTTTGTGACAGGATTATTCGGCTGGGTCGATAGAACCTTCTTTTCGGCCTTTGCTCGCGAAACTCAACTCGACTTGCTTGAACTTGACTTGTTTTTGAAAGTCTGTAAAAATGAGTTAAATCAAAGGGGATGTGTTTCAGTGTCAATTATGAATTAGATGTTATTATTCATGCCTACCAATAAATAGATTGGGAAATTGATAGTCATTGACTGCAAAGGGGAAAAGGGAAGATGAGGTGGTGCAAAAGAGACAGTGCAAGAATTGTTCCAAGACCAACTCGTCCTCCATAAAAGCTTCAAAATACTAAACCGCAGAAAATGGAAAAATTGAACAGCAGAAATGCAAATGTTGTGGTAGACTCGGTCTCCTCGACCCGAGGGGCTCAGCGGGGAAGTATTTTATTGAAAGCGTCGGAGAAAGCTCTTGGAACACATTAGAAAATGTAGTTTATGCGATATAAAATCATGAAAAAGTGAGGCAAAATTCATGGGCTGCCCAAGTCGTCGATGCCAAAAAACGATGCATTTGAGCTTCAAGCGCCGGTAAAAAAGTTGTGCTAGAAATACCCAAGAACATTTTAAGATAGAGTCCAACCTCCAGCTCATGGTCTGGTTCATGTATTTTAGGGTCACAACCTTCAAAAAATGGTTCGGTCCATGCATCTAAATTTCGACCTGAGAGTGGTCAAAATCTGGCCTGAACCCATAAAAAACAGTTATAGTCTGCCAAAATTCCAAATCTAGCTCTAAATCAGACTATAAATCTGAAAATCATAATCAAATACAATAAAAAGTTCAACATTATATATAACTTTTAATAAACTTCTGACACAACCAGGAATGGACCCTGCCAGTGGTTTCCAATTCAATTTTTTTGGACCGGCAGACCCCTACGTTCAACACGCAAATCTTTGCCCAGGTTTATTTATTCATTTAATGAATTTGTATCAGAAAAAAATAAAATTATAATAGAATCCAATCCACATGCATGGCTATTCTTTACGTTTGCACCGTTTTTAAGTCAACACTCTAAACAACTCAGCCCCCTTCCTTCTTTCTTGAACAAAATTAATTAATATATAATTGCCGAATTAGGGATCCAATACGAGATGAAGGTAAAGAACACTCCAACTAAACTACTTGTTCAAGAAAGGGCAAATAAGGAATTACGAGGTGCATGGTTGAAGGGGTCCCGGTCGTGCTGGCGAGCCATGATTGGCCCATAATATTCTAAAACAATCACTATAATAATTGTACTAATAATGTACCCACTCGTCGATGCCAGCCAATTAACCCCTCACAAAATCAAAACTTTTGATTATTAAATATATATATTTGGTTATTTATTTATTTTTGTTTTTTAGGTTTTAACTCATTGACTCAGAAATCAGACCTCGAGCAGGTACAGAGTGGGAAATGGTGCTGGCTCCTTTCCCATTGCAGACTACCCTTTTCTCCTCCCTCTTCCTCTGCAACTTCTCTCCCTTCCCCCATATTTACTACATTTCCTCTCTCCTTCCCTCCCTCCCTCCTCGCCTTCAGCCATGAAAGTCTCCGAGGACGACCCTATCGCCCTAGCGAGCCAGCTTCTCACTTCTTTGCTTCACGAAATCTCCGACGTCCAGAGCTTCAGGGGCAAATGGTCCATCGTCGGTACCAAAGTCTCCGATCTCCGTTCTCACCTCTCCGACTTCTCTCAGTACCCTTGCTCCACTTCCAATTCTCTCTTTCTCGATCTTCTTCACTCTATTTCCACCGCTGTTGACGACGCCTTATCGCTTGCTAGAAAGTGTCACTCTTCCTGTCTCACCGACGGCAAGCTCAAGACTCAGAGCGACATCGATTTCGTCATCTCCACGCTCGATCGGCAAATCGGAGACGCTGATATCTTGGCTAAGAGTGGTGTTTTTCTCGATGGCGGTGTTTCTAGCTCTACGTCGAAGAGGGAGGCCGTGCGAGCTGAGTCGAGGAATTTGATTACTCGGTTGCAGATTGGGACCGCTGAATCGAAGAACTCGTCTATGGACTCGCTGTTAGGGTTGCTGCGCGAAGACGATAAGAACGTAATGATAGCCGTCGCTCAAGGTGTGGTTCAGGTACTCGTTCGTTTACTCGATTCAACTTCTCTGGATTTGAAAGAAAAGGCTGTCGCTGCGATTTCTAGGATCTCTGTTGTGGATAGTAGCAAGCACGTACTGGTTGCTGAAGGTTTGGTTCTTTTGAATCATTTGCTTAGAGTTCTAGATTCGGGTGGTGGTTTTGCCAAAGAGAGAGCGTGCATTGCGCTCCAGTCTCTGAGCTACACGAAAGAGAATGCTAGAGCGATTGGCTCTAGAGGTGGAATTTCATCTCTGTTAGAGATTTGCCAGGCCGGAACCCCTGGTTCACAAGCATCAGCGGCGAAGGTCCTCAGGAATCTAACTGCATTCAATGAAATCAAAGAGAACGTGGTGGAGGAAAATGGAATAATTGTTCTTCTAGGTCTTCTTAGTTCAGGAACAGCACTTGCTCAGGAAAATGCAATTGGATGTCTTTGTAATCTGGCCGCAGATGATGACAATTTGAAGGTTATAATTGTCAAGGAAGGTGGAATCGCCTGTTTAAGGAGCATTTGGGGATCATCTCCGTCAATCCGGAGCCTTGAAGCCACAGTCGAGTTGTTGAGGCATTTGGCCTCGTACCCTGCAACAGCCGAAGTTCTTATTGCTAATGGATTCATAGGCTGCCTTGTGGAAGTACTGAATTCAGGGATTTTGGGTGTGCGAATAGCCGCAACTCGAGCAGTCTATGAGCTTGGGTTCTGCACAAAAACTCGAAAAGACATAGGCGAGACTGGATGTATCACACCCTTGATCAAAATGTTAGATGGTAAAGCAAGCGAAGAGAAAGAAGCAGCAGCAAAGACCTTGTTGAATCTAATGTCTTATGCAGGCAATAGGCGAATATTTCAGAAAGATGAGGGAGGGATAGTGAGGACCGTTCAGCTTTTAGACCCATCAGTTCATAATGTGGATAAAAAGTATCCTGTTTCATTATTAGCCTCTCTTGTTGAGTCAAAAAGTTGCAGGAAACAAATGGTTGCGGCTGGTGCTTGTTTATATTTGCAGAAACTTGTTGAATTGGAAGTGGAGGGATCAAAGAAGCTGTTAGAAAGCCTTGGTCGTGGAAAGATTTGGGGGGTATTTGCCAGGCCTTAACGCTCTAAACATGGACATGCCTTGATAGTTGCCACAACTATCTTTCGTGTTTTCCTTGTCGGTTGCCAGGCATAAGTCCTGTCTGTTCGTTAACTTCATAATTTGTGTGCTCAATCAAAGGCGTGGGTAGCTGGTCCATAGATCCATTTGACAAAGCTCCAATAATAGGAAGTGGATGGAGTTAAAAGCGATGCTGGAAAGCCTTGTGGTAAGATTTTTAGGGTGTATTTGCTGGACATTGACTGTGTTTGATTTACATTTTTCTGTCATGGTTCTGCATGTTCATAAAGATCTACTTTGTTAGAGGAGGTAGAACATAAAAGTCAAAAGTTGGTGGCATATTACTTAAGGAAAAGTAGGATGTAGAGAGATGATACAGGTTGGATTCGTATCTGGAATTGGGTGTATATCTTTTACCTCTATTTGAATAACGTCAATGCCACTTTTATATGTCAATTATCATGATTAGAGGCTGACGTCGATCTCATCTCTTCCAACTGTAGAGAGAGAGAGAAAGAAGAAAATTTGTTAGAAGGAGAGAGAGTGGAAGATTGATTGAGGTGTTTTTATATGGTTGTGAGCATGTGGTTGTGTAACCTGATTTTGCTGGGAAGCAGATGTGTTGCTGGTTGTTACTCTAACACCTACCTCGTCCTCACAAGCAGGGGTCTGCAAAATCGAAATGGAATCGTGAACCAAACTAGAACCGTTGGTTTTAATTCGATCTTAGTTTTAATTTTTAAAAAACCGTTATTGATGGGGCCGGTGTTGGTTTTTAAAAATAAAAAATCGTAAAATCGGAACCGGGATTGTAGGTAAAAAAAGTTCAAAAATCGAGTAAAATTTATCCCAAAACTCTAAAACCTGACAAATTACTTAAAACTCGATTCAAATATAACAAACACTATATTTTTTTGTTATATTTTAATTTTTTTTAAATATAAAATAAAAACTGGGTTAAAACCGGAATGAAACTAGAACCGTTGGTTCCAGTGCCTCTTCTAAAAATCTGAAATCGAGAGTTTCAATTTCGGTTCTATTTTGAGATAAAATCGATCCGGCCTTGCCCGTGCCCACCTCTGCTCATAAGCCACCCCCTTTCTTCCTATTTTGACACTACTTGCAGCATTTGGATCCGCTTATCAATTGACCCGAACTGCTGAATTGAGGCCTTAGTTTGGGCCAACCTCCCGAGGGTTGTCGATAACTATTAGACTATGGAGGTATGTCCGAGGTATTCCAATTATAGCCAACATCGCGAGGGTTGTCCTATTTTGAGATTTAGAATCGAATATCAAACTAAATTTTAAAATTAATTTTCTAATCTGATTCAAAAGATTACATGGGTTGATTGCATTTTTTTCAATTTATTTTTAGTAAATTTATTCGAATAGTATAAGTTTTAATTTAATTTTTTTTTTTTTACTTCAAATTTTTTAAAAAATAAATAAAAACTAAAATTTTCTATCATATATAATAAAACATTAAAAAAAATAAATAAAAATTATTTTATATTAAACAGATCCGACTCAAAGATTGGGTGGGACCAATTGATGAGTTTGAGTTGCCTATCCCTAATTATAATTAAATTGAGATTTCTTTTGAGTTGAGTCTTCATATTCAATACAAACAGCATGATATAATGACAATGTTTGGAATATGAAATTTAATAGAACCAACAATACAAACTTGGCATTATTCATTCGGAAGTGAGAGATGGGAGAGAGAGAGAGAGAGTGGGGAAATGAAGTTGTGGTACATGAGTCAATACTAGAATAACAGGAAGAAACACAAAGACAAGATCTAAATCTGCCTGGACTTCCACGCAGAAAGCAAAGTGAGAAGGAGAAGGAAAATGAAGGAGAGATAAGAGACAACCAAGGAATAGAGTACCCGGTCACAAAATTTACCGAAGAGATTGCAGATCGGAGACCAACCCGTGTGGTCGTTCCCATACTTTCCGACCAACGCAATCGCAGTTGCACTCCCGCATGCGGCCATGATCAACGACGCCATAAGCTACATCAAGAACACGGTGATGTTAAAATTAGGAGTTGATTCACTTGGTTTTTCAAAAGAGAAATTTAAAACCCAACCGAACCAATGTTTGCTTTCGGAGGTGAGTATTGAATTTGAACCAAATATTTTGTACAAAACCTAACCAAAATGGTTTAGTCGAACAAATTTGTTGGTTTCTCGCACCTTCATTTGAAGAAATGTAAAAAACTAAAAAGAAACTCAAGTTCTGATGATCTATTCTACTGCCTAGAGCAATCTCAAACAAACCTGTAAGTTCTGACCCAATCGGTAGCATTTGGACCGAGTCAGGTCGGTTAAAACTTACTGTCTTTATTTTGGTTGGTTTTGATTATTAATTTAATGGTTCGAGTTGGTTTTTAGATTTTTCTACCAAAGTAACAAAAACCGATTCAATTGGATATTTAATATTAAATTAAACATAAAAACATCTAATAAAAAACAAAACATACCCAAATTGAATTGAAATTTTTCGAATTAAGTCAAAAAATTGATTTTTTTTAGTTTTAGACACTTTGATTCATACTCTCAAAGCCCAAATTGGTCTTGGGGTTGGTTTTGATGGGTCAAAAGACCAAAACCGAACCATGCCTATTGCTTTAAAGTTGAAACGATAAAAAACCCAAAAATGAAGAATTTGCATACCAAATCATGAACAAAGAAGAGGTAGAAGTAGACGGGCTTCGCGAACCGACGACAGACGAGGAAGAGGAAGAAGAGGGAGAGGAGAGAGAAGCCGCAGGCAACTCCACTTGCAATGGCGAAAAACCTGCAGACGAAATTACAGATCGTGGGTTCGATCAAACACCAACTTTTAAGGACTCAAAATTTAAAAAAAAAGTTCTTTTCGTTCTGTCTCACTTGAAGGCAGAAGAGTAAGTAAATCGGGCCTCCAACGACAAGCCTAGAAACTCCGACGTCTGTTTTGCGGTGGCCATTAGCCAGGTGGCAGCCAGAGTGGTAAATAAAACCAGAAAACGTAGCAAAATCTGGCCGTATCGAAAGGGTTTTGAGATCTTGGGAGTGAGCTTGGGTTGCTCGTCCGCCATTGGAGAGGGGGCGAGAGCTTCAGAAAACAGAGGAGAAACAGAGAGAAGCGACAGAGACCGATACAAATGAAGACGCTAGGCAGAGGCCAGACAATTTAAAGGAGAGAGAATGAAACCAAAGATTGGGAAGTGGGAAATGGAGAGCAGTTTTGTGCAGCGTAATTAGTTGGTAAGAAATGCGGATTAAGGATGTTTTTAGACAATTAAGCACGCAATTAGACCCAAAAAAGAAGGCTCGATTCAAGGCTAGATTGGACCGACTCCCTTCTGCACCCTTTTCTGGCTCATCTCACTTTTGTCCCTGATTGAAGCTAATTCCTTGATTTCTTCCTTTTGTCCTTCGTCTTTCATCCTATCTCCGTTCCATTTTAAGTTCATCCTACCTAGGTTCCATCTTAAAGTATACACTCTAATCTTACACTTTAACTCATAGATTATATCAATTAGAGTACTTTATAAATAATTGAAATGATAATTAACTCGCACGCGATAAAGATAATTGCACAATTAAAATACATACGTAAACGTAACATTATCCTTTTCGTATTTGTTTGGAATAATATGGGAATGTTGACATTTACCTACAAGGAAAAAAAATATCTTCCTCTATATATAGAAACCTCAAACCAGCCAGCCACAACTCGTATCTGCAACGCCACTCACCAAATACAGCACATATTTGCAGAAATAGCATTGCCTAAACGGTTCGAATTACCTAATATTCATTTCATTCGTCCATTTAGAAACTCTAGAAATCAAAAAAGGGTTTTAATCCGAACACTTATAGTAACGTGACAATAATTAAGAGAATAACAAGCAAAGAAAATGTCAAAATTGAACTTCTAATGCATGCACATACACACCTAGCAAATTAACGACTATCTTCCTTGAATATCGACTCGAGTGTATTTCTATATGCAGATAAAATTGAGACGTTTAAGTTAAGAAATTTTGACTCTAGGACAACACACAAGTTGATTTGGTCTGGTTTTATCCTATAACTATATTGCATCGTAGCCTAACACTTCTAGAATTTTAGGACTCGGATTGTACTAGAATTATTTTTTGGTTTATTTTTCAACCCAAATTGTGACTTGTGGTTTCGCTACACTTAAATCGAGTGGAATTTCATTTTGGGTAAGATTCCAAAACAAAAAAATACTGACGGATTGATTTCGGTATAAACTGCAATTAGATCCTTAGTACTATTTGTAAATTGTGCAGAATTACCACAAAACCGATGCCCTTAGAACAACAACACACTCGATTGGTGTGTTCGAGCGGACATTACTAGAGGTGTTGATGATATTCGGCTACTGACATATGGTTCGACAAGGGATGAGCTAAGTTTCTCACTAAAGTATGAATTTGTGTTTACACAAACTATAGTGTTGCTAGGTGTAACACTATGATTGAGACTTCTTAAAAAAAACCGTTATCTTGGTCTCGAAAATATTGTCAAATTGCGACGAAAAAGGAAGTGACAAGTCTAAGAACGACTTTCATGTTTCATCTTGGCATCGTTTCTGATCCTAAAATTTCACAATCAATTTATACTAGTATGGTCTAATTTTGTTTGTTTTAAAAAGTTGACTAGACTAGACCATGTCCATCGCTAATGAGCTACGGCTTAGTCGAGTCTAAATGAACTTCATAATTAAGGGTTTATTTTATTTTAGTACTTAGAGTCTAAATCATATTGTAACAGTTCCCATAGTTAGTACTCTGGCCATTCTTGTCAGCTCAGTTCACCGACTGGTTTTTGGAAATACCAAAAATCATCAATTCGGTCCGGTTTCCAGACCCAACGGGCACCGGATGGCCAACGAATAACCCAAGGCCAGAAATAATTAACTCTTCATTTAGTAGGAATTTCTACCTTTTTCCTCTCTCTTAAAGATGATAACTTTGGCCATTGCATGCTAGATTGATGCATATTGTTATTTACATCATTAATAATGTTCATAATCAAAACTTTGTCGACACAGATCAATTATCTACAAAAAAGGTTCATGCAGGACAGCATAGCCTTCGAGTGGGAAGTTTGCTGGCACTTTTACTCGCCGAGATTGAAGTACTTCGGATTCGAAGGAAAATGATATTCCACGTTTAACTGCAAAGTAGACCACACAATTAGAGTAAAACTCCATCAACTCACAAAACTAAAAATGAGTCGATGGCATTCGCCGAATTTCTAATGCATTGTTCGCACATTAATCCTGTGTTTTGAGTAATCATTTCGCACAAAATCGACGAGCGAATGAAATAATAAAAATGGTGTCCATTATGAAATGTGTTTTTCATTCCTCATTAGTAAAATGCAACAAACAAATTACTAGAATTAGAGACATACCTTTCCTTCATCAGCATCCAATTGGCGTTGTGGAAATATGACTCTCAAATCATTATACAAGTAGAATCGTCTCTTCTCTTGAATGTCTGCTTCATCTCTCATTGATGCAGGCAAGGGAACTGATTCACACCCCTCGATTGGCCTCGAAAAATTCTTCGAAAATAGACATAAGAACCGAAGGTGGAGAGCGTATCGGAGAACACCAACACAGTTTGAGTTCATGTTTGCTTTAGAAAGACTATGTCCTTTTGTATTTTCAATGCCTCCACGATATGAGGGTGTGCTCGTCCGATCAAATGGCCTAACATGATTGTTTTTGGAGGCGTTATGCTTGTCTTTCGTGTCAAGTTTGCATCCATTCCCAGGTATTTGTGTGGTGGAAGAAGAGGGTAGAGTAATCTTCTGGCGCAGAAATGTCTAACTTACAGAAAAACAATCCAAAAGAACATCCTTAAAGTCCACAAGAAAATTCAAAAAAAGAGACAATAAAGTGACACCAAATAAGCCAGGATTTTCAGTATAGCTCACTATATGAAATTCAAATAAGAAATTTTGATTCGTCATTCGATCAGGAGTTTCAGACGATCACATTGTAATTTTGATGAGATCATGAAGTTCTAATCCAAACTTGGTGTACTTGATTAAAATTCACAGCAGATTTAAGATGATGCTCCAAATGAACTCGATTTGTCTTTTAATATCCCTCTACTTCCTATGTTTTCCTTATTTCCTTGTTTTTTCCCTTTCGTGTTGGAAGCATTCAAGTTTAAGAATCTAAGTAAACCTCAAAATTTCCGAACTAGTATACTAATCTAAGTAGCTAATGTTGTTAAAAAGAGTACAATGTAAGCACCACCATATTCGAATTTATAAAATCTAGCCATATCCGCCATTTTGAGCTTTCAAAAGAACCCATCGGTCGACTATCGAAACACAAGATAAACTAACAGAGTTTATTTAATGTCAAACCTACCTTGGTACCAGCTGGCATATCACTAAGATCGTAATTACAAAAGAAGGTATGAATCGGAGTCTTCTCTGGATTGCTGAGAACCTGAAAAAGTAAATTCAGTTCATAATCATGCAATTGGAAGCATTAATGTAATATGTAAAAAACAAACGACGTGAAGATTTATGCGAAAAGAATGTATGTTACTAGAAACAGTAAAAAAGGGTATTCTTTTTTTTTTATCTTTATGAAAAGCAATATAGTCAATGAAAGCATCACCTTGATATATATTTATGTTTTTCCAGATAATATAAAAAACATCTCAAGACATAGTTTCATCAAGTTCATACTATCAACACCAACGATCAAAACACCGTGATTAATCGTTTTTAGAACAAATAATCCATTTACCAACTGCACACGTCCTTTCATAGGTATTCGCAATCGTCTGCTTTCTGTCCGAGATTCATCCATACTCAGACTCCTGCTCATTTTGGGATCTCTTGTTTTGTTGGATGTCATATTCGCAGCTAAATCTATTGATGAATAATACAGAAGGTAATTCTCTCCCTCAATGCTGTTGACTATAAATGGAAGTTTGTACGATCGAGCAGAAAAACTCCCTCCATTGAAATTTAAGACCGCAAGAAAGCCATCGATTCTCTGCACAATAAGTTTAAAAATGAAAAATGATAAGTTTAAAAACAGTATTGATATTGGGAAATACTCAAAACAGGGAAAATAAATACATGTTCATGAGTTGACCATTCTTACCGGGCTAATTCTGCTGGTTAACAATCTACCAGACAAAAGAGACTCCTCAAACGATCCAACTAGAGGCCTTTTAACGAATTTCAAACTTCCGGATCCAAATTTTAAGTCCTTGTAAGAATGCTTTCTCTTCTCCGTCGCATCATTGGGCGTAGAAAGAGCAAACTTCGTTTGGAATTTATCAACTTCTTTCCATGAAATGCTATAAGCCCCGTGAGCCTCTTCTTTATGAGAAGCTAATATACTTGCAGCAGCTTGTTCCTTCCGATTGATTGTTAAATCACAATCTCTAAAATTAGGAGTAATGTCTCTTTGAATTGACATGAAGTTCATTTTTTCGGAGAATTTTCGACCAAGTGGAGACAACGAAAGAGGAAAAGATATCTCCCTCTTTACTGGTATGTCCATCACATCAGAACCGGAATCCATGACTCTATTGTAAGATTGCAGATTCTTGGTATCAAATGTAGGATCAGCAGTGAAAAATGGAGACTTCCACTTTGAGAAACAAGATGGAGATCCAATTGGAGTTTCGAGATTGCTAGAACAGCTGATGTGAGCTTTTTTATGATCATGCAAACCAGAAACTCTAGAACTACCAATATCAAGAGCATCACCATTGAATTGATCAGGCAAAACCATTTCGTTCAAAGGAGACAATAATCGCTTCTTAACTACCGAACCAGAGGACGAGTTGCTTTCATCAAGCACCATAGGAGATTTGAAAGCTCTTGATTCAAAACCGACAATCCTAGGAACGGGTCTTTGCATTCTCTGTCCATTTTCACAGCTGAATAGGTTGAGTTCCATATTGTAAAACATGAAGTTGTCCATTGCAAATGTACTTTAGGTACTTAGTTCCTTATAAAAATAGATTTCTAGTTCAAATTATCTTGTCCATTTGCATTGGAGGCTTAAAATGTTCTCCATATCAAATAAAATTATAATCGGCTTCCTGGAATCCAACGCACAGCAGGCAAGTCTAACAATTCGACTCTTTGAGAAGACAAGCAGAACCATGATCGTTCCTTCCTAAAGCATCCTAATTGGTAATAACTGGTTTCCAAAGAGACCAAGGCATTATGCTATCCTGGAGAAAATAAAATCTAAAATGGTTCAGTAAAAAGTCCAAAGAAACAAGAAAAAAACAAGAAATATTTTTTACTTTCATCTCCATTTCTACAATTAACAATAAGATAAGCACACCCGAAAGACTATACAACACTATTGAAATGAATATATCCGGTTCATACATCAAGCGGCATTGCAAAGAACTCGGCATTAAGAATCAGATGGCAATGGAAGTGTTCGAGTAGTTCTAGACTGACATAGAGCTCTAACTAAGCAATGTCGGATAATTTTAGAATGTTCCATCATTTTAATTAATCAAAACAGACCACTCCTCTAATCAAGAATTCTCAGATAAATCAACATCCAGCATTCCCCTTTCATTGATGCAATCGGCGATGAGACCACAGAAAGAAAATATTCATCAATCTAATCAAGGTAAATGATCGACCAACCCCGGAATCAATAGTTTCTTTCTACGCGAATACAACAATCAAAGAAGACTTCATCGTAGATTAAAGAAAAACGCACTGATGAAGCCATCCGATCATACCCACTAAATCAAATGCATAAACAAAGTTGACCCGATTGAGAAAACTACCATCAGTTTCTCTATCTACAAAACTGGTTTTCATCGTCAATCCTTGTATTTTTCCATTTGTCTCTCTGCTCCTTTTCTCTCTCTAGACTGTGGGTCTGTGTTTGTTCGGCAATGGATAGTGGTGGATGATTTGCAACCAGCCTTCTAAAATTGAAAATAAAAATTTGGGCCACTGCTTTAGCCAGAAATTTCTGGCGTGTACCCTCACCACTCCATGACCGTCACTGTGAAAAAAAACTCCATTTTTTATGGCCAAGATAAAATCGTCATGTACATTTACTTTTTAATTTAATCTTAACCCTATAATTTATTAATCCAGGAGGATAATAATTATGATAAATTATAAATAATATTAAATAATTTATAGTTATGTACAAACGATATGGTAGGATCATTGCCAAACTATGGGTACCGCATACCACAAATTAGGCAATCGGGATCGAACAAAGATTTGTTGAATGAGTCCATAGACCTTGAACCATCGACCCGACTTATGAATCACTCTAAGTTTGTTTCTTGGTTGGGGTACTCGTTACAAGATTGTTAGTTTCGTTTATTCATCGCTTGTGGCTACAAAGCCGACTCCTTACTCAAAGTCTGCTTATATTTTTGTCTCTTAACCTGTGTATGTGACAAAATTGTTCGTTTTGCTTAAGAGATCACACAAATTTTGCTTGTAGTTACAAAAAAAAAAATATGTCGACGTTCTTAAGATATCTGCTGATGTGTCAAATATTTATTGATATAATTAATATTAAATAATTTTTTATAACTTATTAAATCAATCTGAACAAATTATTATTTGACACATCAACAAATATTTTAAGAAGATAAAATAAAAAAAATAAATTTAACATTATTTAATAAAAAAATATATAGTATCAAATGAAGAAGGAACTTACATACTTCCATTTTTACTATATGAAGCGATGTGCAATTGCGCATCATATTGGCATGGACTATACTGTTATTATGTATCATTTTAGCTTTCCTGTGGCGAGTTGTTACGATCTTCATCCACTCCGAGCATTATGCCCCCATCTTGGCCCACGTTGCACTCAAGTTGGGTAGTGACTATGACGCCGTTTGCAAATTCCTCTAGTGACCATAGTTCAAAATTNGAACTATGATGGGAAATTGAGAGGTTAACTATGACGTCCACGAAAGACAACCAACTCAAATCCCTCATCGACAACAAATTATTACATGAATTCATGAAGCTTCCTTTGTTCTTTCTTCGTATCATGTTCTGTTGTCTATGAAAATTATGCATGAGAAATTCATTTTCGTTGTTTTGAGTAAAACATGATGTATGATTCATGTACAATGCTTAATAAACAAAACATGCATTTATCATATCATTGAATCTAACAAACAATGTCAATCAAGCACACAAACAACCCTCAAATGAATTGAGGTCGGTGTATTGTGCATTACACCCCAAACAGTCCAATATATTCATCAAAGCATTAACAAATAATAATCTTAATCTTTATAATGTAGTCTTACTTAAGGGCCAATCACATGCATCATAATCTTACCTCGTTTCTAAGCTGAATTTCTATTCACTTTCCTTTAATTTATTTGATTTGTCTTTAAGAACACCTTAAAAATCACAATTAACTAAAATAAGTACTCAATATTTTATTTCTGTTTTTCACCTAACTTTCGAGGCTCATAACTCTTTCTATACTTATCCAAATTCCATGTAATTATTATTAATCTCTTATTTATTCTATCTACTACATTTCTTTAGAAGATATTGTGATCAGATTCTTACTTACAAGTCTCATAAATTCTACATCTTTAAAATCGGGTATAACATGACCATAATAGTTCATACTTTGTTTTTACCTTAACTTCCGATATACACAACTTTCACTACACTAATCGGATCAGAATGAGTAAGGTATCAATCCAAACCTTAAAATGTTGGCTACACATCATTAGAAAAGATCATGACCAAATTGTAACTCAAAGACTTTGTAAAATTTACATTTCAGAAACTGGTTAACATGACTTATAAAGTGTATACTCAAAAACTACCTTCACAGTTTCATGTATTCTTAACCATGTAACGTAAATTTCATCATTTATAAGTCATTACAGCATCAAAATGAATATCTTAAAGGTATTTCCGAGTACCTCAGGGCTTGAATCGTAAGTTTTTCCTTCTCTTGCACTTCGAGTTATTAAATATCAAAGTTTCTTGCACAAAACACTAAAACCTCACACTTTTATCACAAAACCCTAAATTTTTCACGTTAGATCAGAGAGAACTTTGGGAGAGGGTGAACTGAGTCATAGTTAAGGCTGAAATAATGAACTTTTTAAACAATATCACGCGTGGAACGGTGGAAGATGAAACGCTTTTGGATAACTTCAAAGAGCGGTCGACACATTCAAATCCATTGTGTCGACCTAAGCAAACCATTGTGTCGACCCCTCACTTTCCAGAGGCGGATCCTTAAGAGTTATGTCGATCCAACACAAAATTGTGTCGACCCATCACTTTCCAGAGACGGATTCCTTAAGAGTTATGTCGACCCAACACAAAGTTGTGTCGACCCTTCACTTTCTAGAGACGGATTCTTAAGAGTTATGTCGACCCAACACAAAGTTGTGTCGACCTAAAATTTTTCAGAGACGAATCCTTCAAAGTTATGTCGATCTAACACAAAGTTGTGTCGACATAAAATTTTCCAGAGACGGATCCTTCAAAGTTATGTCGACCCAACATAAAGTTGTGTCAACCTAAAGAAGTTCCCGATGGTGGCTTGTGTCGACCCCTCATAAATGCTGGGGTCTACCGAAAGGTCATTTTGTGTCGACCCCTCTTCAATCTTGGGGTCGACCGAAAGTGTTCCAAAAGCACTTAGAATATTTTCTACCCTTTCAAAATAACATCATTACTTATACTCCGCAAATATTATTTTATTCATCACCTTCAACCTACTAAATTATTAATATCCATAATACCTTAATACTTTAATATTTATCCAACATTCATAAAACAAATCTTAAATATTTTCATCTTAAAGTCACAAATTCTAAAAGCAAATAAGGGTTGTTACAGGAAGTGAGAAAAAAATAATATCGATAATAGACTATCATAACCTAAAAATTAGGGGTGGGCAAAATAAGTCTGTCCTTGTAGCCAAATGCCATTTTTGCTTTTAAAAATCAAAGGTAATGGGTTGGACTGATTTACACTTTTTTAGAATAAAAAATTATGAAATCAAAATGATTTTTAGATCAAAATTTTGACCAAACATATCAAATTTTGCTTAAAACTTGGTTAAAAATTAGTCCAACTCCTAAAACTGCCTTTTTAGCTAAAAATATCAAATTATTAGAGAAATCGTGAACCAAATCAACCGACCACTAATTTGAAATCAAGAATTCATTGGGCTTCACCCATTTAGGCTATTTTGTCAAGAAATGGTTTAATCCAAACTCGGTTTATTCAATTTAAATTTCTGACCACACGGTTCGATCTGATTCGGTTGATTGAACCCAGCAATAGGTTAAATTAAGTTTGATTGGGTTCGGTTCGGTTTATCCTGAATAGTTATAGAACCTATGGAAAGGTTTCTTTTTTTTTTTTGGTTTCTCGTTCCCTTAGTTAGTGCTGTAGAAACTGTAGCCACTGCTGCTTCGACGAGTGGGAGAGAGAGAGAGGAGAGAGGAGAGAGGAGAGAGGAGAGAGGAGAGATAGAGAATCTTTTTCCTTCTCCATCTTTGCAATTGCATTGTAGCCCTTTCTTAATCCCCAATTGAGTCCTTTCTTCTTTGAATCGTAATTGTAGCGCAAGAATCGAAAAGAAGGAGATGGTGGACTTCGCTCGAGTGCAGAAGGAGCTCCAGGAATGCAGCAGGGATACTGAAACATCTGGTATCAGAGTCAGCCCTAAAAGCGACAATCTCGCTCGTTTGATCGGCACCATTCCTGGTCCGGTTGGTACCCCCTACGAAGGTGGTACTTTTCAAATCGATATCAAGTTGCCAGGTGCTTTCTCTTTCGTTTTTCAATTTTTCAATACGTTTTTTTAAGAACCATAGATTTTCGTAAGTGCTTCTTTTTGTTTCAATTATGACCGAGTTTCGTCTGTTCTTCTTTCATTGAAAATCTTGAGAAAAGCTGGGGATTCGGGGCGACCGTAAATAGTCGTTCTTTTGAGGAAATACATCGAATTATGTTTAGCTACCTAGGGTTTTTGGGTGGCTCTGGGGGTTTACCATTTTAGGGGTTCCTTGTACTTTCTGGTTGGTTTGGAAAGAATGAAATAGTTTTCTTTTCAAAGACGAGCTTTCAGATGTTAATTCTTTGAAAACTCTGCTCAACAATATTCTGGCGGAGAAAGGTTTTATTGAGTTGGGGATATTCTTTGATATCTGGAAGACGGTGATATTCTTTGATATCTGGAAGACTCGATCACATTGTACAGTTACTTTGACTTAACACACTTGAAATTATATCTACCTAAACATGTTCTTCTGAGATTGTATAACGTTTTCTGTATGTCTAAAACATGTTGAGATGGTTAACTGACGTAACATTAACTTTGGCTGCTCAATGTTCTTGTTCTCCTTGCAGATGGATATCCCTTTGAGCCACCCAAAATGCAGTTTGCAACAAAAGTCTGGTAGGGAAGAACATTGTTTGATTATTGACCGAGCAGAAAATAATCTGAAAAGTTAAAAAAATATCATCCTTTCTTCAGTATTGGGTTGTAGAATCAACATCAGGTCATAGATTATCTCAACTAGGATATTCGATTTTGATCTTCTTGCTGAGTTTAAACTCATAACCCAGTATCAATTTCTCCTGTTAAATGATTTTCCTTCTTAGCTGTATTAAAACTGGGACTCTAATAAAGGAAATACTTACACTGAATCAATTTCTCCTGTCCTTATGAAGCTATTAAGTTTCAGAAAATTATTTCTGTAGTCCACTCGATCAGTCTTAGACGCAATTCAGCTCTATTTGTATAAGAT
This sequence comes from Begonia fuchsioides, assembly GCA_003255005.1. Classification (NCBI taxonomy): domain Eukaryota; kingdom Viridiplantae; phylum Streptophyta; class Magnoliopsida; order Cucurbitales; family Begoniaceae; genus Begonia; species Begonia fuchsioides. The sequence continues at coordinate 27,180 of QAOC01008758.1, read as the reverse complement.
GATGGCATTTCCATTCATCAGCTTTCTTTGGGTTGCAAGTTGTATATCAGTTGTGTAATTTGTTTGTTGAAGGCATCCTAATATTAGTAGTCAAAGCGGAGCAATTTGCCTAGACATCTTGAAGGATCAATGGAGCCCAGCACTCACTTTGAAGACAGCGCTTCTTTCTATACAGGCATTACTATCTGCTCCTCAGCCTGATGATCCTCAAGATGCTGTGGTGGCTAAACAGGTACTCAAACTTATCTTTATTTCTTTTTCTTAAAAATGGACATTCTCTCATCTTTGAAGTGTTTGATTTTGTGGCCTCAATTCCTATAATGCATGGACAATGCAGTATCTCGGTGATTATCAGACCTTCGCTGGGACTGCTCGATATTGGACTGAAAGTTTTGCTATGATATCATCACTCGGAGCCGAGGAAAAGGTTTAAAACCTGTTTATTAATTTTGTTGGTTATTTTCTTTTTATGTACCAAAGTCATTAGATGCAGATGATTGAGTTGGTGTCTATTGAACACACTTAAGGTGTACGGTTTTTTAATAATCATTATTAGTTATTCTTTTAAAATAATCAATTTTGAAAAAAAACAATTTTTCGGTAAATTAAATTCCAAAAACTGATTTATTAATGATAATTATTTGTCAATTTATTCAATTATTAAAATGCTTGACAGTGAGAAATGAGCGGTTAAATGTCATTTTTTAAAACTTGAAAGGATGAAAATTTAAAATGCATTTTATTCTAAAACCCTCTTCCTGATTGTCAGCCAAAATTTCAAAAACTACAAAACTGTTGTAGCTCTTAAATTTTTTTATTATTGGTTACCAAACACTTAGCAGTCGGTTAAATTGACGAAATAAACGCTTTTATACTTGCAAGACTTAGTTTGGTCGTGGATGCATTGTTGCAGGTTCAGAAACTAGTGGAGATGGGATTCCCCGAAGCTCAGGTGAGGAGTAGTTTGGAGGCAGTGGGAGGAGACGAAAATGCGGCTCTTGAAAAGCTCTGCTCTGCCTGAAATCAAGACTAAGTTCGAGAATTAGAAAAGAAGCTGTGAGGTATCTTTATTCTGCAACAAACATAAGAGGCTCCTAGTTAGATAGGCTCACAGTGAGTTCACATAAGTATGATCTTCTTCTGTGTATGGCTCTAGTTCAACTCGATCCCCATTAGAACGGACATATATTGTTCATACTCTATCACATTTATGAAATCATTTCCTTGGCGACCAAAGTAGAAGACAACAAATATATACGTATATCATGGCTGAAAAAACATGTCTTATTTTCTGGATGTTGAAGCATGTAATCTATTTATTGTACAAAGAGGATGAAGTTGTATGTTAGGAGAAAATGCAGAGATTGTTGGAGTGTGCATTGATCAAGAGCTACAAATTTACCATTTGGGTTTGTTTTTAGCATCAGTAGACATGATCTAGTTGTCTAGTTTTCCTCAGACAGTCTGTTTCTAGTTTAACTCGATCCAGAACAGCCTGCAGGCTCTGAACTATGCAAATGGATGAGAGAGAAACGGAGATTTGTGTTGATTTTTGGAGTCTGGTTTCTGGTTTTCTGGGCAGATTCAAGCTGCAGCTGGCTTGGCCTCTAATAGAGTGGCTCTATCATGGGTGGCGCCGCCTGGGTGGTAGCAGGATTTGACGTTGAGGAGATTCTTCACAGCAACGGGGCCGCCCTTCCTGATTGCTCTCTTCAAGGCTCTTCCTCTCCATCCCTTCTTGCTCACCTTTCTCTCTTGTCCCTGCATTATTTCATTCCCATCAAATTTCTCTCTCTGCCTCTTTCCTTTCTTTTTTTGAGTCATTATAGATAGTTCGGTCCGGTCCCAAACTGGCTGCGTGCCCATGGTTTCAAAGTTTTGAAAATGGAACTGATATTTAGGAGCTCTGAACTGAACCGGACTGAATTAAATTACACGGTTTAGTTCAGTTTGGGTTTCAAAGTTCACAAAAATAGAAAATATAAATATTTTAAAATGTAAATCAGTATATGGGTCGCTTTTTGAATTTGTTTTGGTTTTGGATAACATTTTAACTCAGCTTTTGAATTGCGTCTAAGCTGGGTTTGGGTTGATTTTTTAGGTGCTGTTTTGTTTGGTTTTTTTGACCCTAAAGCTGTGATCCAGCCGTGGACCACCTTTTTCCGAGGAATTTAGAATTGAAGTCGGTTCAAAATCTTCCCAAATGTAAAACATACCTCGTTGGAAGCAGCGGAGGCAGTGCTCACAAAACTGTCGTCGCTTTGCGTCTTCTTCTCCGAGGTCTCGTCTTCCTCCTCTTCTGAAACTGGATCCGCCATTAACACTCCTGTTTTCCCAGATGCATGTTAATTTCATGTCACTTCAGCCTAAACCCCAGTCAAAATTGATTGCTCACTCACCTTTTTCCTTCTCCTTCTCCGTTGCTTCCAGGAAAAAAATTCTGAAACTGGGCGACCCTGGACATATTCGCCGTTCGTCTTCAGTTCCGGCGCCGTCGTCTTCATCGGATTCGTCTTCATCTTCGTCTTTTTCTTTCGCTTCTTCTTGGGTCTTCTGTTTATGATTTGCTTCTTCTTTGGCGTCTTCTTTCTCCGACCAACCTTTTCTCTCCGCGTCCTTATTATCTTCCTGCTCCTTGAGCTCTTCAACAACTTCGCCGCCGGCCTCTGGCTTTTCTGGCAGCTTCTCCTTTCCTTTAGAGGAAGAGGACAAGGAAGAAGAAGTGCTTTTACAGTCGAGAACCTCCGAGCGCGGCGGCGAGGAGTTGTCGTCGTCTTCATCCCCTCCGTCTTTAAGCAGCTGCTTTTTCGACAGCCCACCTTGTTTAAGAACGTTATCGTTCCGGCGTTTCCTCATTTCTAAAAATCTCCGGCGGAGGAGCGGTCGGACTGCCGGAGGAACGGCCTCTCCTTCCGGGATAAGCTTCGAGTTACCGCAACCCATGAAAGTGTAACAGGGAGAGAAGAAGAGAGAGATAGGGAAAGAGAAAACGATGATGGATTTGCAGAGGGTATAAATAAACAGAGAGGGAGAGGACTGGGCATAGCCATGGCGGCAGCCTGGATGTGTTAGTTTTCTAACAATAGGAAGAAAGCGGAAAAAAGTGCTGTTTTTGCAATAAAAAGGGAGGTGGGTGACTATAAACAAGCTGGATTTCCAGGGGTTTGAACGTAGAATATGCCACCATTTGTTATTTTGATTTTTAGCTTTATTTAGTCATGTTTTATCTTCCTTTGAATGAGTCTCTCCCTTTCCTCCTCGAAATAGGATAATCATCGAAAATGTTAGCTGGGCCTGGCCCATTTTCAAATTTCGTGTAGGCCCATTTAGGCCCGAATCCCTTTGCTCGTATTTTTTGAAATAAAAATGCGAAGCAGATAACTGTCTTTATAATAGATGTGAGATTGAGCATGATTAGTAGCAGGGGTGAACATAGTCTAATATAGGATGAACATTCACCAATTCTGTTTGTTTAGGCTAGAAATCAAACGGAACTAAGCATTTTTACTTTTTTAAATTGGAATTGAATACATAAACAAAATCTGTAAGAACTAAATGAAATAATTAGTTCGGTTGCGGTTGCGTTTCGATTTCGATTTTACTACTTACAAGAGTAATACATATTACATAAATTGTATGCAACAATTTAATACCAAATGTTAAATTTTAATGATTTAGACAAAAATTTAACTAAAACAATAAAAATAAGGTGTAATATTAAATTTAATATATTGATATCATCCATTATTTGGGTAAAAAATTAAAAAATCCAAAATTGTTGAACTAATCCTTTCTGATCATGGTTAAGGAGAAGCTATGGTGCTTCTCCCACTCATGGATTACTCTTTGTTCTAGTAAACAAGTCATCTCCATTTACATTTAAATCCCCATTCACTTAAGCATCTGGTAATCCAAAACAAGTAAGTTAAGATGAGGTTGTTCCCTGTGACAGCCTATTCCCCACATTCTTCGAATATGCCGGAACAACGATAAATAGACAACACATAAAGCACAATAAGATTACGTCTCTTCTTGTAGTCCACTTTCAAACGTGATGGGTATGTCTACCTTAAGTTCTTGTCGTATTTTCATAATGATCCTTTCATTTTTTTGGTCGCCCGTGTATCTATTTTGGCGGAACAAAATGAGCTTCAATGCTCACCGTCTGATCTATATGAATACAGGGTCCACAAATCCAAGAGGTTGGGATTAGGGAAACGAAGTCAACTCAAGTGTTTTCTTGAACAGGAAAGACAGCATATTCAAGACCAAAATGATGATGAGCTTCAATACCCACCGTCTGATCGGTTTGAAGCAAGTTGAGAAGCGAAGGATCGCCACTCATCAAGTGGAATTACACATCAAAAAGTTGATCTGGTGGAGTTCTGAATAAACAAACTGAAACCCAACCCTCTTGCGCTCCATCTCAACAGTCCTGCGTAATATCCTCGTCCATTATCACAGCCTTTTGTTGCCACGTCATTATTTTAATTTATAGAAACTAGCCATATTTCTAATGAATCATTAGGAAAAATGGGCAACAAAAAGTTAAAAAACACAATTTTAAATAGAAACCCTAAATAAGAAAAACTAAGAGCAAAGAAAGATTTAATTGTTCTTGATTTATTTTTTTTATTTATACTTTCATAGAATACATGGTGATGTGTTAAATAGTGATTGATATAATAAGTGTATTAATTAATTTCTTATAATTTATGACATTAATTGCATTTTAATTTTATTGATCGTCATTTCACGTATCAACGTTTATTTTAAGAAAATGTGATAAGAGGGTAAACATACACTTAGTCAAAAAATAATTACAAACAATAGAGTGATTGTGAGGAAACCCTAATTACATCTCATAATGTATAAACTATAAAGTCCAAGTTGCGGCCTTACCACCTATGTCACACAACAACTTTTGTAAACATGTTAAACAAATATAGAATTACCACGATCCGAAGGTGAGCTAGAACAAAAACATCAAGTAGAACGATTCAACACTTCAAGAGAGCTCGATTGCGCAACCCAAAACATGGTCCACAGTTCGACACGCAAGATTCAAAACACCAACTTTAAATTTATGGCTCAAGGGAGACGAGCCGAAGTTCAAAAATCCAAGCTAGTACAAGAAATGTAAAAATATCCATCACCAAATGAATAACTCTTGAAATAGAGCATTAGGGTAATGGGAGAAGCTCCAAGACTAGAGCTACTCTTGGTCTAACTCATCTTCACTCGATACATGAGAGAACTGGTTTGATCATGTTTCTTTAAAAGCATGAGTTGATGAAGCAAAATGAATGCTGTATTAATATTAAAAACAAATTCGTCATTTTAGAATTAAACAAAACAGTGCTACATATTGTTGTGTAGTTGCAACAAAAAATTCAAGTGACAATAAAGTCACTCACAAACCTCGCGTAATAGTTGCCCGAAAGTGCGTAAGAGATAGAGAAGTGATTATTTGATGACTGTTGGAGGTGGAAACTATTCTTGAGCAATAGATAAAGAAAGAAAGAAACACTTTTGCTTGAGTTTTTTCCCCTAAACAACAAGGTAGCCATTTATTGAGGATATTATAAAAATAACTTACCACAACAATTAAACTATTAAATAAAAACACCAAAAAACTCCTTGAATTTACTACTAGTTTTATTTTTCCTTAAGTTCTGCCTTTTTTATTTATTCTTTAAGAGTATCATTTTAAATTAATCTTCAACGACTTCATATTTGATTATTCTTCGATGCTTTGAATTATTCATACCCCAACAATGACAAGTCGAGACGTAAACAAAATAACTTCATCTGGTTTACGAGTTCGCACCCACTCGCATGATATCAAACTTTTCTCTAAGAGATTATGACGAGAGATATTGAAAATGCACCCTTTCAAACAAACGTTATATTGATTGTGAAGATCTAACTTGTACGAGGGGTAGTGTATAATTATACATTGTTTGAAAGAAATAGCAATGAGTAGTTTGCAATAGAATCCTCTTGGACACAGTACAATGTGCACACCTAAAAATAAATTTGTACAGATTCCTATTCAGTGCAAAGAATATTTTATTAGCAAGAATTGATACTCTACAACCATGGATATCGATGTTTAAGTCGCTTGATGAAATTTTCAAAGTTTACAGTAGCATGAATTTGAATTGCAAAACCTGAAAACCCTAATTACAACAACTCATAAAAATAAATAGCTTAAATGAAATTCAGATCATCAAATTCTAGTAAAAGAAAATTCATAAAATCTCGATGTTAAAACCCCCCTGATTAAATCAAAGATCCGGAATGGGGATTTGAATAGCTTAATCTACTCACATTTACTTTTGTAAATTACACGAGTCCAAAGTCCCACCAACATAAACTATGAGTTGGAAACCTAAACCCTAGTTCGTGGGAGACACATCAGAAAGAAAGTAGTGGGCCAATTTTTTGTCGTGCAGGTACCATGAATAGCAGTAGCAAGTAGGAGGAAGCTTCAAAAATGGAGAATCCATTAACAAGAAACAAAACCAAATGTAGTTGAATAGGGAAATTTCAGATATAAAGGGGTTTTTAATTGTGTAATCTAACTTCAGAATGAACAACTGGACAGCATCTCCGATTCTCTCATTGGTCTTACTCATTTCTTGCTTTGCAACTTGTCGTAGTGGATCGTATCTCTCTTTTGCTGTATAAATACCTCTCGATCTCGGTGGTTTTCGATTGCAGAGAGCTGGGGCTTCATAGCTAGCTAGAGAGTGCAATATCTTCGAGAGAGAGAGAGATAGATAGAGAGAAGATTTAGCTTCGTTGAAGAGAAAATCATCATGGCCATTCATTTCCATATTTCATTTGTTTTTGGCCTTTTGGGTAGGATACTCTAATACACTTTCAATCTTTCTTCCTTGTTTCATCTGCTAGCTACGATGCGTAGACGATTTCGATATTTTGTGTTATATACACACACATATACGTTTAATGACAAAATGGGTTTGTTTAATTTAGCAATATCTCTCCATATATGTAGCATTTGTTTATATATAAAAAATCTTACATTTTTCAATACTAATGCAGGCAACATTATATCATTCATGGTTTTCCTGGCCCCACTGTAAGTTCAAATCTCTCTCGCAATACTAGGATTGGGGACATGAACGTTCAGTTTTGGATTCAAACTGAACCAAAACAAACCGATTCGTCGTGGTCTAATGAATCTTTATTACATGTTTGTTTGTTTGCAGGCCAACTTTCTACAAAATTTATAAGAGAAAATCAGCCGAAGGCTTCCAATCGTTACCCTATGTGGTGGCTTTATTCAGTGCAATGCTGTGGATTTACTATGCCCTCCTTAAAACGGACGCAACTCTGCTCATCACTATCAACTTGGTTGGATGTGTGATAGAGACTGCTTACATTATCTTCTTCCTGTATTATGCAGCCAAGGCAGCCAGGGTATGAACTGTGTGTTTCTGAGATTTCTCTTAGATTGACAGAAAACAGCGCGATCTTACAGCTTTAGTGTTCTTGCAGATTCAAACTCTGAAGCTTTTGTTCTCACTGAACGTTTTTGGGTTTGGGTTGATGCTCGCTCTGACGCTCCTCCTGGCCGAGGGTGTGAAGAGGATTCAAATCCTCGGATGGATATGTCTGGTTTTTAATCTCTGTGTCTTTGCTGCACCTCTCGGCATTATCGTGAGAATTCATTCCGGTTTTTTTGATGAAAAGATACACTTACAAAATGGCTTTAGTTTTGGAAGTAAGTTTACAAATGTTGTTTTTTGTAGAGACAAGTCATACGGACCAAGAGCGTCGAGTTCATGCCTTTTCCATTATCGTTTTTCCTCACTTTGAATGCAGTCATGTGGTTCTTCTATGGTTTTCTTCTCAAGGACTATTACATTGCCGTGAGTTCATTATTTTTTTGCCGGTTTGTCGGGAATTATCTCCAGAAAGTGCTTGGGTTTATGTGTTTGTTTTTGTTTCCATGAACAGCTACCAAATGTTTTAGGGTTTATCTTTGGCATTGTTCAAATGATAATCTACTTAGTGTACAAGAACACCAAGAAAGCACCTTTGGAAGAGCCGAAGCTCCATGAATTGTCCGAACACATAATTGACGTCATGAAACTGGGGACGATGGTGTGCCCGGAGCGAAATCTGGTCATTCTTCCATCGACCAACAATGAATCCGCGAGGAATCTGAAGACAAAGCTGGGCCAAGAAGGAACCAAAAACAGTCAGTTGGAGGCATCCAAGGAAGGAAATGTCTGAATTTGCATGACTGATTATCAAGGGTTCAAGCTGATGATCTTCTCTATCCAAGATTTTCATGAACTTATAAATGCTGCTATATCTTTCTCTCTCGCTATGGTTCTCTCGTGTGTGCTAGTCTCTTTCTAGATAAGTCATTTGATCTAAGAATGAAATGACTTTTAATTTATTATTCATCTCTCCCTCTCTTGTTACCTTCAAATTACTAACACTCTTAGCCACCTAAAATTCTTGAAATATTTGATAATTTATCGTGAATTCAAAGTAAGAGTCCTTGAGTTCGAGTGTAACACTAAAGAAATCAGTCTGTGTGCGAGTTTTGACATGTATCAAATGTTTAATGGTTACTTATATGTGCACATTTTGCGTACTTAAAGCAATATTTTGGTAAATTATTTCCACCAAAAAATAAGAAAAAAGGGAGAGGTTTGTCTTATTAGCCAAAGGAGAGAACGAGTCAAATCCATGCAACTCCCACCTTCTTTTAGTCCTTTGGTTTTCTACTTTGGCAACTATAAATTACTTTAAAAAAATGAGAAATAATCAAAAGAAATAATTAAAAAAATGTGAAATTACTTTGGCAACGAGTTAATTAAGAAATAATCTACTATACTATCGAGCAATGTATTGTCGACGGACTGTGTATAGCATCAAAACGACAGAAAAAAAAAATCAAAAGTGGGGGCTTGAGTTATATTTTACTCTCAAACTCAATCCCATCCACTAACAAAGACACTTGCCCAACTTTTAGAAGTCAATTTCTAAGAAGAGGCTCAACTACAAAAGAAAAAATAAAAAGGCAAACTCAACTGATTTCTATTTTGGTCTTCAGGCCATACCTCTTGGAAGCATAGCAGTGGGGGCAGCGTGGAGTCAAAACGAAGAAGGCTGATGCTAAATGTGGGTCGGTTCGGGCTCCACCAAATGGTTGGTGTTGGAGTCTCTAGCCAGTTGCCAAGCACTGTCATTGAAAACTTCAATTACAACGCAAAGTTATCTAATATAATTAGCTATTTCCTTTCTTCTCCCATATTCTGCCAAAAATCTTTCACCTTTGATAAGAGGATCGAATAAAAAATATTTGTTCCGCCCTAATTTCACATTCTAATATTAGCCGATTGTCAAAAGAATAATATAATTACTGTATGATCTTTTTCTGAAAATTTATCATTGGATCGAGTAACAACCTCTCGTCTCGTCATTGAGAAAATTGTAGAAAATTCTAAAGAGAGAAGAGGGAGTGAGAGATAAAAATTTAAAAAAAAACTTTATTAACTAATCATTTTTTTTCTCATAAGATTACAACCTATTAGATAGAATAAACTTAATCTAATATGAATAAGAAATATTAAATAAGACAATTAATCATACTACGAAATATAAAATTATAATGACCTAATTTAAATAAGCAAAAATTAAATAAGAAAATTAAAATTTTGTTTTTTGTAATCTTGTTTCCTAATAAAAGAATCTACGAGAGTAATGCCCGTAACATTACTACATGTCGCGACAAAGAGCTTGTCATGAAGCTCAAACGAGGGGAAATATTCACAAAAGACGTGGAGGTCTTCTCAAGATGCTTCTTCTGATGGTAAATCAGTCCACTATACTTGTCACTCTCATTTGCCCCTTATGAGCCGCGTGCATAGTATTATTAATGGTGTCAACACGGCGCCCCTTCCTGGACTGAAGGAATAGAGGATGTAGGTGGAGGAGTGACACCTTTAAATGGTTTGAGCCGGCTAACATGAAACACGTTGTGGAGACGAGGTGTCTGGTAATTGAATTTTGTAGGCGACATCTCCAATTTGACTGATGATCAGGAAAGGTCCATAGTACTTTGGTAGAAGTTTATGGAGGGCAGACTTGGCTAACGTCCGATGACGAAACAGATGAAGTCTCAGCCATACACAATCATCGATATGAAATATTACATCTCGGTGAGACTTACCATAGTGTGCCTTCATGCAAGCTTGAGCCTGGGTAATTTTATCACGGATATGAAGCGATGCATTATTCTGTTCCCGAAGGGCCTCATCAACCGTGTAAACACAGGCTGCTCTGGGCTCGTAAGTAAGTAGTGTCTGCGTGGGTCTACGACTTGAAATGATGATGTTTGGAGTGTTGAATTTTGTCAATATGAATGTGAATAGTAAAAAACGAATACAATGGAGAACACAAAAGAATAAAAAAAAATAGAAATAACAATTTCAATTGAATATCTTACTTTTTTTTTCTATTTCATTATTCAATTTAATTAGTCAATTGAAATATCTATTTATTAATATTTCATCTATAAATTTGTAACAATATTTGGCCTATGATAGCCATCAGAGCCAAGATTTGGGCTGCTCCCCAATCAAACAACAGAAGTACATTTTCATGAAACGATTCACCAACGTTGTATGTCCATCGCTTTGTGGATGGAAGGCTGATGAAAGAGCGAGCTTGGACCCTCCCAGGGTTAATAACTCTTGCCAAAAACAACTGGTAAATATCGGGTCTCGATCACTAACAATCAATTTCAGAATGCCATGACGTCGCAAAATGTTGTCAAAAATAATTTGACAACGCTCGTAGCGGAGTATGGATGTGTCATGGCTATGAAATGAGCATACTTAGAAAATCGGTCCACCACCTCTAAGACGACTGACTTACCCTCGACTTTAGACAAGGCGTTAACGAAATCCATAAAAACATCTGCCCACACTATGTCTGGTAGGCTTAGCCATTGTAGGAGGCCTGCAGGCTGGATATGCTCGAATTTGTGTCGTTGGCAAACCACATACTGCAAAATATAGGCTGCGACTGTTGTTGCTTGAAAATGTAATCGCAATTAAACGCAAGTGCACGTATCGCAACGTAGTAATAAAAATATCGATCCCACGAGGACAAGTCAATTCTCAATTTATAGAATAAATTTCAAAGTAAAAGAAATAAACTAAAAATCGTAACTTTAAATATTCACAAAAAGAATTAAAGAATAAAGAATAGGTTTTTCATCATTTGATTGGGTTTTCATCTAATCTAATATGCAAGAAATAAATTGCAGAAAATAAAGTGCATAAAAGTAAAGTGGTGGTCGAATCGAGAATTAGAATTAACCTCGGAAAGAACTAACTATGATTGACTTAAGCAAATCAACATAAAAAATTCAGACTTTAATTAAAACTAAACAACTTAATAACTTATGCTGTCAAGACTTGTAAAATCGATGAAAGTTAAAACGAAAGACAAAGGAGAGAATTTTGGTCATCGCCGTCGGAAACCGTTGTTCACACAGCCCCGTTCCCTCGCCGTCGTGATCGCCGTCACCGACCTCTTCCACGGATTTACGCCCGGGCTTGATCGCAAGCTTGTTCTCTAATTCTAGCACCCCCTCTTCGTTGTATGCTGGTTTATGTTTATAGGATCATCAGCCACGAAATAATTGGAAGTTGTTGAGGTTTGCAGCAGCTTTGAGATTTGGGAAGATTTCCAAATCTTCAAAGATATTCTTGTTTACAATTTTGAGAATTGATTATTCGGTTGAGATATTCTCCTTAAATTCGTGATCTTCCAGCTTCTTTCTTGCTCTGCAATCCATCTTTAAACTTGGCAACTGCATCTAAACAAAATATTGTGAAAATACAAAATCTAGAAATATTGTTAAAAATCACGTAAAATTTGCATTTTTAGAAGCTGTTGCGATGTTGCGGCATTTCCGCGATATTTGCATAAAAATCCGTTTTTTGAATAAAAACATTATATGATCACAATCAATTTATCAATAAAATCTCGTGAAATATTAGGTCTTTTCAAGGCCTAACAACTGTGTCGTGGAGGCTTAGCCAATAGAAATCAGCACACACTTGGGCTAAATTATTTGCAACGCCTTCATGGAGCGAATCATGAATCTCTTTTCAAAAAGAAAGGACTAGTGGTGAGTCAGGCCAAATGTATAACTGTCTTTTGTAATATAGAAGGCCATGAGAAATGATTCATGTAGGAGAAAGCTCACCTGCACATACCCACAGAACTAAAAGGGCCATGTTCCCAAAAGAGGTTGTATCTTGGCAAATGTCCTCTATGAGAGAAGACCGCAGACTAGATATGGCTAGGAGTTGTGAAGCTAAGTCGTCGCGATAGGAGAGGTCATCGACGGTTGTGTTCAAGTGCCCTGGACTGTATTACACCGTGAAGTCGTATCCTAACAGCTTACTGATCCAATGTTGCTGAGGTGAGAATGATATTTTCTGGTCGAATAGGAATTTTAAACTATAGTATATGTGCGAACGGTGAACTATCTGCCCCATAGGTACAGACACAAGTGGCAGATAGCCTAAGCAAGGCCGATGAGTTCCTGCTCATTTACTGCGAGTTTCAGGTGACAAGCCGCAAGAGAGCGACTAAAATAAGCTACCTGGTGACCTTCCTAGTGTAAAACAGTACCAATACCTTAACCAGACCTTAAAGTCTGACAAAAAAATGTAAGGTCTGGACCGGGTACGAGTAGGATAATATGTAGAAATATGAATTTCGAATTCGGGTAAACGGGTAGGGAGTCCGAGTATCGGGTATTGTTAAAATACCTGATACCCGTGTTTAATACCCGTAGCCGAGGCTGCCCAGCCCTAAACCCACACCATATTTTTGGAATTAGGTTTTTCAATTTCCTTTTCTGAACAAGCGACCCAACAATCGAGTCCTCGACTGCCGACGAGCACGACAACGCTCTCTGACGACGACCACGAAGCGTTTTTCTTCTGACGACCTCTTCGACCACCCATTGATCGTAAACGTAAGTATCGTTTTCTCATTTTCTTCTGCTTCTTAGTTCCATCTATTTTCCAACGAGTAAGATTGCTAGACCACTGGTTATAGAATTTGTATTTTTACTAGTCTTAATTTGTACTTAGAATAGCTGTAAATAAATTTGCATTGAGATTTATGATTGTTACTCTGTTAGTGAAATCTGTTGTTGAATGTCTACGGGTTTCTACGACCTACGGGTCTTACTTTTCCTGGAGGAAGAGAGCTCTACTTGCCATTTGCTTGCTTACTTGTATGACGAATTTGTAAATATATGATGTCTGAACTGATATTGTACTAAGCAAAACACTGAAGCATCATGCCCAACATTTTTCATCTAATTTGCATGCTTATTTTATGTTTTCGATGTTAATTTTCTTCCTGAATGGTCAATTCTTGAATCATGGAATGTTGAATCTCGTGGAAATTTCCTCACTTGCTAAGATGACATTAAAAGAATCCTAAAACTCACTTCTTAGAGTTGTTTCATTAATCAAGTTAAACATAGAATCCTTTTTTAGTTTGTTGTTATCCAAAAAGAAGTTAAGTGCAACTACTGATCCAAAAGCTAAGTGCAACTACTGTGAGCAGTTATTTGCTTGTCACTCGATTAGATTGGCACGTCCAACTTGACTCATCATTTGAAGACTTGCAAGAAATATTTGCATACAGTAGATGTAAAACAACAAATGTTGCCTTATGTTAAAAGTCAGGTAGTGGAAGCCATAACCAACACGTTCACACAAGAAATTGGACGTGATGCTTTAGCTAGAATGCTAATTACTGATGAATTTCCAATGAGGATGGTTGAGTGGGTCGGTTTCCACAAATATTCAAAGACTTTAAATCCCCCTTTGTCATTCTATCGTGTAGGACGACAACAAGAGATATAGAAAAGGTTTACCAGCAGGAGAAGGGTCAATTGAGAGGTTACATAAAAAAAAAGTAGTCAACGAGTCTGTTTAACAACAGACACATAGACTTCCAACCAAAACATGAACTATATGGTGACGAATGACCATTTTATTGATGGTAATTCGAAAGGACACAAGAAGATTTTGAACTTCTGCAAGATCGAAGGTCACAAGGGAGAAACAATTTCAAACATGCTTCAAAAACAGATGTAAGATTGGTCGATTGAGAAGATTTGTACCATAACAGTTGATAACGTATCTTCGAACGACAATGCCATTGGATAGTTGGTGAGGATCATGCGGCACGGGAGTGCGCTGTTATTAGATGGGGAGCACGTTCATGTTTGTTAAAGACTATCAAGGTGCAATTGATAAAGTGTGCAAAGCGGCACTTTATGTCAAATCTTCACCACAAAGACTATGGGCTTTCAAGACTTGTATAGACAACCTTAACATACAATTTAAGGGTAATGTTACACTTGACGTGGCAACGAGATGGAATTATATCTATTTGATGCTAGACAATGCAGAAAAATACTCTGAAGCCTTTGAAAAATTGGGAGATTCTGATAGGAATTTCAAGTTGGCGCTGAGAGCTGCTGGTCCTCCCACACCTAATAATTGGGTTGAAATTAGAGAGTTTTGCAAGTTTTTACAAGTTTTTTACGACATAACAATCACGGTTTACGCATCCCTGCATATTACGGCACACAGGTACATTTCTAAAATTACATCTGTTAAGATAAATATTGACAAAGGCATTCTCTCTGAGAACGAGATTTTGAGTGAGATGGCTTCCAGAATGCTTAGAAAATTTGAGAAGTATTGGGGCACATTTGAGAAGATCAATTTTCTTTTCTTCATAGCCCTCCTACTAGATCCAACCTGCAAAAACAAGATCGTAAAACATTATCTTACTGTTCTATTTGGGGCACACAAGGCACATGATTTGTACACTCAAGTTGAGGCTGTAATTGAAAGACTCTATGTGGAGTACAGAGTGGACGACGATTCTGAGTGCGCCTTTATTAGACAGTCGTGGAGGAGGCAGATCCGGTGCGATAAACTTGAATCGTTAAGTTCCGACCGGTGGAGATGTCAAGATGTACATTAGAAGTATTTTGAAATGTTTACTTTTGAACAGTGATGTGTTTTAAAAGTTTAGTTTTGTTAAATAATGTTGTGTAAAGATATTTATTATGTATATTACATGTTTTGATTCAACTATATCTTATATGAGCTTTGCGGTATTTTATTTGATACATATTTTGATTAACAATGTTTTATTCAAGTAAATGTCGGGTTTATTACGATTTATAATTAAAGTCTTCTGCTGTGTTTTCACGAAAAAGAATTCAAGAGGAACATTTTTAAAGAAAGAAAAATTTTACCGCAATCATTTTTAAGTAAAGTCTTACGGGGTGTGGCAGGTTAGGTAAGACCGCACCTGGTTGGAGGTCGATTTGATGTTCGATACCTCGAAAGAGTGGCATAAAATAGACTTAAAGGGAACATCAATAGCAATTTGTTTTGGATCTAGTGGTACTAGTTTGATGCCTCTCCCTTCAAACTTGATTGAATATTGATTGGTGTAGTCATTATGCATAACTTTTTGGTCAAATTGACACAGTCTTCACAAAAGTAAGTGGCTAGCACTCATAGGTACCATATCACATAATACATTGTCCTTGTAGCCTCTAATAGAGAACTCATATTGTACTTGTTTAGTCACTTTGATGTCTTCCTTATCATTCAGTCACCTCAATTTGCAAAAGTTTGGATGTGCCATAGTTTCAAGCCTCAATTTGTCCATAATGTCATGAGAGGCTACATTAGTGCAACTACGTCCATCAACAATAAGAAAGCATATATTTCCCTTGATGAAGCATCTACTATGAAAGATATTCTCCCTTTGATCTTCACTTCGGGCATGTGAAGTCAATACCCGACAAATCACCATCAGTAAGGGACCCTCTTGAGCAAAACATGTCTCTACTTCATTCTCTTGCTCTTTTTCTATCTCTTATACAGCTTCATCTTCACTTTCCACCTCATTAGTGTTCTCCCTTAAGGTCATTAACTTGACCTTTACTCTGAGATAATTGTTGCCACATAACTAACACATTGATCCAGCAGAAAAGAAAGATGTAGGTTAGGTTTGGATCTATCTAATTCTCACAATGGTAAGGCACAACTAGGGATGTAAAACAAGAGAGTAGAGTTAATTGCATCATACCAGATCCAAGGAATTGTGAACCTGAGGAAGTGGACCTTGTTTCTCCATTTAAAATGGACGACAAGTGTCGTGTAAATTGATTAGTTGCAGAGCCTAAATATACTTGCGAAAGGGAGACCCATCATAGCATTGGAAAAATAAGAGAAATAGAGAATGATGACTTAGCTGATAATTGATATTCCAATTCGAACAAAAGTGGGAAGACTTTAGGGGAGCGATTCGAGTTGTATCTTTGGTGTCTTCTCCCAAATTTAAATGGGAGGATATTAAAAGAAATGATATTGGGATTATTTTTGAGCTTGCAAGTACAATATGAGTAGTGGAAGACATCAAAGAAGGTTGAAGGCCTTGGATTGAGATGGGGACCAACAAAAAATGGGCTTGAAAGTTGACAAAGAAGGTTGAAGCAAAATATACAAGTGATGTGAACCGGACTATTGAAGCAAACACACCCTTTCCTATGGGGTTCAAATCAGATAGCTTCGCGGTCTAGACTGAAAATTACTTTGCATGGACCATGGATAAAGTCGACCACTCACTATGTAGAGGAAAAGGTCGATGTTTATAGGTGGGAGTATTGATGAGAAAATTTATTTAGAATAATTAATATTATTAATTTAGTAATACATTTAATGGGTAATTTTGGAATTATTATTATGTTTCTATAAATAGTTGCTCATGAACTGCATTAAAGATATCTTTCTCTATTATCTTTAATAAGAAAAACTTCAAGAATTCTATATCCGAACTCTAGATTGTGGTTCCAGATGGCTAACCCCTACCATGGTGTTATTTTCATTTTTTTTATTTTGTATAATCTTTTATCGGGTATGGGTAAAAGCCATGCTCAAGACAAAAATGCCATTCTCTTGAACATTAAACTGCTTGAACTAAGCTAGAGCAAAATAAAGAGAAATCTCACTTCTGCTGTGTCCCTTGTTTCTCTGGCATAATAGTTTATATTAACATCTACAATTTGCTGAAATAAAAAATGCGGAAGGTGAGGAACTTGAATTACATGACTCACTAGCTTAAAAAGTGAATACCTCATTCTCTGGAATTCTACTTAAGTATAGGACTTATCCAGCTATAGTATAGTGTGATATTAAGTTTCTTTCTAATAAAGAACATTAGCCCAAGCTCCACTTTTTCTCCAAATTGAAGAGCAGGCAAGTAAAAAATTAAACATGAAATAAACCTCTACATACATGTTTTACTCAATCCAACACATACATGTTTTACTCGAAACACAAATTTTAATAAGTCCATGAATGGTCAAGTGAACCACAATAAATTTTAAAATGAATCAGAAGTTAACTGGTATATTTCAATATGAAGAAAGTGGATAGAAACACGCCTAGTGGCAAGGAGACTCACAGGGATCGATGAAGGTCACAAACAGTCAGCACATCCGGATCTTTCTGAAGATCATGACATCCCAAGCCATTACACGTGGTTCATGCCTACAAACTTTGAAATGTGATTAGCGAGTTCAACAACTAACTGATGAACTGAAAATAGCAATATCACAAGATTTATAAAGATATACGAGAATAAAGAAATAGACCTGTGCAGAAGAAGTGGCTTAGTTTTTTTTGAGAAAATTTAACTATGTACGATACAGGAACCATCTCCCCATCAACTTGTATGCTTCCCCATTTGACTGCACTAACCTATATAGTTCAAGATGGTTCTTCAATCTCTTAGTTTCCTGGTGGGGTAGCATGTAAAGTGAAAACAGAAATACGAAATCAGGTAGCGAACATCGTTAAAACACAAATCAGACCAATGACTCTACTTAACAGTTGCAACGTGTGACTAAAAACATCATCCACAACAAGAAAAACCCTAGATGTTCAAGGAGACACCACAGTGAAGTTCCATTCCTTTCCCAGACTAACTTCAAGTGATAATCAAACTACTGAAACAAAATAACGTGTAAATATTGTGTTTTATAAAACTTGCGTCTTCTTCACACTTCATCTGCAGCTCGACTTACATACGCAGTTAGGGATGGGCATCGGTTGGGTTGGGTCAGTTTTTTAATCAACTCAACCCGACCCATTTGGTTTTCGGTTTCGTACGTGAAACCAAAGACTCGCCCGAAACCCGCAACCTTTATGACAACCCGACCCAAAATATTGCGGGTTGGGTCAGTTTTTTTTGGAACGGTTTATTAAAAACTATTTTAAAATAACATCAAAATATTTACTATTACGAAAAAAAATAAAAAAAACAACCTATTAACTTACGAGTTACTACATTGTCACTCCTAATAATTAATTCAAAAGATATGAAACTTAAACAAATAACATAACTAAAAATATCATCTAAATATTTCCTAAAATATGTTTTAACTTCTCTAAGTAAAGGACTGTTCAAAAATCAAGAGTTGCAACGTCGCCTTTGCTGAGGAAAAACATAAGTCTTCTTTAAGGTGGACGAGAAAATGATGACATTATCTTCTTCATGAAAATATGTACATATCATAAACCAATAAAATAATCAGCCTTAGACATACATAAACAAATAGAATAACTAGATTGTCACACCCCGTAATACTTTACTTAAAAATGATCGCGGTAAAACCTCACAAAACACTAAAACCTCACACTTTTATCACAAAATTCTAATTTTCTCACACTAGACCAGAGAGAACTTTGGGAGAAGGAGAGCTGAGTCGTGGTTAAGGCTGCAAAAATGAGTTTTTTAAACAATTTCAGGCGTGAAAGACGAAGAGTTTCCGGATAGAATCAAGGAGCGGTCGACACTTTAAATAAGGTGTCGACCAGACACTGTTCATAGGTCGACCGAACACTGTTCATAGGTCGACCGGACACTGTTCATAGGAATATTTGGTGAATGAGTTTTTTTGGGTCGGGTTTGCGGGTTCAGTAAAAAGCTTCAACCTGACCCAAAACCCAAATTAAATTGTACAACCCGACCCAAATAGGTAAAAACAAGTTAGGTTGAGTAAACCCAAATCAATTCATTTTCAACCCGACCCAAATAGTGCGGGTTGGGTCGGGACCCGCGGGTTTGGTCAGGTTGCCCATCCCTACATGCAGCATACCCTTGGCAGTTTTCAAACACAAGAGTATGCCTCTGAGGTAAGCCTCAAGTCCAAAATGAGTAGAAAATAAAAAAATTAAAGATCGAGCTAAAAACATAAACTGAGCGAATATGAAATACATCATACTTATGGGGTCGCCCTTTGAACTCCTCAGAAAAGAAGTCGACTATAGTTTTTCCTGCCCATCGATTCTCAGCTTACATTCACACTAACATATTAGAACCAAAACAATTGAGGATATACATGTTCCGCAAAAGCAGCGCAAAATAGGAGTTCTTAGGCAGAATCATGAGCAAGCAATGAGTTAGATACATGAGATTCTGGTGGACTGGCTGGTTGTTTGCCACTACTCCGACAGGCATAGCTTCCTCCCCTTCCCTTTTTCTTTTCATCTCCTTGCGTTGATTTTCTACGACACCATAGTCAAAGTCCAGGGCGTACGCTGAATCACCCAGGCAGGATTTGCAAATATAACCAAACCGGCTTGATACACGTTAAAGTTTAAGATGTTACTGAAACAACATCTTTGACTAAAGTTGGGGCCCGGAACCGCAGGACTGGACTGGACCGGCCAGTTTGGTATTTAAAACCGGCCACAGTTTTGAACAAGAAAAATCGGCCACGGTCCAGCTCACGGTTTGTTAGGAAAAAATCGTGGGAACCCGGCCCTACCCTTATTTCTAATTTTTCAAACCCTTACCGGTTCACCCTTATTTCTCACTTCAATTTTCTCTGATTCTTTCGGCGTTTTCTCTCCCCCTTCCAGTTACCGATTCCCCTTCGGCCTTCACTCTTTCTATGGTTCTCTCTCTCTCTCTAAGGTTTGATTATCCTCAATGGATCCCAACAGTCTTATTAGTTTCATTCGATGGACGGAGAAGAATTAGATCCACAATGTCTTGCTTTATTTAGTGTTGTTCGTAGATTAAAAAACCCAGCTGTTAAACCATCTATCAGAATGTAAGGTTCTGGTTAAAAATGATGGATAGTTGAATCTATGATGTTGTACTTAATCTCAAAGATCAATTGGTTTGTTGTCAATCTTCTTTCTGAACTGATAAAAATGTTAGAATACGCCTTATCCGTGATTTATAGCCTGGTTTATTCTCTATTTTTAGACTGAAAGTTAGGCCTGTGACTGAATTTGGTTGATTT
This sequence comes from Begonia fuchsioides, assembly GCA_003255005.1. Taxonomy (NCBI): domain Eukaryota; kingdom Viridiplantae; phylum Streptophyta; class Magnoliopsida; order Cucurbitales; family Begoniaceae; genus Begonia; species Begonia fuchsioides. Next base: position 6,743 of record QAOC01008758.1, on the reverse strand, counting down.
TGGGACTAAGAGAGAAACTATGAAGAGAAGAGAAGCATCTTTTGCAACTTTTTCAGACACTTTCTCCTCTGAATCACGAAACAAACGAAACATATATTATCCCCACGTCTCTACTCCAACTTGTTTCTACGGCCAGGGACGGACCGGGACTGGACCGTTAAACCCAGTCCAGGGTGATCCCGTATTTAAGAAAACCGTAAAGTCTTGAGCCGGGCCCATTTAGGATTCACCAAGCGAATTGCCAATTTGTATTGGGAAATAAGTATATCCACGCGTCGCATAGTGCCTCGTGGAAGCCCTTTATCTTCCTCCATCTTTGTTCGCTTAGGAGTTAGGTTTTGGGATTCCGCTCTTTGCTCCGTCTTTCTCATCGGTTTTACTCTTTGTGAGGTGATCAATTTCTCTTCAATCGGCGGTGACTCGGTTATGCTGTGTTTTCTGGGCAGCCTAACCATGAGTTTTGAATTTTTTTTCATGGTTAATTGTATGAGATAACTAGGCTACTAGCTGTTCTGGGTAATTATTGCCGAATTTCTTGTGTCTGGTTTGACAAATTGTTTTCTTTAAGATCTGTCGCGGAAATTTGAATTATTCATGTAAATTCATTGTGATTTTGTTCGCTTTTTAAAAATTTCATACGGGACTTTGCTTATTGCTTATTGAACTTAAGGACTTGATTTTGGTTTCGAAGAAATAACTTGAAGCATCCGTTCATTCGGCGATGCTATGTTTTCTGGGTAGCCTACCATGAGTTTTGACTTTTTCTCTTGGTTAATTTGTACGAGATAACTATCTATAGTTGGGCTGGGTATTTATTGCAGAATTTCTTGTGCTGGGTTTGAGAAGTTATTTTTTCTTTAAGATCTGTGGAGGAAAATCAAATTGAGCATAGTCCATGCATGTAATTGAAATCGTGATTTTGTTCAACTTTCTAAAGTTTCCATATCAGATTTTGGTTTTTGTTGTGGTGCTTATTGAAGTTAGGGACTGTTGATTTTGGTTTCGTATAAATAACTTGAAGCTGGTACTATGTAGACTTTAAATTGGTGGGTGAGTGAAGAAAAATGTGGGCGGCTTCTTGCCTTGCGTCTTGTTGTGCAGCATGTGCATGTGATGCCTGTCGAACAGTGGTTTCAGGGATTAGTCGAAGGTCAGCAAGGATCGCGTATTGTGGCCTTTTCGGACTTTCTCTGATAGTATCATGGATTCTCCGCGAAGTAGCTGCTCCTCTTATGGAGAAGATACCGTGTAAGTTTCTTTCTACCATAAGTTTTTCAAAGCTTCTCTTTTTATTTTTATTTGTTTTTTTTTGCTTTTAAGTCATAACCTGATCGATCCATTTTGGGTGGAATCTGTAATTGATATCTAAAATCTTGTGCTTTTCCGATCCAGGGATCAATAATTTCCACCAGACACCTAACAAGGAATGGTTTGAAACTGATGCGGTCTTACGAGTTAGCTTGGGAAATTTTCTCTTTTTCACCATTCTTGCGGTATTAATGGTTGGTGTGAAAAATCAAAGGGATCCCCGAGATAGTATACATCATGGTGGATGGATGATGAAAATTATTTGCTGGTGTCTTTTGGTTATATTCATGTTTTTCCTTCCAAATAGCATTGTCAGCTTTTACGGTAAGAACATTTTAGGTGCAATTCAGCTCGTCACACTCCTTTTACTCACTTTTTTTCTGGTCGTAACTGCTTGAGCTGTGATGCCCTGTAATTATTTGTCTATAGTCTAGTCCCAATATCAATTTTTTTGTCATCTGGTTGATGACTACTTTAGTTTAATGGCATCTACTCAGACAGATCTTCCTTGAATTGCTGTGGTCCTGTTAATTTCTTTTAGAGGACACTTTTATTTTTTTAGCTCTATCCAATTATCGTGGTTAGAGGTCGCTAATCATATATTTTCTAGCTTCTAGGCATTATATAAGTGTCTAGAGAAACAAGATGGGTCTGGGAGGGGGGATTCTTCTTGCTTAAGGAAAAACTGATTATATTATGTTACTACTAAAAACAACCTCAATTTAAAATAAAAA
>QAOC01008742.1:364805-400473 GCA_003255005.1 Begonia fuchsioides | reverse complement strand
GTTCAAGGATGGAACATTGGATACAGGTCAGAGGCAAAGAGGAATAGACTAATTTTAAAACTGCTAGGAGCTTCAAAAGTTGAAGATGTAAAAGGAGAAGAGGGAATTCTCATTGTATACTTTTTGTCAACGGAAATCCCAGTGTGGATTCTGTTTTTTGCTCTTGGCGTTTCATCTGATAAAGAAGTTGTAGATTTGATTGACTTCAGAAGTAATGACGCAACTGTTGTAAATATTCTCCTTTCTTCTATTCGAAATGCTGATAAAAACTGTGAAGCCTTTCGGAGAGGTAAAAATGCTCTGAACTATGTGGAGAAAGCAGTAAAAAGTACCAAATTTCCGCCTGTTGAATCTATTGAAGACTGCATAATTTCTTATCTGTTTCCAAAATTGAGAGGTCCAAAGCAAAAAGCTCGATTTCTTGGTTACATGGTGAAGTGTCTGTTGGAGGCCTATACAGGCCGAAGGAAATGTGATAATAGGGATAATTTCCGAAACAAGAGGTTGGAATTGGCAGGTGAATTGCTCGAGCGGGAGCTAAAAGTTCATATTGCACATGCACGGAGGCGCATGGAAAAGGCTTTGCAGAGAGATCTTTATGGAGATCGTAACATTCGTGCTATTGAGCATTACTTGGATGCTTCCATTATTACCAATGGTCTGTCAAGAGCATTCTCCACTGGAGCATGGTCACACTCTTTCAAGAGAATGGAAAGAATTTCAGGTGTAGTGGCAACACTTGGGCGTACAAATCCTCTTCAGACTATGGCTGAGTTACGACGAACACGGCAGCAGGTTGCATACACTGGGAAGGTTGGAGATGCTAGATATCCGTAAGTGTATCCATTTTTGAAAAATATGCTAATTTCATATCAGAATATTCTTGTCTCTGAAAGGTTGTTACTTTAGTTTTTATAAATTACTTTTGATGATGATAGGGTTTCCAGCCAAGAACAAGCAATAAGAAAATTTTCCGCACCACCATATTTTTACATAATAAAAAGTCATTTCCCTGCCTATTTATCTCCCATCTTATTTCGGAAGCAACTTCTAAATGACTTCCAATTTGAATGCGAAATAGCTACCTTAAACATAAATTGAAGAAGTGTCACATACCAAACATAACTAACTGTTACATTGCAGTTTTAACTACAACATTTTTAAAACTTAAATTGACCTTATTGGTGGCTTATCAGATGATTGAACTGAGGTTAACTTACCACTTTTATGCTTCAACTGCAGTATTGTAGATAAGGAATGCAAGATTTTCTAATTTTATTTTGTGTATGTAGGCATCCTTCTCACTGGGGTCAGGTTTGCTTTCTATCTACCCCCGATGGTGAAAATTGTGGGCTTGTAAAAAATTTAGCTATCACTGGATTAGTAAGCACTAAATTAGTGGAACCTATAGTTCCTACTTTATTCAGTTGCGGAATGGAGGAATTGGTGGATGATTTTTGTTCTTCACTGCATGGAAAGGATAAAGTATTTCTCAATGGAGAGTGGGTTGGAGTTTGTGACAACTCAGTCTCATTTGTGAAGAAGCTGAGAAAGATACGAGGGAAGTATTTGCCACATCAGGTTATTGTGATTTTCCTTCACCCACCTTTTTGGTTTCAAATGCAAGGTCCACTTGGATTTTATCATTTAAACAGTGATTGATGCAGAGAACTTAGATCAAATCTGAGACGAACTGTGATGTATTGCGATGAGATATTGTTTTTTTATGTTTAAACTATTTATTGAAGCTAGCTCGTAAACTATTTAATTTCCAGCTTGTGCTGGTATTTAGTGCCTTAACTCTAATATTAGCTTTTTACAGGTTGAAATCAAAAGAGATCGTGAACAGCATGAAATTCGCATATTTTCCGATGCGGGTAGAATACTACGCCCCCTTTTAGTTGTTGGAAAACTAAACAAGATTAATGTCTCCAAGGGAGAGAATTTCACTTTTGAATCTCTTATCAAAGAGGGAATAGTTGCACTTATTGGAACTGAAGAACAAGAAGACTGCCATATTGCATGGGACGTTAATTATCTTTTGAAGGACCGGGGGAATGACAACTACACACATTGTGAACTTGACCAGTCATTCTTATTAGGTTTAAGCTGTGGGCTTATTCCATTTTTAAATCACGATCATGCCAGGAGGGTTTTATATCAGTCTCAGAAACACTCTAATCAAGCTATTGGTATTTCTACTACTAATCCCAATATCCGAGTTGATACTTTGTCTCACCAATTACACTACCCTCAGAGGCCCCTTTTCCGAACGATGGCTGCTGATTGTCTTGGGAAACCTGATTTCTCATTAGGCCATAATAATGTTCTACCAAAACCAGAATTTTACAATGGTCAGAGCGCTATTGTAGCCGTCAATGTTCACCAAGGCTATAACCAAGAAGATTCACTTGTGATGAACCGGGCTTCTTTGGAGCGGGGTATGTTCAGATCGGAGCATATCAGAAGTTACAAGGCCGAGGTTGATAACAAAGATGCAGTGGATAAGAGGCGGAAACCTGATGATATTGTGAAATTTGGAAAGACTCAAAGTAAAATTGGGCGTGTGGATAGCCTAGATGATGATGGTTTCCCCTATATTGGAGCAAATCTTCAGAGTGGGGATATTGTTATTGGTAGGTGTGCTGATTCTGGAGTTGATCATAGTATCAAATTAAAACACACTGAGAAGGGAATGGTCCAAAAAGTTGTATTGTCATCCAACGATGATGGAAAGAATTATGGTGTTGTGTCTCTAAGGCAGGTAACTATGAATACAAATTGAACTTGTATTACCATTTAGCATTCGCGGGGATTCATTTTTTCTCATACTTGGAATCTAATTTGATTAGATTATAGATTTTTTTACCATCATCATAACATTTGTTTTTCCTTATAACATTCTTTGGGCTTGAACTAGCTTTTATTTCCATTCAAGTTATCAGGTTAAAATTCTGCATAAGCATTTTTTTTTACTTGTTGGTGCAGATTCGTTCTCCATGTCTTGGAGACAAGTTTTCGAGCATGCATGGGCAAAAGGGGGTATTGGGGTATTTGGAATCACAAGAAAACTTCCCATTCACGATTGAAGGGATAGTTCCAGATGTTGTTATAAACCCTCATGCATTTCCTTCACGACAAACTCCTGGTCAACTCTTAGAGGCTGCTTTAGGGAAGGGCATTGCCTCAGGTGGCTTGCTGAGACATGCCACACCTTTTGCTACCCCCTCTGCTGAAGCCATCACAGAACAGCTTCACAGGTAAATTTGTGATTATACCTATGCTCACTTTTGGAACTTTCTTGGAATGGCATCATTATTATATTGATCATATCATATCAATGCAGATGCATTTAGAGTAGCGAAGCGGTATTGAAATACATACACAATTTCCTTTTGTTTTAGTGTGGCATCATAAGGCCTAAAATCAAATTCTTTACTGGAGTTTCTTGTTTCTCTGTTTATATCAGATTCACTTGATATTGCCTGTGTATGACAGGGCTGGATTTAACAAATGGGGAAAGGAGAGAGTATACAATGGCCGGACGGGGAGAATGGTTAAAACAATGATATTTATGGGTCCCACGTTCTACCAGCGTCTGGTCCACATGGCCGAAGACAAAGTAAAATTTCGCAACACAGGTCCGGTTCACCCTCTGACCAGACAACCAGTGGCTGATCGAAAGCGTTTTGGTGGGATCAAGTTCGGGGAAATGGAGCGTGATTGCCTCATTGCCCATGGTGCGTCAGCTAACTTACACGAACGGCTTTTTACGCTAAGTGACTCCTCCCAGATGCACATTTGCCAGAAATGCAAAAACATCGCTAATGTTATCCAACGGTCAGTAGCTGGTGGTCGAAAGATTAGAGGCCCTTACTGCCGGGTTTGTGAGTCGGTCGATGAAATTGTGAAGGTTAACGTCCCATATGGAGCGAAATTGCTGTGCCAGGAGCTTTTTAGCATGGGTATATGTCTCAAATTCGAAACCCGGCTGTGTTAGGTCTGGTAAGTTCATCGAAAACCTCTTGTACTGTCAGTATTGTATGGTTTTGAACTCGTGCACTCCCCGGAACTCTTTTGACGTTAGAATTTGCTGGTATCATGCTCTAACTAAGTAGCTCAAGTCTTATTGGATCAAATCATCATTACAAATGAATTCTATCACTTGAAGGCTTTTTACTCTTGCTCTTATACATGAAAGTTGAACCTCTCTTGTATCTTAGAAAAGCATAAGGCTTCTGCTTGCTATTATAATGCATCGCATGCTTCCCACCAATCCTCCTTTTTTACGTGACGGCCGGGAGAAGACAGTAAATATTGTATTGTGACTGACAAAAAACACTCTCACAACACAATGCCTATACCTCTTGTGTTACCTTAAACATTACCTTAAAATCGTGCTCTTCTTCCCTAGAAGCTTCTGCATCTGACATTGTTAGTAACGTTTGAATAAAAAGAACAAAACCCAGATGAGAAAAGCCAGCAATGAAAAGAGTTCAGAGCAAAAAAAAAATATTTCGAGTCGAGCTATTCATCGAAATATTAGACAGAGATCAAGCCAATTCAGAGAACAAATTTTACAGGATGACTATGTCAATTGCACATTTGAGACAGCATGACAGAACAACTTTAAAACTACAAATGCAACCTATGATATTTCCAGAAACTAGAAACACGGAAACGTTTGCAGTTACCAAAAAAATCCAATAATGTCAATCCCAAATTCAATTTTGGCAGGGTTCAACTAATGAACTGCTTAATTGAGGTAAACTAATATGCCTCTTAGACCTTATTGAAGATCATTTCAAAGATCAAAAACCCTACTTAACCGAATCAATTTATTTCGCTCAAGCAACTTATACAAGCAGAGACAAGCATTGATCCATGATGTCACTAGTCAACACTAGGATCACAACGCTGCACGGAAATTCTCACCAAATTATGCCATATTTGTAGCAGGAAAACTAATACACAAACTGAACAAGCCAGCTTGGATTTTCCAAACAAACAGATATAATGATGTTGAGGAGCCTAATCTGAAAGAATCTTATTAGAATTCAGAATACTGAATCAAATAAAATCAGCAACCAATAGATCTAAAGACAGAATATAATAGGGAAGGACATCTAATCCATATTCCCCATTTTTATTTAATAGATTATAGTCTGACTTGAACCCGGGACATACAGACCAAACAAAGTTGTTAAATTCTGAAACAATCACAGATACCACATAAAAACGTTCAACTTATGATACGAGATTTCGAACGGGGACATACATAAAAGCATAATTGTAAAGCTGCTGAAGACCTTATCAAACGACACGGCCGACGACGGGGTATTTGGCTTCGAATTTCTTTTCCCAGTCATAGAGAACTCCCATCTCTTTCTCAGTGAGACCGTCGAGAGAGAAATTTATGTCCTCTTCGTTTTTGGACATCTTGGCAAGAGCTCGGGCAGCTTCCTTGCCTGCGAACATGGTGTATGAACCTCCAGGGCCGTAGAAGGAACTTCCAGTCGTAACGTCGAAGATGCGGCCCTTCACAGCCACATAAATCGGCTTCGATGGATCTGAACCATTGTAGAGCCTCAGCTGCTCCGTGGTAAGCTCCATTTCTGACGATGATCGATAACTCGTAAGGATCAGAAACGCAAAGCCGCACCTTATTCTTCAATTTTCAATTTCAATTTTGGCAGTTATAATTATTTCAATTAAAATATTTTTAATATATTATAATTAAAATAATTACTTATAATATTTATTATATTAATTAAAATTTAACAAAAAAATATATTAAAAAAATATTATAATATTACCCTTTAATTATATTTTCATTCATTAATTAAATTTAAGAATAATTAACAAAGATATCTTAAATTTATGAGTGACCAAAACCGATCGCCATCGAAGATCAGACTAAAATCGTCAGTTTTACTTCGATATTGGTGCTAATTTTGTAAAAAATAAACGTTATCGATGAATAGAGTAAAAAACCGTAAAACCAAAACCGAGACAGAGACCGTGAGTAAAAAAAATTATAAAATCGATAAAAATCTGACTCAAACCCTAATAAAATCCTATATACCGGCTCTTGCCCAACCTTACTTAAATCCCCCTTTAAAACAGGCTCCCATTCTCGCGAACTACTTAAAACTAAGACAAAATTGTACCGTATTCTCAGCCACCACCATTATCGCCATTTTAGTAAAAGAGCAACTCTAATAAGAACAGCAATTGTCCAAAATAAAAGCCAGATTGTTCCCACATCAATCATTCTGAATCATAAGTAGAAATGCAGATTAAAGCAAGTCCAGCTATCACTAAGTTCCATTCGCCATACTAGGCAATCAGACAGCCGATAAAACCGAACCAGACATGGATATCAACGTAAAGGAATGCCCCCACCAGAAAACTCCACTTCCTGGGAAAAAAATCATGAAGAATGGAACAGTATGAGTATTAATACAAGAAACAATTAGATGCTCTTTTTTGCAACATTCGGCTACCGATTTGCTGCATACTTTATCAACAAGTCAAAATAGCAAGGAATTAAATAGTGTTCAACAGACAGAAGTAAGTTCATGGCTCTCCAATTCTCTCCGCAATTTAATCATTCCAGATTGAACCTTTCTCAATGGTCAGCTTTTAAGTTCTAGCTCATATTAACCGTGCTAATTTCTCGAAATTTACCATGCTTTAATCAGGGAAAAGGAGGGGAAATAATAAAATAACAAGAGTTTCATTGGAAGTAAATTCAAACCTGAGCAGGAGGCAAGGAGGAAACCCAATCAGATATGTGGGTTGGCAGAAGACCCAAAGTGTTAAGCTGTAAAATTCGTGTAGAATAAGTGGTAGAAACAGAAATGGAAAATAGGGTAAAAAAGAGAAGTTGAAAGATAGATATTCTATGGTCTCTCTGAGATGGAGAAAGCAAAAATCATGCTCACCTTCCAAACACCCAGTGCTAATCCCCCAAGATTCAGTGCAATGAAGACTAGCTTAGGGGCAAGTAGTTCCACCTTACCATCTTTATAGGGCTCAAAAACTGTATGAGACAAACAAAAAAAAGTATATTAACGCACATAATGAACATAAAACAGTAGAATTAAGGACAAATCAATTCAAAGAACAGTATTTCTTTCATATCAACTTTTACAACAAAAACGATAACAAACCCATCAGATTTCAACACAAACGATTTGCAAAAAGTGGAAGCCAGAACTTTGTTGAAGATGCCTGAAGTTAGATAATGTTGATGATGTGGCACTCATAATTCACCTTATGCAACCAAGCAACTAAGCAATATCAGCTAAAAAAGGCAGCAGAAGACATTGGCACTTGGGCATAAAAACTTCCTTATTACATAAAAAGGATATTACAGAATCATATATCCAGATTCAAACGAAGAAAGATTGAACCACTTGATTTTGCAACAGTTAACAGAGGATCACTCTATCAAATTATTTGATTCACAAGAATGTTCCGCTGATAGTGCTCAGAACCGGTTCTCATATTACCTTTACCAACGCCCTGCAATGCACTTATGGGCTGCCAGAGAGCTGAAAACGTGATTCCAATGCTGAACAAATGTACTGTACTTCCAGCCATCCACATCATGAACCCCATCATTAACAAATTCTTTAAAGGAGCCTGAGCCACTTCCCAAGCTTTCTACACATGCATAAAGGAACTAGATAATCAGAAAAGGGTTAAGTTTCAGTTCGCTGACCAATTTCAAAAGCAATAAATATTACTTAACGAAGACATCATGACACAGCGAAATACAGAAAAGTGAACAAATCATTGCCATTCTAACAATTCAGGAGTTTTTTCTGGCTGATTCACATAGCCTCGTTGTTTTTAAAACGTTACTGCTCGGCTGCCAGGAAGAATGACCCAAAACTCCGCCAGAAAAAAAAGAAAGAAAGAAAGAAAACACCAGTGGCAGTCTGGCAGAACTCATTCATCGAACGGATTGATATAACAAAGTAGCAGAAACTAGAGACGGAGAAAACTAGATCTTGCATGACAAGGCCAATGGTTAACCGCATAAACCACACGAATCACAAATCAAAAACTAATCCAAATCGAATGATAATTTTCCAAAAGCAGAAACACCAATCCATCAAGCACTGATACCAATTGACGCAACCAAACATCGATTTCCCTCGATGAAAAATAAACAAATGAAAAACTGACCTGAGACTTCCAAGCTGATTCGGCATCCTTCTTCTGACGCGAGAGAGTAGAATCATCCTGATCCTGGGAGGCGCGAGTAAAACCAGGAGGATCTGTGACATCGCGGGTGGACGAAGACGAGGAATTATCAGAGAAATCAACCCCCCATCTCCGCCCGCCAAACGCCACACTCTTTCCCTTCTCCATCTCTTCTCAGATGACCCTTCCTATTTCCTCAACCAAAGCCGCTAAATAAACCTACTTTTCTTTTTTTAATTTCCAATAAAACTCAATTGAATTTCTCAATTACCAAATTATTCTATTTAAATAACTATCTTTTTAAATTAATATTTATGAATTAAATTACTTATATTCTTAGTCTAGCTAAATTGAATTATTAATAAAATTATAGTAAATCCTTAAATTTTTTAGTAATGAATATAATAAACATGACATAATTTTAAACAATACTATACGCTATAATTTCTACTAACTATTTCGTCAATTTTGGCCGAGTACACATACGCTTCTTTTTCTCTCTCACGGCTTGCTTCTTTTGGCTACGCCACAAAACAAATTTCTCTTTTCTGAGCTTCGCGAGAAGCAAGTTTTGACTCGCTGAATTACGTTAATTAATGGGTATAAATTATTTATAGAGGCAGACTAAGACACAGATGAAAATATGTTACAACATTTCCTCACTCACGTAATTCATTTGAGGGCGCTTCACTCGAGCTTTTTCTCAGTCAGCTCTTTTTCCTCGATTGGAATTATATGGTCATGAAATCGTAACAGAGAGTGGTCTATATCACTCGGCAATAGAGTTCGATCCCCAATAATTTCATCATGAGAAGATTAGAACCATGCACTTGTACATCCATGGTGAACCTCCCTGTTGAAATTATTAGAGATCGAACCTTATTGCCGAGTGATATAAATCACTCTCTGTTACGATTCCTCTAAGTCCGAAGGTTTTGACAGGAAAAAAGAACTGCAGTGAGAAAGTACGAGTGAAACTCTCCCGAGTGAAGTGCTGAAGTAGGCAAGAGTGCTAACAAATACAACTCAAATAGTTGAGGCTAGGTTCCAACATCAAGAACACGGCTGTGAACATAAGTTCGAAAGTTTTATGCTTTCTACCGAAGAATACAATGGATCCAAGGAACTGAGGATTAAATAAGGTGCGGCTAGGTCGCACAGGAGTACTGTGGGACATAACTTTTTTGCCTAACAAGCTCATGAAGATCATGAACAATCTTAAACACTGCATCAGGCCTAGCCAGTCTCAGAGCATTCTGAGACATGATCTTTAGCTCCTCTGCCTTTGGCCCGAACCAGTGTCCCACGATATTCGCTATCTCTTTCGGCGATCTTGAGAATTTCCCACATCCGTTTTCGACAACATAAGGCACGTTTCCAGCTTCCTGTGAAAATATCAAAAGAATAATAAGGCACCGAAAGATGGAGGTTTCTCGATCGTTTCGTGTAAGTTTTCGGCGAAGAATTTACCTGTCCGGCAATATAGTCGTTGAGGATGATGGGTAGTCCTCGAATCATGGCTTCTGTGATTGTTCCCGGACCCGCCTACGAAAGCAACTTCGTTAATCAACGGTGATCGAACCGGCTATAATTTAAGATCGACGCGTTTAATTTGTCTACCTTCGTTATGATGCAATCACAAGCACCCATGCACTCTTCCATCTTCGTTACGAACCCCTTTACCTATATAATGAGGCCGATTATTTCACGAGAGAGAGGGAGCGAGAAAGGGAGAGATAGACAGAGAAAGAGAGATACCAAAACCGGAACCTTCCAATCGATCGATTGCAATTTGGAAGCGAGCTTTTTGTTGCGGCCGCATATGATAAGAACTTGACCGATTGGCTCCCCGATATTGTCGTCGAATAAGGCATCGCCAAGTGCACGGGCAGTGGCCTCGATGGGGCCCATCCCTTCCCCTCCTCCCATCAGCAGCACAGCAGGGAGATTCTCTTCCATTCCTAGTTCTTTTCTTAGCTCAACCTATTGAAATCCAATGAAATTCTTCAAATAACCTAAAACTACACAATGGCAAGAATCATCAATTGAGCAAACTAAGAACCTTGGGTCGAATGGGCTTAACGAAGGATGGTCGAACCGGAAGACCGTAGACCTTCGTTTGAGAAGGCTTAAGACCAGCTTTCAAAGCCCTCTTCGCAACCTCTGCCGACGGGCAGTAACATCTGGTTACGAGCTTGTGAAACCTACGAAGAAACAAAGATGAAAATGTTTTTACCCTTCAAATAAGAGATATAAATCAACCAAAAACGAGATATCGCTTACCATGTAGGATGACAAGTGCTCAAATCCGTGATAACCGTCGTAAATACGATCTTATTCAGAAGACCTCTTGATCTCAAAACTCGTAGAGGGACATGCTGCATCAGTGGATGTACACTAATGATGATATCTGGCTGATATTTCATTAACCCTTTGGCCACCTCTCTGCAAAAAAAAGAAAAGAAAAATCTATCATAAACAACACCAAATGATGACTATATAAAGCTTAATTCTACCCTCTATATGATTTTTGAGAAACATTAGAAAAAGAAGTGCCTATCTTCTAAATAATCTTTCAGCAGGTACTAAGCATTATCATTCTCATAGCCATGTGTCCACTAAATACCAAGAACTCGAGAGATTAGCCAAATTGGGGGAGAACAGCTAGAAATAAAAGATGGTTTCGTAAAAATGCTGAACAGGGTCAGTTTAACTACACTTGGAATAGATGAAAATCAGAGAAAGAACAGTTTAGAGCAAGCTACCAGTGATAGAAATCATCTCAAAATGACCAGTTTGAAGATCATAGAAATAGCTAAGAGGGTCGAAAACTCACCGAGCTATGAATGTTGATGTCGCAGCGAAATTCGATTGATGAACAATGCGGGGAGCAGAAGCATAATAGGTCATTTTCCACAAAGAACCATGTTTAACCAAGAAATTATAGCTCCTGGGCAACTGGTTAAACGGCCAGGGTGTATGGTCCGTCCACAAATCTGTTATAAACACCTGTAGTGTAGACATTAGAAGAATAAGATTCCCAGAGAAACTAGTCAAGAATTGTGTTCGTTTCTTTTTGGAAATTAAAAAAATACAAATCAAATCATGGTAACCTGGTATTCTTCCCCAAATTCTTCGTTAAATGCGGCCTTAATAGCTTCGGCCGAAGCTCGATGGCCTCCACCGGTGTCGCTCATCAAAATTAAGACTCTTTTCTGGGTTTCAGCCTCGACACCATTGAGAGGCAAGGCTTCCTCTTCTAGACCATCGTACTTGTTTTCCGCCAATCCATTGCTATCCACAGCATTAATTCCCATGGAAGCAAACCCAAGTGGGATTTTTTCGCTGTGAAACCTAATTGCTCTATTGAACTCATTCAGAAACCGGTGAAAACTAGAACTGCCTCTGCTACTCAAACTTAGGGCAGTTCTGTAATTGGTTGCTCTCCTCGCTCTGTAACTCCCGAATCCATCAAAATACAGAGAATTCGACGACAAGGAAGAACACCCATCAGAACCCAACTCAAGAATCCTTGAAGCGAAGGGGAAACGACTAAGCGGGGATGCTAAATTGGAAGCGGAACAAGATTCTTGAGCAACACTGGAAGGATTATGCATGATTACCGCTCGTAAAGCAAAACGCTAGTCATAAATCATGAAGAAAAAAGCAAAAAAAAAAAACTCAAAAGAACCTAGGGAGAAAAGTTGAAGAAGGCGGGTCCTTCATGGATAGAAGATGAATGCGCGAATGAGATAGCGAGGCAGAGAAAGTGGGAGAAAGTTCCAAGGGAAATATAGTAAGCTTTGTAGGCAGCCACACAGGCAGAGCCGCAGATGATTTAGAGAGAGAAGAAGAGGAGAGAGAGAGAGCCTGCCAATTTGCGCGAGGGTGTGTAGGGCCTCTCCCGTTTCTGGCCTGTGAGAATTTTGAGGTGGTGGACGGTGGTCGCAAATGGGTTGCCAGAAAAGGATGAAACCAAATAGACTGGATCTACCATCTTGGATAATCTTAAAATTTGTCCATTTCTATTAAAACTCGTTGTTTTTCTTGATTATTAATGTTTGATTCTCAACACAGTAGAATAAAAAAGTAAACTGTTGCAACCCTTGTCGCATATTAGTCATCGATGCTTCGCTTGGTAGTCTTTTTTGTCAAAATCTTCTATTTGGAAGTCGTGATATGGTGAACCTTATTCTCATAACACGATTCGGTTCCAATAGTTTGACTCATGAGAATTTGAACTGTCGATATCTCATTTGTGAGGATTGATACTCTGAAATCGTTACGGATTAAACTTTGTTGTTAAGGAAATGAGTATCTAATTGAGGTTATCTTGGTGTGAGGTTTTGACTGCAAAGAATGCTGCGTGAAGTATGCACGAGTAAAATATGAAGGGAACCCTAATTTAAACACATCATTACTTTTTACAAAAGCTCATTAGATAGTATGTTATTTATGGTTTGAAAGCAAAACAAGTACAAAAAGTGCATAAACTAGGTTAGTTTGACCATGAATCAAGGGGAAGAACATTAGCCAATGTGGGTCGGTGACATGGTAGGTAATTTAGTCAAACATAACATGTAAAATGAACATAGATATGGTTTGGTTGCTATTGAATAACCGCGTTGACTTGAAACCTAAGTTTGGCCGGAGAAAATCTTCGTGACAAAAATACCACTAATTGAGGAAAGAAACCAAACATCTAAGTCAGTTTTTCTCTATTAGGTTCCAAATCCGTTGCTTCGGGATTCCATTTAAATGCAAATCATGTGCATGGACAATCCTTATTTGATTTGAGACATGAATTATTTGGCGGGTTAAGTTCTGAATATGTTCCTTTGAAGTTCGATTTGATCACATCATCTTGTAAAATCGCATACGGGTACTGCGTTTTTATAGATATGTCATACTTAAGGGTGAGCAAAATCTGACCAAAATTGTAAACTGGACAGGAACCGCCGGTTTTAATCATGTCTTTGTTTTAATTTAAGAAAAATCGTGATTTATAATTGGTTTTTAAGAGTAAACTCACTCAATTACTTAAAACTCAATTTAAATATAATAAAAAATATATTTTTTATTATTATATTTTATTTTTTAAAAATATAATAAAAACTATAATGGAATCGGAACGGTGAAACAGTGAGTTATGATTCTGATTTTATTTTGATATAAAATAGGGTCGGATCGGCATCTGCCCAACCCTGGTCACACTTCCCTTGAGGACAAAATGACCTAAGTATGAAACTTATGGTTTTGGTTTGATTCAATGGTTGGAATAAGAGAGAAAGAAAGAAAGAGGAAGCAAGAGAGTCAACATAAAGGAGTTGAAAAGTGTGAAAGTTTGAATTATGGATCCTCCAACTGCGCTGCATGTTCCTACGTAAATTCGTCGAATGTTTCACGATTTTCTTCTCGACCCCTCTCGTCGTCTTCAGAATTCAACGAAGTAGAGTTTGGGACAAGTCAATGATTGTCAAGCAAAGACCCTTTTTCAATCATTGTTCACAGCAACAATCAACAACGCGTCATTCTCCAATTCCATCCCAAATTAGAAGTTTTCTATTTACTTAAGCTCGATAATTACCGCTAAAGATCCAGTTTCGTGCTGATTAAGGTTGTATTTACGACGATCAAGCGTGGGATTGTATTATTCTAGGATGAGATCACGAATAACACGACTAAAATTAAGAAAATTACACAGTAGAAGACGTCAAACAAGAAAATTCCCATCATTTTTCTATCTTCAATCGTGGGTTCGTTGATTCGGCGAACTCAACGGAAACAAGATCAACAGCTCCGGTTGTTCTGACATCTTCGGCGTACACAGCGGCGATTGGTTCTGGTTAAACCCTTTTCCTCCCACAGGCCGTACCTCGCCGGATACAGCCAGAGACGGCGGTGACCTGGCCGCCGAGCTTAGATAAAAAACTGAATCGGTCAGAAGAGGAGTGACCGGACTCGGAGATGGCTGGGAGTTGGGTTCAACAGCTTGAAAAGCAGCCAGTCCAGAATTGAGCTGAACCTTTCTCATGGATCTCCGGCGTTCATGGAGCTTGAACGGGATCCGGCGAGGGGCCGTGAGGTTAGGAGTCAATGGTTTGGAGGAGAAACTGAGGGGAATGGCGATATCGACCTTGTCGGAGTTGTCGTTAAATCCGGTGAGCTTCTGGACTAAGTCTCTGAACGTGTTTGCATCTGCCTGAACGAAGGTTGTCGTGGACGAGGGTGTCGCCGGAGAAGCCATAGCTCTATCCATGAGAGAGAGAGAGAGAGAAGATTCAGGTTCTTCGTTCAGTTGGAGTGCGAAACTGGAAGAGGACAGGATGACACGGTTTAATAAGAAAGAAGGGAGACTCTTCATATAACTAGTTATCACTAATATTGTTTTATTCGATTTATTTAACGTGTCTTCTAATCTATAGACTAAATATGCCTCCTCACTTTAAAACTATCATTTTTATGTAATTAAAAATTCATATTAGTTACCTAAACTTAGTATGCAAATTCTCGGTAAAATCATACCGAAACTGTAAATCGGATCAGAACTGACAGTTTTAATCCATTTTTTGTTCTAATTTTAAAAAATCATGATTTATACGCTGGTGCTGGTTTTTAGAAATAGAAAATTATAAAATCAGAACATAAATCATATTTAAAAAATTCAAAAATCAAGTAAAACTCAACTCAAACTCTAATAAAATCTTATATAAAATTTAAAATTAATTGAAATTCAATTTAAATATAATAAAAATATATATTTTATTATTATATTTTTTTTTAAAATATAAAATAAAATTTAGTTACGACTAAATTAGAACCGAAAATAAAAAATTTATAATAATAAATTCATATTTTTATTTCCTTAATACTAATTTAATATTTTTGAAATTTCCTTAATACTATTATTGACCTAATATCTTAACTAAATTAACAATAAAATGAAATAATATATTTTATTAAAATTATAATAAAATCCACTACTTTAGTTGACGAATATAAAAATTTAAAGTATTTGCAGTAATTACTAATTACTAGGTATAATTCGGGCCGAATTGATAATTACCTTTAAAACAAGGTTTATTAGGGGCTAAAATCAAAGCTGAGGGCCAAGTCAAACTTTGCTGCTTTTCGCGGTTGGCAAACCTGTAAGCCTCCCCCTGCTCTGCTTTCCGCTCTACTAAGGAGAGGGAGGCGAAGGGAAGAGGGAGAATGATGACTTGTCGTACCTGCTCTCCTTTGATGATGATCGATTCCGTTCGGAGTAAGAACTTCTCAGATTCGTGGAAAGGATCGATCGGTCATGCAGTCGCTTTTCCTTTTGCTACGTTAACCGCTTCGAGATCGGTTGGTGCTAGGGTTTCGGGCGTTCGTGCTTCGATCGTTGATTCTTGCGGAGGCTCATTCGATTTCGTCAAGCGAACGGAACAGGCATGGTCTATTGCTCAGGTATGTTTGATTTTCCAATCGCCTTGCTTTTTTGTTTCTGTTTGGTTTAAATCATGATGCGTGGGACGGAAAAACGATGACCTCCCGATTTCACCGATTTTCTTGAATGCAATTAGAGGAGAAACAGCAAGAGTGCCTAATGAAGATTTCCATCTGTATCTTTAGTAAAATTGGTTTAAGCCGCTAAGCTCTTTGTTACTTGAATGATTCTACTGTATCATATATTTACTAATCCTCCATTAGTGAACAGTTATATACTTGCTCTATCTTCCCAAAGTTTTCCTTGTATTAGTCATTTCTTAGGTTCGCTACGAATGATGCTCTTATTTTTTTTATTACTTTTGGTTCGTACTATCTTGACCGGCCCTCCTCTCTCTGTCTTCTTTTCTATTTCATCTATGTATCATAAAGAGCCATATTTTCCTAAGTACTTTTGAGTATTCTGAAATAAATTAACAAAGTCTATTGAGATGAAAATGGAATCCATTGTCCCAGTGAACCCTGCCAGGACTTATTATGAATTCAACAGATCTCTTGTTTAAACTATTATATTGGCCACATTATCTAAGAACACTCCGCAAAATTTGTTCTCGTTTAGGCTTTGTTTAAATTAGATAGGTCAAACCCAATAATCCCCACAAAACAGGAAACAGAATATTCATAGGCAGTTATACTTTTCTTCAATTTACCAGCTCTAAATAAATGAATATTTTGAGGAAGAATGAGTCCATTTCAAAGTAGACTTGTGCATTTGGATGATATTGAATAAACTATAGAATGGGGATCTGACGTAATTACGTTTCTGCTGCTCATTGTTTGTGCTAATAGCAACCGAGGCCAATTGTTTGCTCTTCTTGTGACTCGAAAGGGCTTGTCGAGTGTGAATGGTGTGCTGGTACAGGATTCTTTATTCTTGGAGATAACATGCTTTGCCAAGTCCCATCCAGAAACTCGAATTGTGTTATCTGCTCTGGCAAGGTATTAGAAGTTATGAAATCAAATCAAGAATTTGTATTATGCATTTTCTTTCTCATTCTGAATTTATACCTTGCAGCCAACCTGGATACAAATCAGATTTGCTTGACAGAAAATGAACACGTTTCTTCAATCAAAATTTCTTTTTTTAGTGTTAATTATTTTATTGAAATAACCTAAAACATGCAAATGATTCATAATTACTCAGGGATCAAGGGGCTGCACTGATTGTAAGGGAACTGGTTTCCGTGCAAAGTGGTTGGGTGAACCTCCAAATTCAAAGTAGGCCGTGTGGAACTCAGTTGACTAGACGGCTAGAAGATGATTACACTTTATTCATTTAATTCAATTTTATATACGTGACTAAATGATAATGATTAAAGTTTCTGTGACTCCCCACCAACAATTCTTAAGGTTGATTTACATTACATCGCTGTATTTAGGTCTCATTTCCCAGAAGTGTTCTTTGGTCAATAGATTTTTTCTTTCGGAAACTTGCTTGATAGTTCACACCATGTCAGGCTTTACTATCCATAGTGCATTTCTGCCTCTGGAAGCTTGATAAAAAAATCATATGTTTCTTATCCTCGAGGTAAATTTTGAAGACCCTGTTATGATGATCATATGTTTGTCCTTATATAATACAAATGAGCTGTCTTTCAACGTTGTTCCAGTAATAAGCATTTAGTTAATGTTTGTAGTTTTTGCAGAAGTTCTCTTAGTAAATGAAAGTTCCAGGCAAATGTGGTGCCAGACACTCCGGAGTTCAGGCAAAAAGAAAATAGCGTACAACAAGGTCATTCATTTTTCCTTATTTCTATTCTTTTCGCACAAATTACACGTTAATTGCAACAAGTAGGGCCCACCAACTATGCATGCAACCCTTCTCCGGTCAAACATCAGTTATAGCTTAAGCTTGAGTTGTAGCTGAGAAGAGTAACTTCTTGATATCAATTGAGTGAGCCTCATGATGATCATTCCCTGTCCATCAAATTAACTTTGTAAGATTAATCTGGCCAGGGAGCTTCTACATTGAGATATTTAAAGTTGCAGATGTCGAGAAGATACTCTCTATAATCAATAATCTGCATCAGAAGAAGAACGGAAGGAGAATTGATTTACACGGGTGCACAAAATCAAGTGGGTAAGCAAAAAAAGTGAACGCAGGTGAAAAAAATGTGGCTCTTTCAGCCAAGTGATGGCCATACATACAGGTACATGCATGGCTATTTGTTCACATGGAAAGCCCTGTATCTTTGTTCAATATAGGTTGCTTGCTGACAAATGGCGCATGAACTAGAGTCACCACTTGGAATGTACAACCTTAATGCTCGCCCCTAACCCAGAATCATGTCGGAACGCAAAAAAGTGATTACCTGTTTGAAGTTGGCAAATTCAGGATCATCGGAATCATGGGTGAGATTGATGCCCGGTGAAGCTTGCACCGCCGCAGTGAATTTCGGTTTTCGAACAGTGCTCTCTGAGCTTACGACAGGTCTTGTCTGAATTTGAGCTCGTTCCCATTTCTGCAACTCAGCCCAATCGAACTGAGAATCAAGAGTACTGGTTAGGCTGACAAAGTTGGCGGCATGGTTAATTCAAGGTTTAGACTTTGGAGCTCTTCCTGTCCTTTCTTTGACCTAGAAACTAGCTTCATTGGATTTAACTGTGCACGGTGTTCGTCAACTTTTCGTCGGCGCGATTCCAAATGTACGAGTTATGAAATTTTGATGGATGGAGAAGGTAGGCGAAACGCCTGAATTCGTCATCGCCGTGATCGGAAAACGAGAAATCGTCAACTGAAAACTCGCCCGACGACGTCTGGGTTAAGCTCGTTGGAATTCCTTGTCCAGCATGTACTGAACCGGAGAGAGATCGCGAGAAGCACACTAATTAAATCGTCGGTTGCTTGGTGCTGTTGACTGGTATGGCTATGCCCTACTCTCTCTCTCTCTCCAGAATCTGAGGCAAGAAAGTGCGAGAAATTAAGGGTTTTCAGAGGTTTCTTGCGCCTGTTTCAGAACATGGAGGGGAGAGCTCCGTGTTTACACTTGCCAAGCCCACACATTGCCAAGCCCCGGCCCAAAACTTCTTTTTTCCCCGCCATTGCTTCCCGTAATTGTAAAAGTAAAAGCTACGTGCCACGAACAGAACAGAGGTTTTTTGAGCGCGGATTGGAGATTCTCTGATTCAGTAGCAAGGCTTCTCGATTATTATTAATTATGTCATAATTTAACGGTTTCTTAGTTAATCGTCGTCATCGATTTGCAAAAAATCGCAAGAAGAATTTCCCAAAATTGGCTAGTAAACCCAAAGGTGAAAAGGAATTGATTTCGATTGAATGTCTTCATGAAACATTGGTTCTCACTTAGTGTAAAAATAAGAATAATGCTAGATTTATTTTTTAAAATATTTTTTTAATTTATCTTTTAATATATCAAATTTTGATTAATTAAATTTAAATATATTTATAATATTTATTTTGTTTGAGATGCATGAGCTGCAGAGCCCAGTACGCATGAAAGGATTAGTGCTAGTCAGGGCAACACTATTCCATATAACACATCTTAAAATCACTAATGTATTTCTATTTTTCTGTTCACCAGAAAGAAATGGCACAAAACTGAGACTTTCACAATCGCCTATGAACCCTAATGAAGTTATTTGTGTTCATAGCTACAGCAGCTGAACAGCCATAAGCTCCGGCGGAGCACAAGGCTGCAGCCACCAAAAGGAGGGCCTTCCACTGCCTTCCCGACACCAGAATCGCCAATGCAGCAACTGCAATAGCCACAACAGAAAGACCATCCTTCCAAGCCTGGAAGGCTTTGACAACTCTTCTACACCCTTTGCAGTGCACAATATGCCGGAAATATCGATTAGCCAAATTCGGAGCATGAATGGAGCCGATTCCACCTTTGGCCGGTAAAGATGCCGATAGCCCGGCGACTAGTCCTGCCGGTGCGTGTTCTACTACTGCAGGCTCTTTTGGCAGTGAAATGGTGCTATGCCCGAAATAGTAAGGCATCCCATGCCCGACTTTGTCCATCCATTTCCGATATTCGGCCACCCATGTATCGGATGATCGCAGATTAAGATAGAGTTCTTTGGTAGGGACTTTTGCTTTCATTAGATACTCATTTTGGGATGAGAGGAACCCCATGTCTTGCTCAAATACCTTACCTGCATTCTGATGAAAGTACCATTTTGGCAACAATTTCATCAGCTGAGATCCTCTTGTTGATCCAAACCTCACTATCAACATGGATTTTCCCTGCCCGGTTGGTCGGCAAAGGAAGAGGCCGGAGAAGTAATCCACTTTCCCCTTTTCAGATACAATCTCTCGGTTATTTTGGAGAACACAAGGAGCTTCAAACCTTAAGAAGTTCGGCAATGGATGATCATTTGCCCAGCCCCACCACCCAGCGAATCCTCGATCAGTCCGTTCGGTCACCTCAAATGCTAGTGCCTGTGCATCTTCTCGTTTGGCTGTGAAATCGGTTCTGTCGTGTGAGATTGGAACATGGGCAGGATCCATGAGGTTCTCAAGAAGGATGGAGTGATCATAAGGCAGCTCGTGAGTCGTTGAAATGTCTTGAAACCCCGGCCTTGCAAAGTTATCGAACCAAGGTATTTTACTGAGATTTGGAGGTGTTTTTTGAGACATCCACACCCATACAACTCCTTGTGAATCTCTGACTTCGTATGTTTTCAGGCATGCCGATTTTGGAATTTTAGCATCGCCCGGAAGCTGCAGAAGAAAACTCAGCGGTCTCAATTTGAAATTCGATTATGTTAGTCATGACAATTCATCGAGGAGCAAAAGAAAGAAAATGATAATCGAGGAACATGCCTGAGGGATTTTCACGCATTGACCTGCTCCTTCGAATTGCCAACCATGGTAAAGACATTCCAGTCTTCCATCAATCAGCTGGCCTTCAGACAGCTTTGCCAACCTGAAATCAGAGATTTGAACACCAATGTTGATGATGGAGAAGAAACTTAAGAGCCAATCAGTATATCAGAAGAGTAAAATTCAGCTGCAATTTGGTGAAGAATTAGTCATATACTAAATACATCCACGAATTCTAGAGAAAAAGCAATTTCTCCTGCGCTGAAATGCCTGAAAATCAAAGTTTCGAGGAACAATACTACAACTTCTAGTTTTTCTCTCTTAGATTCTAAGCGTCAAGATTATGTCAAGCGGATGTATGACTAGATTTCTTCATCAGCAAACCATTACAGAGAAATCTAAGAGCCCTAAATTTGTGTTACAAGCACAGAAGAGATTACCTGTGGGGGCACCTATCTTCGTGGCATCGAAGTTCACCGGAGCCATCTCGATAGAGTACAAGCTGCTTATCGAACACTCGAAGGCCAAGGGGCGCGTCGTCCGGCACATTCTGCGTAAGGTACAGCGGATACCATTCTTCCGTCCAATCATAATTCGCCTTAATTATCTCCGATCGTCGCTCCTCTTCGGATTTGGGACCCAGAATAACCTTGTCCTCGTCTTCCTCCGCCAGATCAACTCCAGGTGAAGCTTCGACTGGATCAGCTGCAACACCGCACTCAGGGAACCTCTTTTTGTGATATATAGGCGCGAAAAGAGCGGAAGAGAAAAACAAGCTGGGAAAGGACAGTGATTTAGGTGCGTGGGAAAATGAAGTAGGCAGGGAGAGTAGAGGAAAAGGTCGAATGGACGCCATTGATGGTCCAAAATTCGAAGTTCAGAGAAGTAGAGATCGAAGAAGGAGAAGCTGAGAAAGTTTCAGAAGCTTCCTATTACGTGATCGTGTGAAAGACAAAAATAGTCGTTACCCAGCTTCTGGCCACAAATTCTTTTGGGTTTTTTCTTCAAGTAAACGACATAGCGTTCAGTTCCCGTACTCCTCCGCGTATCCAACATGTCGCTTCCAAGTCGCAGAAGAACACTTAACCTGATATTTATTAATTACAATTTAAAATCTATTTAAAATTATAAATAATCAAACCAAGATACTAAAATTACATCAATGTAAAATTAAAGTGTAAACTTAACAATATCACTACAAAATAACTCAAGCTCGTTAATCTCGAGAGACAATTCGATAGCTCAATTTTTGTCATCTATACTTACATCATCAATTACAACAAAAAACGACCGGTTGTTCGTGAATTTGGCTTGAAAAAGGGTTCGATAATTTACACGAAAGGAGTACAAATCCTTTTACCGAATCTAGTATGTCTACAAACCAATCACTTGCATATTTTGACCTTATACAAGACCTATGTGGACTCCATAACATATCAAGATTCTTAGCCACGAGCTACGATATTCGCGAAGGCTGACTAAGAGACATTGCATATGGAGTGTGGATTAGGGAATTGGGATCAAACCTAGGATCCCTTTTTTGATATTAAATAAAAAAAATATTTCAAAATTTGTTTCGAGTCCTTTTCATTTGACCCCAAAATGCTTCATTTTCTATAATTGTTTTGGTAATAATAAATAACCCTCAGTGCAAACAATTGGAATGAAGCTGTATGAGAATTAATATGTCGTATTTTGTAGCTATGGTGTGCCTATATAATGGCTGAGGGCATGATGCTTAAGGAGAAGAGTTACCTTGGAGTGTAGAGAGAGAAACCAGTGACCGTGGCTATGGTTTCCCAAGCTTTCTTCGTGAATTGTTGTCTCTTTCTCTCTCTTTTTGTTTTCTCTAACCAGGTCGTCCATGGCATTCATGGAAGAACCCCCACTTCAAACTCTCGCCCACTTTATCATACTCATCTTCGACTAGCTTCTCTGCTGCCCACCTACAATTGCACTCTCTTTGAACCAGGTCTCTCTCTCTCTCTCTAAACCAAGTTAAAAAAAATATGGAGACCCACCTGCCAAATAATTAACTCAACCTGAACAATTAAGAATTATTTTGAAAAAAATACCTGGTTGGGTCACTGCAAACTCATTCATGGGTAATGGAGTAGCTAATTGATGTTTCTAATGCAGATCCGAAGAAGGTGAGCTCTCTCATGGTGGTGCACAAGCATGGGACGTGCAATCAAGGCAAACGAAATGCACCAAATGTTCCTCCGGTAGATGAGGTTCTACTCCAAGACCAGGCTCGAGTCGATTTCATCCACTCCCGGCTTTCTGATGATGTGGGGGATCGGTATTTAAAGCTCTCAAAGGCTACAATAGTTCCGGCTAGGTATGGAGCGGAGCTTGGCACAGGCAACTACATTGTCACTGTTGGTTTAGGCACTCCTAAAAAGGAACTTTCCCTTGTATTCGACACCGCAAGTGACCTCACTTGGACTCAATGCAAGCCTTGCGTCGAATTTTGCTACAAACAACAGGAAACGATCTTTGATCCCTCTAGCTCGTCTTCATATTCGAACATCTCATGCTTTTCACCCTTATGCGACGAGCTTCAATCTGGAACAGGTAAAAAAGCACAAATATGCCAAATAAGTAGAAAATCCATGAAAATATTGAATTAAACTAATTGCAGGAATTCCACCTGGTTGTTTTGAGGATTCTACATGTCTCTACGGTGTCCAATATGATGACCAATCCTTCTCTGTTGGATATTACTCTGAAGAAAAGCTCTCTCTTACAACAACCGATGTCATTGATGATTTCCACTTAGGTTGCGGTCAAGAAAATCGAGGCTACTTTGGTGAAGCTGCTGGTATTTTAGGCCTTGGCCGGAACAACATTTCTTTCGTCCAGCAGAGTGCACAAAAATATGGTAGAGTCTTCTCTTATTGTCTACCATCCACGTCTAGCTTAACTGGCTACTTAGCATTCGGCAATATTAGTGGACAGGCTGTGAGATACACACCATTATCAAACATCTCCTGGGGTTCCAACTACTATCCAGTAGATATTGAGGGAATTAGTGTTGCAGGTCACAGATTATCAATTCCAAGTATAGTTTTTACAGCACCTGGCTCTTTAATCGACTCTGGCACAGCGATCACACGATTGCCTCCTGATGCATATAGTGCCTTGAAGTCGGAGTTTCAAAAAGATATGGCAGCCTATCCTAAAGCCCCAGCACTTTCAGTACTCGATACCTGCTACAACCTGACCGGTTACACCACCATTAGAGTCCCACGAATAAGCTTTTTTTTCAAGGGCGGAGTGAAGGTAGAATTACATCCCACTGGTATTTTGTTTGTCCTGAATCCGTCGAGAGTTTGCTTGGCCTTTGCTGCAAATAGAGATCCAACAGATGTGGCAATATTTGGTAATATGCAGCAGAAAACAATAGAGGTTGTTTATGATGTTGCCGGAGGAAGGGTTGGGTTTGCTCCAGGTGGGTGTGAATAAGATGTTGAAATAGTAAAGCATCAACAGAGATTTGAGAATAATTATGTGGAAAATGAAATTAATGTGTGCAAGAATCATTCAACAATTATATTCAACTTATTATGATATTCACTTTCATATGCAACATGCTTCTCTTCCCCTACAAACTTCTATTCATTGAAGCAGGCCCATGATTCCAAAAAAATCGAGAATGATCCTACAGTTTCTTAACTTTCATTATTTACCTAACCTAAGACAAAACTTAACCAAAATTCAAATAATGTCAAACAAGTGAGCAAGAGAGTTGTGACCTACCCAATTCCTTGCTAACTGGTAGTGCTCCATAATCATTATTCCAATCTCTATATCCCTTTCTATATCTGATATCAACATTCCTAATATTTGAAATGTTTAAATTACAACCTTAAACTTCTTAAAGACTGAAGATTTCCCCATAACTTAGAAGTTGCAACATTTCCACTGGTATCCCAATAGTCTACTCCCCAGATAATAGCCAACAACAACAAAGGTAACTAATGGCTTTCCAATTGACAAGTACGAAAGTTTTAAATTTACAAAGAAAAGAGCATCCTCCCTCTCGATCTTTTACCATAAATTTTCAAAGTTCGTTTTGTAGAGGCTCATAACTCCAATGGTCAGCAAACATCAAGACCCCACTCATCACTCAAATAATCTGTTCAGTTTGAAGAAAAGTTGTAAATCGCATTGAGATTTCACCAGCAAACCATACTATCGACAACTTAGGGTTTCACCAACCTTCTATCTTTTAGTTCTGCACAAAAGTTCTCTTCAGTGTGCCTTACTCCTCTGAGGCTGTTTTTCAGTCGCCAATCTGTAAATCCAGTAAACCTGAAGGAATCAACGAAATCGGCTTTTGAGAAAGCTTAAGAAAAAAGAAATCATGAGATAACTGAGTCGAGAAATACCAGAGCTATAACGTGAGCTACAATCAGAATAACAACTATGAAAGGAAGAACGTCGAGAATCCATGGCTGTGAGAATTGCTGCTGCTGATTCACCATTTGGTGGGAGGAAGAGAGGACCGCACTCGCAAGGAGCTTGACAATCGCCGTCTAATCGGATCGGACCCGCAGAGCGATCGGCTCTGAAAACCCTGTTTGTTTTTCTTTTTACATCTCCACTCTCCTAAATCCTAATGACTATTAAACGTGAATTCTTTTTTTTTTTTCGAAAACCAACTTAGACTTTTAATATATATCACTGTAACCCCTTAAAATTTTAATTATTTCAATTGGTACCTTAAACTTTAAAACGCTATTAATAAATCGTAAAAATTTGAGAGCAAAGAGGAAAATAAACTAATTGACGAAAGATTTAACACAAAGGTATCCATTGATATAGCAATGTATCAATGTATCATTGAAAATATATTATTTCGTAATGTCAATTAATGAAATTAAAAAATAAATTTATTTACGATTTATTGAATTGATATATAGTCCCCATGTGTTTACTAGACTTGAAGCTTAGAGACATTTTCTCACATGGCTTGAATCGCAATCAGAACTGAAATCGTCAATTTTTATCTAATTTTTGTTTAAAATATTAAAATATTGTGATTTATGATCAAAATTTATTCATTTGAATGAAAAATCATAATATAAGAACATGATTGTTAATGACAAATGACTAAACTTAAATTTAATATTTAGTTTTAAACAAAGTTTAATCACTCAAAATTAGATCCAAAATACAAGTTTGATTTCCAAAATAATATTGGAATATTGCCCAACATGCAAATATATTAGAACACGTGATTGAATATTTTTCATCTGGCACATAACTCGCACGTCATCGGTATTATGAATACCAGTAATTTTTTTGTGTGAAATAAATCTTAATTCCCAACAAATAGACATAGAATCGGTTGTCACGGTCTCGAATTTAAAAATTTTAACCGTGAAATACACTGTGGGTTTGGTACCTCTACTCATTATCATGTTCGTCACATGGTTTGGTAAAGCTCGATCTAATTTATGGGTTACTAGGTCGCCAAGAAGTACGTTCCCAACCAATTTGTTTCTAAAAGCAAGTATATTGAACAAATCACTTGAAAAAGTTGTTCAAACCTTCTAGTTTTTAAATTTATTGGACTTTATTATAAGTTCCATACGTTGTTTTTAGGTCAAATATTCGATTAACTCAAGATAGTTAAATATTAACCCTAGTTAATAATTAATTGTATTTAATTTATGACGTTGGGAGAAATGATTACATGACACGTAAATAAATATGTTTAGAAAGTTTAAAAATATTATATTTATTTTTATCCAAATTAAAATATTTTATAGAAAATTTACATATTTGGTTCGTAGTCTAAAACTCCAACCATTGCATGGATGACACGTTGACGGTGAAGCCGCGAAACAGGTTGGGCATGACTCGGTCGGTCCTATGCTAGGCTCGCCTCGTTATACGGCGACGCGTATGACCCTCGCTTTTCAAGCGCATATTTTCTATTTTTAAGTATTATTATTTTATTCCTGAGAAATTCAATAATTAATATGATTAATTATTCTCAATCGCCGTTAGAAGCGACGCTCTCTGTAACCATGAAACAGGATCCTCTGCGGTGCCCGTCTCTCTCTTCTCTATTTGGCTAATCCTTTCCTCCATTGCTGTTTCTTCTTCCCGTCTTTTCTTTCCTTCTGTAGGTAATCGTTTGATCTCCCTACTTGTTTATCCTGATTCTTCAAAGCATTGTAGTTTTGTGTATGGGAATTTGTTTCCTGTTTTTCGTGTGATTGTGGTTGATTTATGAGTTTTGTTGAATCTCAAGGAATCGTCGTCCATTTTTTCGTTTTTCTTTCTACTGTTGTGAGTTTCTTATTTGCGATTAGAGTGATTTAGATCGAGAATTTTCATCAACTTTTCTTCGATTTTGCAGGTTCATTTTTTGGGATCTACTCCATTTCTTAAAGAAGATAATTTGTTCTGCGTCTTCAGGCCTCGCTATTGAATATTATCTATTCTTTATCCTTTTTCCTGTCCTTATTTTTATCGGAGGAAGTAGAACTGGCCAATTTTTAATAACCATTAACATGGGCTATCTGAATTCAGTCCTGTCTTGTTCGAGTCAGGTTCATGCTACCGACGAAGGTCCAGTAAGCGGCGGTGGTCTCAGGTAGTGTTTCTGTTTTTTTCTTTTCTTTTCTCTTCTCTACTGGATCCGATGTTGCTTATGTAATATTTTTGTTGTGAATTTTTCTTTCTTTTATGATGTCGATAGTTATTGATTGTAAATCCATACTTAAGATTGCATTTTCTTGATTTTTTTCCGCCTGCCTAGTGAACATTGAGTGCTTTTGTTATTTTCTACTCGCACTTCCATTTTTGTGGATTACTGTCCCTACACATTATATTTTATTCATCGTGGATTGGAAATATGTGTTATCGATGAATGATACTTTAGTCTTCACTTTTCATGATAATGTTTCTGCATCTTGTCCTTGGATATCCATTCTATTGTTTTAAAATAGTCGAATTTTTGCTTCTCAAATTCTCTTTGCTTGCGATCAGAATTGGTAATATTTCCTTGATTTCAGTAGGAGATGAGCATTATTCTCTGATAGTTCAATGCTAGAACTTTGAAAAAAAAAAATCAAAATTTCCTTGGTACATGCATCAATCAAGGAGACTAAAGTAGGTTTAGTTTCATAATTTATTGCTCGAGTTTCTTACTTGCTACAGTTGTCAAGCAGCTTCAAATATTTGTTTGATCACGCTTTTTTCTTACAGTTCTTTTTTACTGTTTTTTTGCTCTTCAAATGAAGTTAAAAAGAGTCTAATCCTTTTTATAACTGCACTGTGCCCATTTAAGAAAAGTTTTCATATGTATATTTTTTACTTTTTTGATTATTTTGTTATTGTTTATAGTGAAAGTAGGAGAAAGATGACTATGATAATATCGGATCAATTTTGAACTTAAGTTCGTACTCTGATTATTATTTGGAACGT
The DNA here is from genome assembly GCA_003255005.1 of Begonia fuchsioides. Classification (NCBI taxonomy): domain Eukaryota; kingdom Viridiplantae; phylum Streptophyta; class Magnoliopsida; order Cucurbitales; family Begoniaceae; genus Begonia; species Begonia fuchsioides. Next base: position 372,533 of record QAOC01008742.1, on the reverse strand, counting down.
TTCTGTTAAAAGTAGGAGATTACAATTTTGAGGCTTGTGGTAATATCGGGTTGTCGACCTGTGTTGTTTTTCTTTTCATTTCTTTTTCTGTTGTTGGATTTGGAAACAGTTTTGTGCTGTTTTTGCTTAGTGTGCTCTATTGTTTTGTGTTAGTTGTGATAAACGATGATAGAATACCGATTTAAAACTTGTTGTTCTTTGCTGCCTAACCATTATACACTAGCCAATCATCTCTAAAGTTCTGCCATGTATGTCTGTTAACCAAAAAATTTATTTGAATCTCTGTTAGTAGTCTATCTTTTGGGAACTTGATGAGGGAGTAGGGAATGAAGAAAATCTTATATTTTCTTACGTTGGTGAATGAGTTGGTTATTGGGAACATTATTCAACATTCATGTAGGCCATTTTACAATATAACTTGGAGTTCGCTTATTCTATGGCCTAATTTTTTATTATTTAGAAAAAAAAATATTCATCAACAAGTAAGTGTTTCTTATTTAACTTTGACTATCTATAGTGTTTGGTGGATGACTGTGAGAACGCTACTAAACTTTTATTGAGATTGAAAGCTCACTTTATTTTATATAGCTGATCTAGTGAAGTAATTCTCTTTAATATATCTCATATTTCGAGTGGATTTGTAGATTTTCGAATATGTCACTAAAGGTCTGACTTATGAACAAAGTTTACTCTAAACTGAAAATTAATGGGGGCTATGGAGATTAACTACGATCTTTATGTGTGGAGACAGTTCAAATGGAAAGTTCAGCTATGGATACGCAAGTTCACCAGGGAAAAGGTCTTCAATGGAAGATTTTTATGAAACGCGTATAGATGGAGTTGAAGGGGAAATAGTGGGCCTCTTTGGGGTTTTTGATGGTACTTACACTTCCTCTTATATTTTTTTCTTGCTACTACGAATTTCTTTTATATGTTGCGTGATGCTAATATTGAAGAAACATTACATAGATTTTGTCATGGAAAAGGTACTTCAAGTACAAGGAGTCATTCAAATTCTGAATATCTCACTCTTCTTTAATGAATATGGAAATAATCCCCTTCACATTCCAATATATTACATTATTTCGTCTTCTCTAGCATTAGTAAACGTGAAGTTTCTTTTTGTCCTTCTGGATTTTGGGGCTACAGAGAAGTAGGTGAATATATGCAAGTAGAGGGTACATATTGTCCCCCATTGTGTTAATATTGTAGTTGCATTTATCGATTAGTTGCATTTATAAATTTAGATTCCCAGCTGTCCTCCTACTCTTACTTTGATCTCTGGTATTATTGTTTTGGATTCCTTTTGCACTGGCAGTTGGCTCTTTTTGGTTTGTGGTGGTTTTTCATATCTTTTTCCTAGTCTGCACAAGATTGTGATTTGTGATTTATCTTTGCATCGAGATATAACTGCTAATGTTAACTTTTATATTCTCAGGTCATGGGGGTGCGCGGGCTGCTGAGTATGTCAAGCAAAACTTGTTTAGTAATTTGATCCAGCATCCTAAGTTTATTTCTGATACTAAATCAGCTATAGGTTTGTTACTTTCTATTGCTCTACAATTGGTTTTTGTTTCTAAACTTGTGATTGACCTCTGATAATTTGACCAACTTATTCTACAGCGGATGCGTACAACCACACTGACACTGAATTTCTAAAATCAGAAAACAATCAGAACAGGGATGCTGGATCAACAGCTTCTACTGCTATTTTAGTCGGGGACCGTTTGCTTGTTGCTAATGTTGGGGATTCCAGAGCTGTTATCTGTCGTGGTGGAAATGGTGACATGCTTCCCTTCCCCTTCCCTTCTTTTTAGTTTTTCCTCTTTTCCTGTGTTTTTAAGAAAATAAAAAATACAAAGAAAGACCGAATCAAGTGGTAGAATATTTTTGCTCATTTCTTGACTCACCTGATAGAAAAAAATACAAAAACTAACAATCGAATTGCTGGTACCCTTTGCAATCCTGCCTTTCTTTAAGACATTTTGTTTGCTTTGTCAAACCCTGAAAATGCATGCATTAGTGTTTGACTACCACGATTTCATCAAGCTTCTTAATAGAAGTGGGAGATGGCATGAAATACTTGGTAATCCTATACTTAATTTATTTATGCTTTGTTTAAACATTTTGTAGCAATTGCTGTCTCCCGAGATCACAAACCTGATCAATCAGATGAACGACAACGGATTGAGGATGCTGGAGGATTTGTGGTGTGGGCTGGTAAGCCTTTCAAGTTGGTGAATTTCATTCAATGAAATGAATTTTAGTCTGGCATAGCAGCATTTTTAAAGTCTGAATATTTCATGATTAGGAACTTGGAGAGTCGGAGGTGTTCTTGCTGTTTCTCGTGCTTTTGGGGACAGACTGTTGAAGCAATATGTTGTCGCTGATCCTGAAATTCAGGTCAGGTTTAATTCAAATATGATCTCTGCACATCTAATGATGTCTAAACAAGTAGATTTTGTTGTGAATTTTTTTATGTGTACGGAAGGAGAAACCAATGATTCTTATTTGAATTCTGATAAATACTTTACAAAACTTGCAGGAGGAAAAGATCGATAGCTCCCTTGAGTTCCTCATTCTTGCAAGTGATGGACTGTGGGATGTTGTATCTAACGAGGTTCGAGTCTCATTTCAATTATTCCTCCATTAATCTAAATAGAACTTCATAGATCAGATAATTGATGGTGCTCATAAAAAGGCATATAATGAAAAAAATTAACCTTTTCATGATCCTTCACTGACTGTTTTTTTTTGTAAATTCAGGAAATTAACCTTTTTATGCTCCTTCACTGACTGATTTTTGTTCTAAATTCAGGAGGCCGTTGCGATGATAAAACCGATCCAAGCACCGGAGGAGGCGGCGAGGAGATTGATGCAGGAAGCATACCAGAAGGGCAGTGCTGATAACATTACCTGTGTGGTGGTTCGTTTTCTGGCCAATCAAGGCGCTTCCTCGTGCGAAACTTCCGTTTAAAAGGTACCCTTTTTCTCGAGATTATATCGAAGCTTGAAACAATCAATCCACATGGTGAAAGGATAGACAAAAACTATATGCAGATAACTTAACTCTCGAGGCTGTTTAGGCCATTTAACATGCCTTCTTTGTGTTTGAGATGGGTCTGGTCATTAAGGAGTAGCTAGAATTGTGCATTAATTAAGTGTAAAGAGTCTTGTAAGGGGGCGCTAGTTTACCTCTCTTTGGTTTAATCTACTTTGTCGTCGGCTCTCCACTGTCGTCTTAGAGCAGAGCTTCTGTTTTAGCCTCTTATTTTCTGTTTAATTTTCGATTATTTTCATGGTTTTTTTTGCCCATACTAAGAAAAAGTAAGTAAACCGAATTAATTATAAGATTAAAAAAATTTAAAATATCATGGAATATTATTTCTTGGTCTATTTTTATGAAGAAATAAAATATTCTAATTAAAAAAAAAGTAATTATCATGCACAACTTATATTTATGCTTGTTTTCTCATGTACATTTTAATTTATTTGCCTTGATTAACATGCCAAAATATGGGTAATTTTTAAATTGACACATCGAAGCATTAGTTTATCATCAGACATTTGTAAAACTTTTGTTGATATTACATCATCTTACAATCCTAAACTTAAATTGTAAGAATAATAGTACAAATTTAAAAATTATTGATAAATTGTCTTTTAATAATGAACTGAGTTTCGACATAATATAAAATTTGGATTAAAATCCAAAAAATACTTGAATTTTGGGTTAGTAGCTCCGATCGAAAACGTACTCAATTACCAAAAATAAATGAAAAGATAAAAAGCAAATAAGACGGTGGATCATGGGAAACCTGGGCTCTAGACAAGCAATAGAGGATTAACCAAGGGAGTAGGAGAGATTAAAACAAAGCACAAAGAGGATGGAGATCGGAGAGGAGAGGACTCAGTAGAAGTAGAAGCAGGTGTCGGCATGGCGAGCCCGCCGATACGCACGACGAGCGAACCATATGCTTCGTTTATTCATCATCGTCCTCCTCCCTCTCTCTCTCTCACCTTTTACCAAACACAAGTTGAGAACACAGACGATGATGGATGTCTGAAAGTCCTGGGTTGTTTATTTATGCCTCTATTTCTGTTTTTTTAATTATTATTTTTATTGGTCAATTCCAAACTTTTTAGTTTTTCCTACCCATTTCCCATTGCTTGCCTTGCTTATCACGCTCAAATAAACAAATAATCTGTCTAACTCAACCATAGTTGCTTTGCTGCAAACCAACCCTCACCCTTGGTTACAATTTTATTAAATAATATTTTATATAATTTCGTAAATATTTAATGAATCATACAACTTACAAGTATACAAATCTTTAATAAAATTTTCAAGAGAGTTTAATATAGTGTTTGCTCGAAAGAGAGAATCGGTTCGCGTAGAGGGGTTCAATTTCTAAATACTAATTCAGGTCATAAGGGGCAGTTTGATGCGTTTTACAAACCTTTGGGGTTAAAATGTCCAACACCAAACTTTCCGATTAGTTCGACTTTGGACATTTAATGGAGGGGTAACAAGGTATTTTACTTGAGACTGAGAACTATTTTTCAAGAAGTATGAAAATTATTATCCAAAAGCTTATGATCAATAAAAAAAATTGGCTGAAAAAGTTGAAAATTTATCTTCTCCGATGATTTACAGTTCCCGGCCGTCGGAACACTCTGAACTGTAACTCAGAGACCGGAAAATTGTTCCGACGGAAAGTGAAAACAAAACCATCTCTCTCTCTCTCTCTCTCTATCCTCTCCTCGTCTCTCTTCTTCTCTGTTTAACAGGCTGGGTTTTCCTGCTCCAAGTGAGCGACTTCTTCCTTCGATTTTTCGCAGTTTTCCATACTTCTGTCCTCTCTGAAATAGGAGGCTTTAGCACTGACCGGCGTAGCCAAGAAAGTTGGATTCTTCTCTCCGGCCATAATCACCAGAAACTTTTCCTCGTAAACCTTCTCCAACTTACCGGAATCTAAGGCCTTCTCACCGGCGTTGCCTCTCTCCAAATCCACATCGCCGTTCTCTCCGCTCTCCGCCCGGTCGGCGGACTTCCAATAAGAGCAAACCAAGATCAGAAGCGCGAAGGCTATGAGACCCAGCATCGCCGCCAGGCCTCCGAACAAATAGGGCAACGGAGAATGCCATGGATTCATGTGAAGCCCGCCTGTCGTCGACGGTAGAGAACCGTCTGTTTCTGCTCCGGTCGCTGTTGGTGAAATGGCTTTCATGCTTTATCCTGCGATGGAGATTTTGTGGGTTGGTGAGTTCAGAGCAGGTAAGACATTGCTCTTTATATAGCATCTGTAAAGCTCAACGCAAGAAGGTGGAGAGAGAGAGAGAGAGCACCGAGTGCACGAGGGTTTGGATCTGAAGAGGGATTCCAATGGAGAAAATGGAATAATTAGGAAAAACGAAAGCAGATATGTTCCATTCCTGGTTTGTTGATTGTCCTGGTGGGAATCTGCGAAGCACTCAACAATGGAGGTTTCTGCTTCTCTCAGCATCTGAAATCACAGCAAGTAAAAGCTCGAGCATTTGTTTTATATTTCTTTTTCTCGTGGCAGACACAACGCTCATTGCCCCAACAACTACTTCAATTCTTTTTACACCCATTCGCTTTTTTTAAATATATTTATCCTTTTATTTTTCATTTTTGTGAAGAACAATCCACTTTTCTTCTTTTACATACATTATCTGAAGCGAGTGAGCGATCGCTGGTGGGTTTTTTCATAAATTTATCCCCTTTCTTTTGTTCTTCATGTGGATTCGACCAAGTGATGATCCATCATTTCATCAATATAATATGCACCATCCTCATCAATCTGGATTTTAATTGCGTCTTCTATCGTACTTAAACATTGGCCGATAACTCACAAAAAAAAATTACGATACAAGTGTAAAAATCACTTACAGAAGAACAAATTTATCGTGCAGATTGAAATACGATCACAAAGACAAAAGTAACCCAATATTTTATTTTTCTTAACAATCAAACCCTAATCAGCGGTGGTACATAAATAGACGTTGCACGAATTTTACGACTCTATCTTACATCAATTAATTAATTAAAAAAATCTATATTGTTATCAACTTGGCTCCAACTGATGTGAGTTCGAATCACGTTGATAACATGAATTTATTTTATTCAAGTGTCGATTACAAGAATTTATTTGATGTTGCGTCTCAAAAGTCAAGTTGGAGTGGCAATTGAAGAGAAATATATGCATGATTCCTTTATGATGTAACGCCTCTTAGATTCACTAGCAATAGTAGAAGATTATATTCTTCTCTTTGTACTTGATCTCCTATTCTTTCATTTATAATTTATGATCGTTGGATGATCGATTTACTTTTGCACATCAATGGAGTAATATATTAGGTTGGCAATGACATGATGTGAATAAGAATAATAGAAGCTTCAACGTAGTGGATTATAAATTAATCGAATATCGAAAAACACAAAAAATTATCTATTTTTAATGATCGCAAAGTCTTTCGTGTTTCTAACACAATATTTTCTGCTTTCAGTGTATTCACGATTTTGTTTTTCCTGCTAGAACGGATCATACAATCACCTTTGATCGCGTTCACCTTCGTAAAACGAGTTCTTACAACTACTTATTATTTTTGTTAATTGATTCGATAATAAATTAACTATTTATTATTTATTAAATTATTTACACAAATATTATTTTTCACATCGAAAAATATGTTTAGATATTAGAGTAAGATATTAAAATTAGTATTATTTTTTCTCCTAATTTTCAAGTGAGTTTTTTTTTTATAAAATCAATTCGTAGTAATTATCATTTAAATTATAATGTGATTAGAAGTCAGCCAATGACGATGGCCCATTTGAGGCCCATAGTGCAAGCCCAAGTAAAGTCCAGGTTGGTCCACTTGCAAATTACTCTCTATAAATATGAGTAATACTAATAACTGTCGTCTTCTCTCCTCTTACATAACGAAGGAAAGCAGATCTAGAGTCGAGAGAGTTACTGAGAATAAATTAGTAAGGCTGATTGAGGCGGTGCAGGGGAGGAGACGAATCATAGCCAGCAAGCGACTGAAAATACTCGGTACGACTGAAACTACACTCCCAGTGTACTTTTTTTTCCTATAGCATAGAATTCTGCCGGTATTTTTAGATTGTTTTTTCAGTTTTTGTGTAATTGTATTCTTCACTTTAGTTTTTATTCTTTAGATACCTGACGAATTGGTGGAACATTACTTGGCTAGAAACGGATTTCAGTGTCCTGATGTTCGATTGTCGGTACTTTTTCTGTTGCTTTTTTTTTTTTTGCGAATCTGTTGTTTAACTCTGGCGCTTCGAAGAATTTTTTGATATTTAGTCGCAACTATGAGATCTGAATGTTACTCAATGTCAATATCTGCCTGTGATAGCTACAAAACTGAAATCGATTGAGCATTTTGCATTAGCATATTTTTCTTCTTTGTTTTTTTTTTCCGGATAATCATTGATTCTTAGAAGCTTTCAAGTTCAAAATGATCCCTCACGCTAATCTGATATTTTATTGTCGGTTTTTGCCCCTTGAAGCTTCCTCTCATATTTCGTAATTTATTTATGAATTTCAACCTCGTGATTCTGTATATGTTCATGTCTGTGAACAATATTATTATTTAGAAATAAATACATACTGAACACTGTATTATGGCGAAACGGCTTAAGTTTATTTGAAATTATCCTATGGCTTGTTCAAAATT
>QAOC01008742.1:295128-364449 GCA_003255005.1 Begonia fuchsioides | reverse complement strand
GTTGTGTTTTGTCTTTAGGCACTTGTCTCAGTTACTACCAACAAAGGAATGGTCAAATTGAGGTAGTCATCAATTGCAGAAGCACTTGCAATGTTTCTCTTTTGGAAAGTAATGCCACTGGTTTCATTTGGTACCTTAGGATGAGTTTTGGTACAACACATGTCAGGCTTACACAACACATACCCATCCCCGGGTTGGTTTAGATGCTATACTCTGGCCTTCCTTCAATATGGAACTCAACCAACAACAATTATTTTCTCTAGAACAATAGTTACTGGAACTTGATTAAGTTCCTGATGATCTTAAGGGCCCATACCTCAATCATGCTGGATCCAAAATGAAGAATTAGCCATATGAACTTAGATATGGCATGCAATTAGTTGAGGGTGATTGTGTACATTAATAGCTACATCTATATGTACTCATACTTTGGCCTTTTATGTAATAGGTAAAGCCGTCTCCTCGCTACTGCTACTTCATAACCGACAAGATTTCACAACACAGAAGGTTGCATTACAAGTTAAAGCATCATAGATCCGTTTGCATTCACCTGTCTTTCATGGTTTTGCAGCAGAATCTAGTGTTGGATTAGAAGCAGAGTTGGATGCATGAGGAAAGGATAGGTGTGAAAGTTTTGATAAAATTGAGAGTTGCCAGATTTTGAAGCAGTATGGAAAGTAGTTGTACTAGTAGTTGCCGGTTAATATCCACCGGGAGGGTAAGGGTAAGCCACTAATAAACAGAAATTTTCTTGGAGAAAGAATGCTCGACATGTTGCAGCAGCCGAATCAAGAATGATAGTAATTATGCTGTTGCAGAAGGAAATTTCTAAACACTGTTTTCTTTCTCATCCTCTCCTCCCCTGTTTTTTACCAACTTCCCCGTCTCTAATTGCTTTAACCGTCAGCGTCGGATCCTCTTTTTCTGCCTTGTTTCTCCTCTTTTTCTGAGCTTATTATGAGTAAACCTTATATAATATGTTTAATCTCATCAATCCATTTGGTTAGTTATTGGGTTATTGTTTCCCTTATTGATGCCGGGGCAAGTTTCTTTCGCTCAAATGAGAGGTTGTGACCTATAATCATTTTACTTTTGATTTTTTAGTATTCACTCGGCAGTCTGGCTTGGCTGGTATTGATTGTCTGGCTTGGCTGGTATTGATTTGAGAGGTTTTTTTTTCAGTCTCTCAAGTCCTTCTCGATATAATCATTTATATTGATCTGATAGCTTTGTTGAATTTACATGAGCAGCGCGTTGTAAACGTGAAACACCAAGAATATTTTGCTGATAGTCACTCAACTGGGATGGATCCTGGTTCAAGAGATGAATGAATTGTACGTAAAATAAACTTGTTTATCTTTTTCTTTTTCTTGTTTTCATTTCTTTGCTCAGATTCATGAAACACTGCCTCTAATCTGGGTTAGACACGCCTGGAAGGCGCAATGTGAAGGTGCGATTAGTCCTTTGATATTGTAAATTTGTGTAAAGATGGATATTTGTTCTTTTTGCAGTTCTGATATAATCATTTCTCTTTTGCTACTATGTTCATCAAGATATTTATTATAGATAGTTTGATATTATTGTGACTTTTTTGGATAAATAATGTTCTCTCTGCTATAAAAACAATATGGTTAGTCAGCCTCAGCCTTCAAATGTTTGAAGAGTTATAATATTTAACTATTTAGTTAGATTAAAGAATATTAGTCGAGAGAGAAATGGAAAGTCGGGGAGAAAATGAATGTCATTTTAAACGATTAAACTGAGAAAGCATATAATCCGTCTGAGATTATCACAAGGAAATGAATTTCAAAAAGTTATATTATTCAGGTATTTAGAGTTATTGTCATGTATTCACCAATAAAATTGTGAAAGAAGTCACAATGGATGGAGCAATGTGCCTCCCCCGTTAGCCCCTTCATCTAGTTTTTGTCAGCTTCTCAACAATATTATGTCGGGAAGAACCGGAGGAAAGAGGGAGTTAATGATGTTATCTTAGTAACCAATAGGTGAAATCTCATCCTAATTTAAATTCCGGAACAACCCGAAAACAGGGGAGTTAATGATGTTCTTTTAGCGACCAAGGGGTGAAATCTCCTCCTAATTTTAATCCCAAAACAACCCAAAAACGTTGGATGAAGATGCGGACAGGGCAGCTAATAGTTTTTCACAGAATCTATACAATTTGCTTCTATGGAGGCTTACTTGCGTAGAAGACATTCTACAATCTTATTCTCGTTTAGAGAGAAAGGATTAAGGATGTTACATGGGACTACATAACTTTCCTAGGTGGGTGTGTGTGTGTGGTTTGTCACGTTAAGTATTGTTCAAGGCACTGTTTCAAGTGTAGGAAAGTGACGGGCTTTGAAACAAAAGAGTCCATACCATTTGCAAAGCACTCTCCTGCACTCTCAGCCAACGCATTCGCCGTCATCTGTGTTCATACACAGCACCTATTGTTATTCAAGCAGGGGCGAGGCCGTACATTTATTTGGAGATTGATTGATTTATTGATTTTAGTATGTAAGACTTGAAAATCAAATTCTATTTTGAAATACTGGCATGAGGATAAAAGAATGGTCAGTAGAGGCACTTACAGCCACCATTGGAATACGCTTGCCGCTGGATACAGTCCTCCGGTCATGCGCATGATCGATCCCAGCCTCTTCGGCTGCATTCCAGTTGCCTGTTTCTTCGAAAGCACGAATTAACCTCGTAGCTTGGAGCCCATCCATTATCGGCATGCACACATCCTGCAATCCTCAATATTAACCCAGTTTTTAATATCATTCTGATGAAATAACTTCACCGATAGCCTTAATTTATTCAGAGGTGTGACATTTATTAGAATATGTTATATAATAATGGATTACTGCAAATTGCCAGCATTTAAGACTAAGTAAACAATTAAATGTTGTGTGAACTGAATTAACAGAAGAAAACAATCTTAGGCTGAAGAACTTTAATCACATCCAAATGAATTACTATCAACTCTAAATAAATTTCGAAAAAATTATGAATTTCGTGAGAATATTTTTTTAAATATTCAGAACGACCCAATAATCTTCCCACTAACATGAAAGCAAATAGGACAAAAGCTGCCAAAATGCATAATCTATATTTTTGACTAAGGTGTTTTTGTGTGCCGTTGAAAAGAACAAAAAAAAAGTAATTCAATTTCTGTAAAGAAAATAGAGATGGTGGAAGAGTTGTTACCATGAGAACAAGATCGTAGTGACGAGACTGAACTGCGCGCACTGCGTCAGCTCCATTGGTGACAATATCAATGCTATGCCCCAACTTCTTCATCATGGATTGCGTTACCATTATATTGGTCTTGTTGTCTTCCACGAGAAGGATTCTAGGTTTCAATGCTGATTGAGATACTTCCGAATTTACATTGTTCATCCAACGAAATCTGGAATCTGATTTCTCCTTCCACTCGGAATTTACTTTGGGTTCAAATGTCCCTTTCAATACCAACTCTTCCATTTCATCACCATTTGTCTTATCTTGACAGTGGCTCACTCTACTAGATGAATTCTCGTTATGACTTTGTGTAGTCTATGATTCCTCTGTGTAGTAGAATCAGCTATTGAACAAGCATCCTCAAGAAAAGGCATCTCTTTTGATCTTGCGTTCGAGAGAAATGAATTAGAATTCCACCGTAATCCATTTTCTTTTGAAGTTTCATGCCCGTTGTTATGTGACAAATTTTGAGTTCTGCTACCTCCGTTAGAGGAGGTTAGCGAACCAAAACTGCCAGGTTGAAATTGGAAAAACGCTTCGGATGAATCACTATTGGCGACATCGTAATTAGTCACATCTGATATCTCATCAGAATCATCAGTAGCGTCGGCAGCGGTTGAAAGATTGTATGGTAACACAAATGTAAATGTAGATCCACGATGCTCTTGGCTAGACACTGTCAAACGACCATCCATCAGCTCGACCTGCTCCACACGCACAAAAATCATTACCGCAACATTAGATTTTAAGCTTGATGCACATTAACCTTTGTTAAATATTGAAAAATAACATCAAAACCTAGGCAGCATGAACCACGACTTTTGCGACAACTTTTGCTTTGCATGGACGGACCAAAAATGGAATTACCAAATAATAAAGAAACGATATAGCTGAGAAAAGTTAGTGGGAAAATGTCTATTTTACCAGTTGTTTGCATATTGCTAGTCCCAACCCCGTCCCTCCGTACTTTCTGGCATGATCAGCACTAACTTGCATGTACTCCTTAAAAAGTGTAGGTAATGCATTTCTGTCTCGGATGAAAACACTTTATTATGGGCAAGAATAGTAATCAAGAAGTACATTAAATTATTTTTTATAATTTTATTTCATAATTGAAAAGCTATGAAGTGCATTAAATCATACCTGGTATTCCGATTCCTGTGTCGTATACATCACAACGAATCCAGACAGTTGTTTCGGGTGGCTGGTGATGTTCTTTCCTTTTTCCATTCATCAAAGGTTCACAGTTAACAGTGCCTTTGATATCAGGGCAAAACGATTGACTTTGTTGAGGATTATTCCCTTGTTTTTGGAAATATAATTTTCTATGTGTGCTATTCTGAGGTACTGACGAACATTTCTCTTCTTCCAATCCGTTTGATGAAATAGTGGAATGTTGAACATTAAACCTCTGATGGATGCTTCTCCTTTTCCAGAAAGTTGATCTGGTACCACATAAATATTAATTCCAACCTTTCCTTGATGAGTAAACTTGATTGCATTGCTGCGTAGTGTAGTTATTTACCAATTAGTTGAAGAAAGGACATGATTAAAAAAAATAATGAATAAACATTTGAAATTTTGTCCAAAATGGTTGTTTAACCAGAACAAAATAATGAATTCAACCCTCGAAAGTAAATGAAAGAATCAAGGAATATTCACATGCTATACAATCAAGAAAATAAATAAATTTTTATTCCATGCTGTGAATTCAGAAAAGATTTGAGTAATGGCAAACTCAGGCATAACAATGAATATATTTTTTCTAGAAAGTTATAGATATCTATGCCTAAAGGTAGCATTGGATCTTCAATTTTCGGTCCTTGAAATTTTCTTTTATAAATCCACCCTCTGCTAAAAGAAATTTGCAACGCAACAATTTAAAACTCAAATTAAAAAAATTCTACATAATCATTGTTTACTTATCAACTGTAGAATTAGAGAGTGCGCAATATTATTGCCAACTTTGATACCTTATCAAGTTCGTCAGAATTTGCCTAATCCTCAATACATCCCCAATGACCTGTAATAAAATACAATACTTAAAATCTGATGTATTATGTATTTATGGTCTCTTAAATGTCAAGGGAGGGCTTGTAATTATCAACCCCATAAGAATCAAGGCCAGCAATAGATATGAAATATATACAGATGAAGGCATATGAGAACAGAAAACAGAAAATTTAAGCACAAAACATATCTGGTATTTTGTCTTGGACCTAACACGATCATAGATTGATAAAATTGCTTCATAGATAAAATGCTATTGCATTTTTCCATCGAGTGCTTCATCATAAATATTTACTGCACCAATGTGAAATGCTTCCGCTGACAGAAGACTTCATTTCAGCAAAGGGAGATTATAAGTAATTTGTAAATGTAATACGCACAAAGAGTGGTCCAGAAGTGGTCCGGGAAATGTGATTGCTCCATGGTTGTAAAATATAATAGTAAAAGTATTTAATAGAAAGTAGTTTTGAAAAGGTCAAAGCTAGAATAAATGGCTCATTAAGTGCAAGAATATATTGAACCCTGACCTCTACAGGAACGTCAACAGCTACATGGCCTTCTAAGAGTAAACATTTTTGCAGCAATGCAGCTGCAGTCTGGAGGACATGCTTCACAACCTCTCTAGGCCGGAGTTTGGTAGCTTCCAGTTTCATAACTCCTGAGGTTAGAGAAGATCTTATAATAATGAAGATAGGTATTCATGAGGTCTGTATACTTCACTAAGAATTTGAACATTTGTTATAGTAAAATTACCCCTGCAATCATAGCAGGTAACCAATTTTCCTTTTTATTAAGGTAATATCAAATGAGACCAAACTCTAACAGCATCTGGTTCCATTCTGAAAAAAGTGCTCTCAAGCATGAACGAACCACTCTAGAGAGGAGAATTCAAACCTGACTCAACTTTCGAAAGATCCAAGATATCATTGATAAGTTGAATCACCAAATCCCCTGAAGACAGCATTACATCCAAAAACTGTCGCTGCTCCGGATCAAGTTTTGTAGTGGAAAGAATCTCAGCCATACTAACAACTCCAGATAGAGGAGATCTTATCTCATGAGACATCGTTGCTAACATTTGCTTTGCCCTCATTGTCTCCTCTGGAAGCGCACGAAATTGTTAAAACAGAAGATGAGTTCAACAAGTATAATAACCTGATGAACAACCACATATGTGAAAGCCATTTGTCTATAGTAACCTGTAAAATGAATGGTCTTGTTTAATTCTGTGTCCTTGGCCTTTTGCACTGCTATCTCCTCTCTGAGTTTTGCCATCTTTTCTCGTTTCCTGACCTATTATAAAGACCAGAAGATCCTTTTTAGGATATTAGAATGACAGGCAATGAATGTGCTCCTGGAAAACTACGAAAGTAATGCAGAATCAATGGCAAATAAAGAAAAAAAAGGCGATTAAGTGAATAAAATAAATGTACCTGATCAGTTACATCCATTCCCATATAGTTTATCCCAATTGTCTCCCCGGCCTTACAGAAGACAGGTTCCACGTATATCAAGAATGTCTTTAACCCAAATAATGGAGTGTCAAAGGTAATTTCCCTCTTTGCAGGAATTCTTTTTTCCAGAACTTCTCTTTTGAAATCTTGAGATTCCTTAACACCGGCTCCGTGAAAAATTTCAACATCTGTTTTTCCAATAATATCCTGGGAAAGAAAGAAGGCAAAATCTTTACCTTACCATTTAGAGCAACATGAGAAAGTGACAATGTAAGTCCTACAACAACAAATCGAGATACAGTGAAGCAATTTACACAACAGAGTTTTGCGGCAGGTACTTACCTCATCCAAACTTGGAAAATGATTATAGATAAAACGATACCGCAATTCTTTATCCTGAAATGATTGTGTTAGAAAGNGTGTAGACAATGCGATAGAAAACATCTGGTTTCAATTTGATCTGATTGTTTTGACAAAAAGCAGGTTGTGATTGTTGATTTGGAAGAAGTACTTTCTCAAGGAGCATATATGATTTTGTATAGCAGGTACTTTTCGGCCAACACTTGATCATTGTTTCAACGAACTTTGGATGTTATTTGTTTTCTTATGAAACTTTAGTACTTTTTTTACAGCAAGCTCGTGAACAGAAACTCATTTGCTTCCTTTGAACTGTTATTAAAATGTAGGACCAAAGATGCTTGATATATGTTTTTAAATTCTCCATTTTTCTGAGTTTTGGCAGGGTTGTACCACGATCATCCAGCCTCTTAGCCATTGAATCGTCAAAGACAAACCAGGCACATGGTACGAGCCTAGGAATTGAAGATTGCAAAAAAGAGCAAGAATGCATGACTCGTGTGGTATCTATAAATGCCAATTATTGTCCCGGTTCAAAGCTCCCAAATGGCAACCTGCATTCTATTGCTTCTATCTTTAGTCAAGGTCCATCTGGAATTCAATCAAACTCAATTGAACAATTTGAGAAGATGGATACTGCCGAAAATGGTTTATCTTCCTCGAATATGGTTTCCAGTAGTGGAATCGGGCCATCCTATGGTACAAATTTAAGAAATAATGCTGCATATGATGTTGATTTTTCTAGTTCTCAGATGCTCCTATCAGAGGAGGGTTCGAGTTGCAATGATGATACTCAGGTTATGGTGTTAAATCGTAAATCCCCAGGAAAAGATCCAGCTGGGAGGAAGTCCACGGATTCTGAAGATGTTCCAATTGAGATATGTGAAAATGGGGTTGATAAGTTTGGGTCAAACTACAATGGTGTGAGGAAGTATTCAGATTATATGGTCAATATGAGTTTTCCATCAAGTTCATCTGTGGCTGATGATGGTATAGTAGTATATGCCAATGGAAATGCCACTCCTGAAGAACTTAAATGTCTGGACAATGGCCATGATCGAGTCGATGAAACTCCCTTTCTCGTAAACCAAGCACAAAAGCTGGTTTCAAATGGTGTATTGTTGTCACCAGCTGAAAACGATAAATCGAAGTGGAATTCTCTCAACCACAATTGTCAAATGGAGGATGAAAATGAAGTGAAATGAGCAGAGCTAATGGGCGATAGTTAGATATGGTATCGGTTGTCTTCTTCCCACTTAATGTTTTGGTATTTTTTTAAAATCCAGTCGTCCTTGGAAGAAAAGATGAGGTTGGAGTAGGGAAAATTATCATCTGGGATTTCATTATTTGCAGAAATCTCGGATTTTATCATGGCAATCCCGGAGGATTTCTAACTAGGATATGTGACAAATTGGCTATTATTCTTCTTAGTGAAGATTAATTTCTCTGCAGTTTGGTTTGTTGTCTGTTGATTTGCCTTGTTTCTTGCTTCTTGCAGGGAAAGGGACTTAAGCTGCAACATTAGATGGCAGGTAAACTTGAAGCCGATCTGTTTTCCCTCCCTATTTTCGTCCTCGGTCATAGTTTTAAGACTGAGGATAGAGTATCCAAACACTTGAAACTATTAGATGCTAAATAGTGATTAAGAAAAAGAAAAACCAACAGGGTACCGTGGATTCAGCTCCCGACAGCAAATTTAGATGTTTAAGACATGTTTTGCGCCATTTTTAAGACAGTTCTAGTTGTGTTTCCATCGATTAAAAGGCTCTTCAAAATTTTTTGCAATATTTGATCGAAAGTTTTATCACGGAACAGCTCCGAGATGTTGTACCGTTGCGATTCACGGGTTTGTTTTGACTTTTGTTGTTTCTTCTTCATCTACAAGAATGGCCGTGGGCTCTGAGATTCTCGGAATTTTGACTTTGGGGAAAGCTCGTAAGGGATGAGAAAAAGAGGTTCCTAAACGAGGAAGAGGCTCAGAAGCACGAGTTCCTCGGATCGTAAAGCAATGCCTGCAAAAGTCAACTGCCCACGCAACATCAGCGGTCAAATTACCTTCTTGTTTCGTTTCATAATCAGAAAGAATCAACATCCATGTGTGTATAACAGTGATATTTAAGGTGGGTGTCTTTCAAAATCCGTCCTTTCTCGTACTTTTATGCAGAGAGAAAACAGAAGTAGAGAGAGAAAGAGAACAAGTAGCAGCATCTGCCTGGGGGAGAGCCATTGATAGATTTGGTTTCGACCTTGTAGCCGAATCCAAGATGGGGAAGAAGAAGCAAGAGTCAACCTGCTTTTGGATTTGTAGAGAGAGAGAGAATCTAGTCTCTATTACATCTTTGTTATCCATTCGCGTGGCTTTGCCTTGCCCTTCAATTTCACGGTGTCAACGCCTCCCTCCCGTCGCCGGCGTCGCTTTCTCTTTCTTCTTTCCCTTTCTTTTTTGGGCCCCTTTTCCTTTTTCCGACCCCTCGGTAGCCATTTATAACGCCGGAGCTTCTGTACTTCCATAAGCTTCTCATTCTTCTCCCCCTAATTTCCCCAGGGTTTTCTTCGTCGGAGTTGCAGTGCGCGCTTAAATTTCTAGTCCATGGAGCTCGTAGATTACTCCAGTTCGTCGACCAAATCGATAAAGAGAAAAACGCATGAACAAGGAGATGCCGATAATTTCATCGGCGAACTCAATCAAGATGATCTCGAGAGGGTTCTTTCATGGCTATCGACCTCTTCGTTCTTTCATGAAAATCAGTTGCTTTTTCGCCTAGCTTCAAGCTCGCCTGCACCGACATCCCAGCCCGAGATCCATGGTTTTTCATGGTCGATCCTCGTATCGACCGATCCATCGTCTTCGATTCTAAAGAAAAAGCTTGGAAAATGCTTGATCGCCCGCCTCTCCTCTGCGAAAATCCTCACCTAAATTCACTGCCTGCTGCAGCCACCGGTGGCCTGATCTGTTTCCTCAACCCATCACGCAATTTCATCATAAGCAATCCGCTAACTCAATCGTGTCTTGAGCTTCCTCCACCGCCCGATCTCGATCTACAGAATTCATCTCTTCACGCCATTGCGATGAAATCCATCTCCTCTGGCTTCAACCGTGGCGATTACCGGCTTGTTCAAGAAAGATGGATGAGCTCGACCGGCGATGATGCCCTGCAGATTTGTTCATACATGAAACTTCACGTAAGTTTAATATATATTTATTTATTGCGATTTTCATCGACCATTCTATCAGTTTTGTTAAATTTAAAATATCTCTATTTTCTCTTAATTCCTTCCCATGATTTTGCCTCCGCTGGAATATTGTTCAACTTTAAGCAAAAGGTTTATAAAGCTATTAGTCACATGAGTATTATTGACGTAAATGTCTCTGAATGAAGCCGTTGTGTTCTTCCGGGGATGCCGACCGTAAAAGGAAAGCGAGTTGGGTTTGAGCTTTTCCAAAAAGCAGCAGACAGTACGTACAGGGGGCAGAGCACGGCGTTGTCAACCAATGATTGGCCAAGAAAGTGGCTAGTCGGGGCGGTGCTCCGACATCGGACAGAACCCTAGGGCCCCCCACCGCCTGCATCATTCAATTCAATCATTCAAGCTTATCGAGCCGGTGAAGGGCTCCATTAATGGCTGCCCAAATCTAATCTGGTTTGGATAATCACTACGCCAATCAAACAGTTGATTGGTTTGGAACGGAAAGGAATTGACTTTTTTTAATCAGTCTCGAGTTTCAAATCAAGAATTACTGCGTTGTCAATGGTGGGCGTTTGCCAAAACGGAGAAAACGACAGTTCCTGGGAGAACCACCTCTGTCCCCGTCATTGCAGCACCCGGAATCTAACTATTTATAAAACCGCAACCCATCTTCCTTTGCTGCGAGAGAGAGAGAGAGAGAGAGAGAGATTTATGAGACGATATCGGCGAAAGATCTCGAGTCTGGAAATTCGACGATGATCGGAGAAGATTCCGGTGAACGGAGATGTCAAAATCGGGGTCATCGTCCTCAGCCTCGCAAAAAACAGGTGAGGAGGAGGCTTCACACCAGTAAGCCATACCAGGAAAGAGTTCTAAACATGGCCGAAGCCAGAAGAGAGATAGTCTCCGCGCTTAAGCTTCACAGAGCCGCCATGAAAGAAGCTGCAGAACATCATCAACACCCAGAAAAAGAAAAGGAAGTTCAGTCGCCATTTCTGCCGCCGTGTTTGCAGGGAGGAGGAAACAGATTCAGCCAAGAACTCCGGTCATCGGCGCCGGCTTATTACTCCGTTGTTCCCCCTCCAAATTATTTCTATCCATTTAATTTCTTTCACTCTCTTCCTCACTCAAATCATCTGAATCCTTCATTGAATGGTTCTCTTCTTCCATCCCCAGAAAGTCTCGATCTTGCGCTGCCCAAACGAACCTTGGGTCTGAATCTGAATTTCAGCGACTTTGATAATTTAGATTACACCCTTTTCCACAACAACAATTCTTCGTGTTCTTCAATCTCGTCCTCAACTCTATCATCATCGTCTTCCCCGAACCTGTCTTCTGCCACTGACCAGGAAGTCGATGCCTCGGTTTCAGCTTCGCCGGACGCGTCCGATCCGATCCAGTCCGCCGGAGAGCATCATCGGAGGGTCGAATGGGGCGACGAAAATGGGTGTCATCCGTTCGAGGAAGCCATGGAAATTCCGGCGTGGCTGATCTCGAACGAAAGCTTCTTGCTCGATCATCTGAATCATCTATCTGCAGAGGATTCCTCCATCGAAGATAATCCATTGCCCTGGTAAGATCTCAACGTTTCTCAGATTCAAGCTCAAAACAACCTTCGAGAACATCGTTAATCTTACGATTAACATAACTTCATTAGATAAAATCCCTACTCAGAAATTTATTAATATTTATTATTTAAATGTTGTTAAGCTGAGTCAAAGATGTCAAGCTTGACCTAATGATTTCAGCAGAACTGATTTTGTTGGGAGTAAACAGAGGGTGGTGTCAGATGATTGTGGGAATTCGTATGAACCTACAACACAACCAACCTGTCTGATGCCATCAGCCACCCCTTTTTTAATTAATATAAATTTGTTCTTTAAAACATTATGTAAATTGAAATTTGTTGGGTTTGCAGCATGGATATTGAAGATATTGAAGGCGTAGACGAGGAGTGGTTGAAGTGAAGACGATGAATTCTGGAATTGGAAATACTGCCTCGTTTTTTTCTTTATCCATTTGAGACAATTAATAAAGCTTGCAGATATATTTGTAGAATGAAGTTCTCTCTCTCTCTCTCTCTCTCTCTCTCTCTCTCTCTCTCTCTCTCTCCATGTTTCTGTGTAATTTAGGGTAGCATGGAGGAAGCCCCATTTTTTTGAAAATCGGTTCAACTATGACTTTTTAGAGCTGTAGTGTAGCAGGGTGGCCAACCGAACTGTAACTTTTTAAGGCAGAGTGAGCTCATCAGATGGAGAAATTTAGTAACTGAGAGAGAGAGGGAGAGAGAGAGGGAGAGAGGGAGAGAGAAATTATGGGTCGTCGTTGAAATGTGTTCAGTGTTTTTCTGGTAACCGAGCGACCTCTGCTATGACGGCGGAGGTAATGGGCTGAGAGAAAAGACCAGAAATTCATCACAAAACCACATTCGATATTTTAGTAATGTTTTCCAAGATGAGGATAGAACAGAAAAAAAAAAGATGAAGTTGGAGTAGCAGAAGTGAAACAATGGCGGTAATACCAGGAAAGGAAGATGATTACATTGGGAATTTGTTCAAAAAATTACTGCTTCTCACCAAAAGATCAACTGGGCAATGAAATCAAGAATCCTCGTATGCAGTGAAAATATCTCCGATCTCTGCCTCACCACGACCGGTGACCGATGAATCGTCGAACGCACCAACTGTATCATCGTCCCCAAGCTCGATATGATCGCCGTCACTTTCAGAATCACCCTCTTCTACCCTCTTATCATCCAATTCTAACTCATCATGAAAATCTTCAATCTTCTTCTTCTTCCCCCTGTAGCCAATGAGCCTCTGGAGCTTTTCCCTCCAAAGAACCAGAGGACATTTCTCGATGAGCTCTGAACCTTCGTAAGCTTCCGTTAAGAAAACACTGAACCTCTTTCCCCGCTCTGAAACGTAAAAGATTCCAAAATGTTTCAGAAGAAGTCTCATTAGCCTCTGAGGCATAACGAGCTCTTGACGAAAGTGGGTCAGATGGTCAGTTACCAGTCTCTTTTCAATGGTGAAGCTTAGCAATTCGTGCATTATTGCAACTGCTCTCTTGTCAAACTCTAGAGATCCAGGTTTCAGTTCTCGAGCATCGGCGTATGGAGAGAGATAAGTCCTCTTCTGAAAGTGGTCGATTTTTCCGCCATATCTGTACACCTTCTTGTAATTGGGAGGAAATTTTAGGGGAAACGCGAGGGAGAGAAAACCAGGAGTATGATCCTGAAGAGTGGCTTCGGTCAATTTCATCACCTTCTTCTCCAATTCTGTGATAGCCCAAGCAGGATTCCATGAAACAAGCTCCAAATATTCAATTTCATCATCAGATTTAGCAACCCTAAAAAGTTGGGGATAATTGTGTACCCATTTGGTTCTGAAATCCATCGGAAGTCCAAAATCTCTCCTGAAATGAGCAATTTTGGCCACCGGGAGACGTTTATCGACCGACATCATCAGAAACCTGGTCACATGCTCCGCCGCTTTTGCGGCGTACTCCTCGATTATCTTCGCCTCCTCTTCAACCAATTCTTCGGCTTCTTTAGTCATGCCGCACCAGAGCACCCCTCTCTGATCCTTGTACAACTCAAACAACTTGGGAGATTTGCGAATGAAATCCGAAACTCTGTGCGGCTTCGGAAGATTAATCTGCCGCCGGTATTGCTCCAAGTTTCTGACTGGTATTATAATCTCCGGCTCTTCCTTCAGCGTTTCAATCAAGAAGAGCGCTTTGGATGCGATCTTCCATTTCTCCGTCACAACTTCGAGATCCAGCACTCGCTTCAAGGCGCTTCGATCCTGGACCCGTTTCCCGGAGGTCATAAACCGAGTCTGCAAGCAAATGAACAGCGCCAATGGCGAATTCCTGCAACGCGAAACGCTTCTCATCGAAGCACAAAACCAGAAGACGCCCAGAAAATTTCACGTCGAACTGGCTACGCCGTCCAAGAACTCCAACACGGCCGGGAAAGGGAGTTGCCATGGCGGAAACCTAGTGATCCACACATTGAAGAAACAGCTGCGCAGAGCATCAAAATCCTTCACCCCTACCAAGTATCATGGCCCAAATGTGAAGTGGAAATGAACCCAGATTTCAATAAAGGCCCAGATCTTAGAACACCAAAAATACGATGTCGTTTCAAAGAGAGAGAATAATTCTCCTCCAACTTGGGAAGTGCCTATAGAGTCATACACATCGGCGTCACATTTGGGAAGGGAGGAAGACGAACGGGGCCGGAGAGGGCTCTGAAATGAGTGTATTTTGGCCACTTCCAATCAACTGCCAGGAACTCAAGGATAGCGGCTGGGAGAAAGAGCGATAGGGGCTCTGAAAGCGGGATAAGGAAGCCATAATACCTCGGAAAGGAAAGTAAGGTCTGCCGCGATTTAAATTCCTACGTGCGTGCGTTCGTAGTGATTCAAGGAAAAGCTTGAGAAATTTCAGATTTCTGCATTAATTTTGCTATGATTTTGAAACCGACTCTTTGTAATGGAATTACGTTGGTTGAGTGGTGATTCAGATCTAGTGAAACAGCCGAAGAAGAGCAAATAAATTGAAGTTTCAAGTAGTACCAAGTTTAGGAGGTTCCATATTAGGAAGAGTTCCATGTAATTTGCTGCAGCCTCTGTTACGTTTCTTCTTTTCTCAACGGTTGGTCAAGTCTTTTTGGTCACCCGAGATGGAGCGGCTAAGAGATAATAGGCAACGTTTATCTAAACAAGTGATTATGATGCACAAATACGGGGCAACTTCGTCTCACCCTTTTCTGGAAGGTCACTTTACACTTGAGATTCAAGCCACTAACTCCCTGCAATCACAACTTCAATTATTAATTCCACTACAGCAGCTGTGTATATAAGCTTTAATCTATGAGCTTGCGAGAGCAGGGGAGCCCCTGGAATATCAGAAGATTGATATCATGCAAATGTAGAAAGGTGTAATCAAAGAAATCATTTACCAAGACTTAGATGCAAGTCCATCTCATTGTATGTCTTCTCTTCAATGATTCTCGAGTTCCACCATTAGAGTAAATCCATCCTACAACAAAAGCAATGGAGCAACGAGATGATGTTCCCTAATGCTGGTCTTGAATTTTCAATGGAACGAGTTCATTCTCTGGTTGTTGGTTTCTAATCCTCAAACTGTGCGGGAGCCATCTTCGAAGTCGTTCTGGCCAGAACCTTCAAAAAACGAAAAGTAATGCCTTTAACATGATTAAAAATTAATCATGGAATGCGAGTCACTGCTTCCAGCCAATCAGGAACTCAATCGAAATAGGTAACTATAAAAAAACAAATAGACTTAGAAGTCTAGACTTACAGGTCCAGTCTTTCATGAATTACCCTTCTCACAGAGGAGTTGAGGCCATATGCGATCGAATTAAACAGACCCTTAAAATTTTGGCAAAATCAACCGAAGTTAGTATGATCATATAATAAGCATCATACAATGCATCCTAACGAAATCCATATTAATTATACAACGAGAAAATCAGTTAAATATTTTGAGTGATTGTCCCATTCATTATCCTAAATAAATTAAGTAACCAACACATGCTTTCCGGACTTGGTCGAATTCATAAATGAATAGAAAAAAACATTTATTTAGAGAGAATTATAATGAGAAAGAACGTTAAAAACAGAAGGAATTACCATGAGTGCAGCCATTCCAACATCTAGAACTGTAAGCCAAAAGATTTTATGTCCTGGTTCAATAAAATCGTGAATCCGGTTGATCGTTCCAAAAGCCCACGATCCTATGAGAATTAGCGGATAGTATCCCCACCGGTTCAAGGCCTGAAAGAAAATGGAGTCCCTAATGATTACCATCTGATAAGCAGCTAACCCTCTATTTTGGATGTTTCCAGATACATGGAAAGAATTTATCAGAATAGTCAGCATACTCTCATGTCAGCTCTGGTGTCTGCTTGGGATCTGTCTGATATACCCACTGCCATCTGAAAATTCCAAAAACGCATCTCAAGACATGCTGAGGTGATAGTCCTTTTTATTTTGGATTTACAAAATTACAGAGTGCATACTCGAGTGGCGTTGTTTAGCATGCGGATTACTTGAATGTATGTAAAACCATTGTAAATAATTGCACCCCAGAGTGGCAGATAAAATGTAATAAAGTGAACCACCTGGAACAGTAGATCTATGTCAGCCAAAAAGTAATTTTCCAACCAGAAATCAGTCAAAATTGGTACTGATTTTTGTAAATACCATGTATCCAGTAGATAATAGAAATGCATATATCTAGTTATACGTGTAAGATGAAGTTGAACTAAAGAGTCAAGACTTCATCTAGAATATATCACAACTCAACGTTCCAAATCATAAGTATGTTAAGTTGATGGTGCTGTTGAAACATTATTTGTAGTTACACCCCTGAGGGATAGTTGGTTTATGAACATGACATGTTTTCACTACATCTAGTATTTTAACGTTGAAAATGAATATAAAATATTTTACCGGTCAAGGACACCACTTCTTTATTCAAACTTGGTAATGGAATGCTAAAGAGCAATATTGCATGTATATGGAAAGTGATATTGACATATCAAGGAAAAAACAATTATCTAGAAAGCGAGGAAGTAATCAAAACAGAATGCAGAAAAGAGCATGATTACTTGCCTTTCCTTTGCGCCCTGTTTGTGTCCAGCACCATACACCTAAATGTTTGTGGTCGTTACCAATGGAACGCATGACAGTCATTACTGATGATACTCCTGCAAAGACAGCATATATATACATTTCAGTATTTAATCTTATATGTACTTCATTTCCTCTTAGAGTAGGAATATCAGCTCTATAAAAAATGAGTATTTTCCACTTCATACCCCAAACATACAAGTGAAACATAGCCTCCAGATCTTCAACGTCAGTTTTATGTCTTACAACTGTTCGATGTAGAGTAAAAGCAATTACAGTAGTCCACAGGAAAGAGGCCACGCAAAAGAAGTGCGTGCTGTACCCCTGAGCAGAACAGAAAAATCCTTCAGATGGGCCTCTGCATCAAGAAAACAACTCTACATCAAACCACAAAAACCACCAGTTTAGAATGCGCCAATAGTTGACAGAAAAAGCATCTGTTAAGCATACCCGATAATGCTAAAGAAACTGCAGAGCATGTCCTGAATCCAAAAGAAATGACAACTTATCAGCAGATCATCCATTACATAGTACATATAACACTGTCAAATGAGAAATTAAGGGTACATTTTGGTCCAGAACAACAGAGCCTACTCCATTATATTTTTTATCTGCAGATTTGTTAAAATAGAAGTGCCAAATGTTGTTAGGATAGATAATGATGGTTCGATAGGGTCCCCCTGCTAGCTGCTTTAGTGAAAAACTAAATTGGGAGAAACTTGAAATCGATCGGCAGGAGGGCATTCTACTCGTGTAAATCCTATTATACTCGGTCACCTAAATAATTATAACAGAAAGTCGAACTTCCGACCCTAAAAGTAAGCAAATGTGTTCAATGCATCCATTCAGTAATAACTACAAACTTTGTAGCAGGAACCAATTCGTTGCGCGGAAAGCGTGGTAATTTTAACGGGGAATCAGATATCGTTTCAAATTCATCTTCAAGATCCGCCATCCAAATTAATAAGAAAAGATTTATAGAGTCATTAATCACAACCAGATCTGAGACAAACAAAGGAGATGCGTACAGAGAGGGCAAGATAGAAGACGAGCTTGAAGGAGAACTTGCGGAGCTCTTTGAAAAGGACGTAGCAAAGCACTATAAATCCTGACCCCACGAATGAAAGACTGGACGCTCCGGTGTTTACAGTCGTCAGAACACGGCGATCAAGCGCGCTCAAATTCCCGTCGACGATCGGCATCGCCGTCATCGTTTCTGTTCCCCCAATCGGAATCCAAACCGCCAAAAAATATAACGACTGCAACTAAGATCTGGTGTTGTGCTGTGTATAGTTAAATATCAAATACGCACAACGCGTGACTGCTCAAACTTTTACTAAACCTAAATTATTCTTCAAATAATCAATTTTGACAACGGTTTTTAGAAATAAAAAACCGTAAAATTAGACCGTAAACCGGATTTAACCCGATCCCGTAAACCGGATTTAACCCGATCCCGTAAACCGGATTAACCCAAAACACGGACAATTTAAAATATATGGTTCCATTGTTTAATTAATTAAAACTGTGAAAATAGTTGAGAGTGGTGAACGGAGAGAGAGAGAGACCCAGCCAGCAGCCACACAGGGGTCGTAGTCTCGTAGACGTAGTCCAAGCTCCGAATCGGGCAGCGATGGAGTCGCAGTGTCTTTTCCCATGGGTACTGTACAATACCAATTGACTGACTATTTTTCCAACTTTGACCGAAGAACGCGAGAGAGAAAGAGCATCTTCTTCGTCTGCAGCTTTCGGCGCTGTTCTCTCTCTCTCCACCAGATTTAGCTAAGATGTAGGCACGCTGTCATCAGTTTTCTTGCCCTTAAATCTTTCTGTTTTCATTGTTTTCTTTTTTTAATTGCGATTGATTTGTTTATTTGTGCTAGCCTCCACTTGCTTCTCTGCTCGGTTGGTATAATTAATGTCCTCAGTGAACTTGAAGACTACCTCTTGCTCAGTAGCTTTGAACTTGGCTTCGAATCCGCCAAATCCAGGGGCATTCTTTAGTGTGCCTCCATCTGTAACAGAACACGCTTGTTTTCATCTTTAGTGAGTTTTCTCTATCGTTTTCTACATATTTCTTTGTATAGCTTGCCTAGGTCGTTCCCGTTCATTTTCAGTTTCAGTTATCCTGTTTCATTTACTGATTTTGATTCGCTTTTCGATTCTTTTTCTAATTTTTCCAAAGTTGCGACTGTGAAGATCACCTTTACGTCCTGCTGAATCTTGTATTCTGAACAATTTTCTGGAATCTCATGGGCAAGCACGCACGAAATCAATTACAGACTCATCTTAAACCATTGGATCTTGACTAGTACATTTTCTATGCTTTCAATTTGGAGAGAAAATATGGGTTTACTCTGCAGCAAAAACCGTAACTACAATAAAGCAGAACTCGAAGAGAATGCGCAGGTACGTGCGCTTTTGATGGAAAAATACTAGATGTTTTTACTTTAATTATCTTTATATGCATGGAAATATAAATATCTTGAAAATAAAGTATTCAAAATTTTAGCTAAAAATGAATGAAAAACAGTCATGCAGATGCTATTTGTGAAGCGGCGGCATTCCTCCGCCATTAATCCTAAAAATCTGTTTTTTAATAAAAATATTAACTGATTTCAAGCAACTTAAACGATAAAACCTTGAAAATATTACGTCTTTACAAGACTTAACACTTACGTTGCACTTGCTAATTAAGACCATTTGCAAAAATCATTTCCCATTGTTTTCATTGGCCATTAATTATGTCTTGGGTTAAATTTTACCGTTTGCTGCATGCATTCCAGGCTGCAGATATAGAAAGGCGGATTGAACAAGAAACAAAGGCTGAAAAACATATTCAGAAACTTCTTCTTCTTGGTAACTGAATAAATTTTATAACCTTCGTTGCAGTTTAGTTGGAGAGAAATCGTAAAATCTTCACATCAATTTTCTAGTAATGCTTACGGATTATATGTGAAAAGTTCAGCCTATACTTGGACGCCAAAAATTTAATGGCATAGAATATCATAGATCAATAGGTTTAATCTGATTGTCACCTCTTTATTCTCTACTAACCTTCATGTATTTTCTCATATACATGTCTCACGTAGCATGAAATTGTTTTGTTAAGGGGCTGGCGAGTCAGGAAAATCCACAATTTTTAAGCAGGCAAGCCTTTTTGCTCATTCAAATGGTAAATTATGCTGTCAAGTTCTGATTTTGATCAACGGATACGTTACTAATGCAGATAAAAGTTTTGTTTCAAACTGGATTCGATGAGGCAGAATTGAAAAGTTATACCTCAGTCATTCATGCCAATGTTTATCAGACTATAAAAGTATGCATTTTTTTGAAAGGATGTATTTGTTTGTTTTCTTATGAGCATTAGACAAAGACCATTCCATGCCATCTGCTATTTCATCTGTTGTACCACTGAGCTTATCCGAACAAAATTAAGAATAAAATCTTTCCAAATGTGTTTGGACAGATATTATATGATGGATCGAAGGAGCTCTCTCAAAATGACACTGATTCCTTGAAGTATGTCGTATCCAGTGAAAATAAGGTTTGAATATTTCATTCTATATGGAATTTCGTGTGGAATTTTACCCTCTGAATATGTTAATAACTGAATAGGTACTTTATTCTCTGGAATTTTTATCGTTAATTTAGGTAAAAATTCTGTATGAGCATTTAGCAGCTTTTTGTGACTTCACATAAGCTGTGATTTGGTTATTTTTCCTAGGCAATTGAACTTATTTGATGGCAGGAAGTTGGGGAGAGACTATCTTATATAGGAGGTGAATTGGATTACCCTCGACTCACAAAGGAGCTTGCACATGACGTGGGAATTTTGTGGAAGGATGCCGCTATACAGGTAACCATGGTCTGTCCATCTAGATGAAAGTTTACCTTCATTAGTTTTGAGCATTAATTGCACTTGCTCTGCAGTTGCCTTTTCTCTTATTTTGTTCATACTAGCCTAAACAGATTTGTTGATATGAGCATTCCAGTAAAGATCTATATTTGTAGGAAACATATGCTCGTGGCAATGAGCTTCAGTTACCAGACTGTGTTCAATACTTTATGGGAAATTTGGATCGACTGTCAGACCTAAATTATGTTCCAACCAAGGTATGAACCTTTTTTGCTGGTTTTTCAGAAAAGACGTGCACAAATTATTTTATAAGTCTGCTTTAATGATCGGGGATGTTGAAAGATCCTTTTAAAGACTCTGTAGCTTCTGATACTTTACTCCTTCCATCACTATACTTTATTTTGATCTTAGAAAATCTTTTATTCTTCTTCTTTATGTCTTATATGTTACCAGAACTAGTAAATTGGATTTTCGAAGGTGTAGTTTTTGTTAGATAGCTTTTCATGATCTTACATATAACTAGAACCATTTGGAATGAAAATTTTTATCTCCTAATTTATTGCATATTACGCTGATAATTGCAATGGAGCATGTTGACAATCTCGTCTAGTGAATTTTTGTGGGAAATGTATTAAATCGTTGATTTATCTTCTGGATCATTATTGTCTTTGGCATTGCAGGAGGACGTTCTCCATGCAAGAGTTCGTACAACAGGGGTTGTAGAGATTCTGTTCAGGTCAGGCTAACACGATTCTCCTTTCATTCTGCTATTAGAATTCCTTCCCATTTTCATTTAAGTTTGCAAATCACCATGGGGATTATGTGGCTATAAAAAAGTTGTCTTCTTCCTGGCTTATTTATTAATATTTTTTTGTTGTGAATACTTGAAACCTCGAGTATTGTTTTCACCACTGTATGAATAGTTTCTTAAATCTTTTCAGTCCTGTGGGAGAAAATAAGAAGAGCGGAGAAGTATACCGGCTCTTTGATGTTGGAGGTCAGAGAAATGAGAGGAGAAAATGGATCCATCTATTTGAAGGTGTTACAGCTGTAATCTTTTGTGCTGCTATTAGTGAGTAAGGTCACCTACCTTTCACTGGTTGATTATCATCATTAATAGAGTGGTGGTTTTTGGCATATTATCTGGTCAAATTTGAAGAGAGAGAGGGAGAGAGAGAGAGAACATTGTGAATAGAACATTCATAGTATCGACCTAGTCAATCAGTTAAAAACTGACATGGGCTTCACATTTTGTCTAGAGATAGATAGGAGAACATTGATTAGGCAATGTGTATAGTGGTGATAAAATCAATAAGCTAAAAAAGCAATAGGTGCTCCTCATTCTTTCTCTTCAGACGTGCTAACATGCCTATTTATTTTCTTGCCTCGTGATAGCGAACGCTTGCTGAATTTGAACTACTGATAAATTTGCTTTCAGATATGATCAAACTCTCTTTGAAGATGAGAGCAAGAATCGAATGATGGAAACGAAGGACCTCTTCGAGTGGGTGCTGAAACAAGAATGTTTTGAGGTTACCCTCTTATATGGTTGTACTTTAGACAGATAGTAACACTTTAGACAGTTAAAATTGTCTGATCTCGTTCAATTTTCTTCTCTCTGTAGAAAACGTCTTTTATGTTGTTTCTCAACAAATTTGATATATTCGAGAAGAAGGTTCTTAAGGTAAGAATTAATGTACTTGACTGGTGGGTTTGCTTGTGGTGATTGGGATTTATAGCCTTTAATGATGTTTGTGCAGGTTCCTCTCAACGTTTGCAAATGGTTCAAAGATTACCAGCCAGTCTCGAACGGAAGACAAGAGACCGAGCATGCTTACGAGTAAGCATTTTCTGGTTGTCGTTATCCGCATGAGACCTTTTCTTTTTCCTTAATTTTGGATTAAACTTAAAAGAGTAATTTTTAGTTTATTTTTTTAGAATATTCTCTTATTATACATGTTGAGAAATGTTATTGGTCTTGTTAAAGTGTATTTAATATATTATAATTAAAATAATTATTTATAGTATTTATTGTGTCGATTAGAGCTTAACGCGTCAGCGTGTACAATGAAAAAATATGCTAATAAGTTAAACTTAAAAAATGTGTCTTTCATTCGGGTTTGTTTTGAGATTTATAGACTTCTATGCAAACATTTTTTTTCTTCTCCTAGAGACTTTTCTTGGTTATTCATGGATTTGGTTGTTTTTACGGTCTGTTTTTGATCCAAATCATGTAAATGTCTCATAAACTCTATGTTCTTATGGATCAGGTACGTGAAAAAGAAATTTGAGGAGTTGTATTTTCAGAGCACTGCACCGGATCGTGTAGACCGAGTTTTTAAGGTATATCGAACAACTGCTCTGGATCAAAAGCTTGTGAAAAAGACGTTCAAGCTAGTCGACGAGACTTTACGGCGAAGAAATCTCTTTGAGGCCGGTTTATTGTGACATCGTGCTCTAGCTGACTCCTAGTTTGCTATTGTTTTGATTTCCGATAATGACGAAATTTTTATTTTCTTTTCTTGAGTTATCGGATCTTTTTCATCAATGTCTCCAGACAAACCAAGCATATATTAAATAAATAAATAAATAAATTTTTAGTTGGCTGAAACAACCAAGAATTAGGGGTGGTCACAATATGACCGGAACTATCAACTCAATCAAAATTATCAGTTTTAATTCGACGTTGGTTTTAATTTTAAAAGAAATTGTGATTTATGTGTCACTATTAGTTTTTAAGAATAAAAAATCGTTAAATCGAAACATAAACGTAAATAAAAAAATTTCTAAAATTAAATAAATTTGACTTAAATCTTAATAAAAAATTAGTTATAAATCTACTTAATTACTTAAAATTCAATTGAAGTATAATAAAAAATATATTTTATTATTTTATTTTATTTTTTTAATATAAAATAAAATTGAATAAAATCAGAATAGAACAGATCGTTGATTCAGGTGTCGGTTCTAAAAATCTAGAACCGTTAGTTTCGGTTCTTATTCTATTTTGAGATGAAATTGAACATGTACGTGCCCCACACTACCACGAACTTGAGAAAAATCTGAATCCAAAAGATCATTCTCATTTATTTCACGGTTAAAAAACAGTAGGTTAAGATCCAATTAGGGTCTTAACCTAATTGGATATTTTTATATTAAACAGTAGGTTAAGAACTTAAGATCCAATTAGGGTCTTCTTTAGGTTAAAATTTGCTTATTTTTATATTAAACGATATTTTTTTAGTAATATTGGTACAGTTATATAATTAAACGTCATTTAATCGTTATTATTATTATTTTTTTGTGGTTGTTGTTGGTCTTAAATTGGCAGAGTAAAACTTAAAAGTCACTAATTATAGGAAAAGTGATTAATTATAGATATTAAAATTAACCACACGTTTAATTTTTCCAATTTTAAAACAAAAAACTTATGAAAATAGGTTTTTTTATTTTTATTTAATTCTAAAAGTAGAGTTTCATTCCTCTGAACCCTACCCACGCAGCTTCAATTTCTCTCCCCCTCCTTCCCGCCATTAAAACCAGAAAACCCTAAAATACTCGACCAGTTCTCTTCCACCTCTTATTCTCTCCTCCCCTTACTCGCCCTTCAACTGTTTCCCTTCCTTTATCTTGCCGCCGTTTCTGTCTCTTTTTTCAAGCCTTTTCATTCTCCTCTCTGCTTGTGCTCTCCGATTTCTTCTTCTTTTTTTTTTACTTTTTTTTTCTTTTGAAGAGATCTTGGAGGAGTAATCGTGTTTTATGGCCTTCTTTGGGAGAGTCTCAGCTGTCATTTTCGTGGTTTTTCTTTCTCTTTGCGGAGAGTTTTTATCGCTGTCCGGGGGAAATTTAATTACAAGGACCCTTTCAATAGGTCTATTATTTTCTTAGAGGCGCAGAGATCGGGTAAACTTCCAGCGAATAACCGGATTTCGTGGAGACGAGACTCCGGGCTTGACGATGGAAAGCTAGCTAATGTATGACGCCGGGAAAGAAAGAATTTTATGTGTTTTCCGGTCATGGGTGAAATTCATTTGCCGTTTGATTTGCAGGTGGACCTCACCGGAGGATACTATGACGCCGGAGACAACGTCAAATATGGGCTTCCGATGGCGTTCACTGTCACCACTACGTCATGGGCTGCTTTGATGTATCGTTCGGAGTTAATGGTCGCCGGAGAACTGGAAAACGTCCACTCTGCTATCCGGTGGGGAACAGATTATTTCCTTAAAACAAGTTCTCGCCGGAACAGATTATTCGTTCAGGTTTGGCTTCCCAGAATCCCTCCTTTGTTCAACAAAAATGAGCTCTCTGAAATGAGATTGACTGGTTTTCTTTGCTTGGTCAAGGTGGGAGATCCGGTAGAAGATCACAAGTGTTGGGTCCGACCAGAAGCTATGCAGACGCCAAGAACTGTGTTGAAAATTGACGAGAACACACCAGGAACAGAGATTGCAGCTGAAACTTCCGCAGCCATGGCCGTTTCTTCCATCGTCTTTCGATACACTGATCGTGCCTATTCTCGCCGTCTTCTCAACAAAGCCAAAATGGTATTTTAATTTCAAACAGTACTCTTTGTCTATTCTCTTTTCATCGCAACCCAGTCTAACTTTCATCTCCCAGTAATCTCCATTTTTGCAGCTTTTTGAGTTCGCGAAATCGCACAAAGGAACGTACGATGGGGAGTGTCCCTTCTATTGCTCCTTTTCTGGCTACAACGTAAATCCACTGTCTCTCAATACGCGTTCATTCCACTTCCAGCTATGTTCTTCACTAGCTGAATTTTTTCTTGTGTGGGGGCAGGATGAGTTATTGTGGGCTGCGTCGTGGCTGTATATTGCTACGAGAAGACCAGTGTATTTGAAGTATATAAAAGAAGAAGCCATTAGTGGAAAGGCGCTGAATTTAGCTGGGACCTTAAATATGCTGGAGCTCAAATCCTTCTTTCCAAGGTTTGTCCAGCTGAATCATCGTTCTTCTTTTCCTTTTTTTTCTCGAAATTAAAGAGGCAATGGAGAATTGTCAGTTTCTTGAGTTAATCACACTGTTAATGTTATGTTCGAACCAATGGCAGCTGTACTTTGAGGGAGATCAAGGGTTGCAATCCTTCAAGGATGAAGCAGACAGCTTCGTTTGCTCAGTTCTTCCCGACAGCCCTTTTCACCAAATTTACATCTCTCCAGGTTTCTCTCTCTCTCTCTCTTTCTCTTTCTCTCTCTAGGGTTTTTCTCAATTTTCTAAAATCTTCTTTCGAAAACTGTGGCAGATGGATTACCTGCTCGGAAGCAACCCAGAAGAACGATCGTACATGGTGGGATTCGGCACCAATCCACCGACACAGGCGCATCACAGAGGCGCCTCCGTGCCGGCAATGTTCGACAAAACTCCGGTGAGCTGCTCGATGAGTTTCGTGTACTGGTTCAACAAAAACCAACCGAACCCTAATGAGCTGACCGGCGCCATCGTCGGCGGACCAGACCGGAATGACAACTTCGACGACAAGCGTTAGGATTCTTCCAAGACGGAGCCATGCACCTACGTGAATTCCCTCGCCATTGGCGTCTTGGCCAAGCTTACAAAATCTTCAAACCCCTAGGTTGACTTCTCTTTTTAGAAACATAAAGATATAAGGTGTATTATAATTTACAGCTCAAAGTGTAGTTTTGTAGTCATATTAGTACGACATGTCGGCCGGGTCCCATTTTGAGGATGAATGGATAGTATAATATTCCTCCCTCCCACTTCCACCACTTTTATCGACTCCTCGTCAGTGCCACGTCATAATTAACTTCAATTTCACTGAAATAATAAATTGCACTTTAATTATATTTATTATTAATTTTATTTGTTTGTCACGTTTGCTAGAACGTGACCAAAAATGGTCCTAATATACAAAGCTAAAGTATCTTATCCTCTCCCTCGCTCCTCTTTCAAATAAATGCGTCTTAAAAAATTAAATATTAATTATATGTCGCTAGAGCTGATCCTATATCCCGGCTGTTTCCACGTGGGGGAATCTCTACCCTCCATTTGTCCAGACCTTTGTCTTTTTCCAGCTCCTCGGACAGCGTCGTCACCTTCAGTTTTATCTTCTCTCATCTGCGTTGTCGCATCCAATCCATTCTCTCTCTACCGTAGCCATGTCGATTGCTTTGGATCCCCCTAGGGGGCTGGGATCCACTGGATCTTTGCGCGGCGCGGCGTCGTATGGGCCCTCTATCTTTCAATTGGCGGAGGATAACGGCGGTGAAGAGTTTCCGGCGAGAAAGGATGGCGATGATTCGAATGCTTGCAGTTCGTCGTCGTCGTCTTCTTCTTCTTCGATTGGGAGAAATAGCGATCTATCGGGGAGGTCGTCTGACGGTGAAAACTGTGGGGAAAACGAAGTTCAGAGCTCGTTCAAAGGCCCTTTGGATATGATGGAATCGTTGGAAGAGGTCTTGCCTATGAGGTTAGAGATCGGGATTTCCCCTCAGTCTTGTCGTAATAAATTAATGCTCGGAAATTGCCGTTCCTTCCCTTGCACGAGTTTGAATTTGCTTGTAGCTTCAGATTGTCAATTGTCATTGTGCTGTTTTGTGGAATCAAGTTTATTTTCTGCATCGCTCCTTGAAATTGAAGGGGTTTGTGTAGCTTGATATAGAAAATCATAGTCTGGATCATTGGCTAGATTTTTGTTTCGTCTGATGAATCGTGAAACTGGCTGCAGGAGAGGAATTTCAACCTTCTACTGTGGAAGATCCAAGTCCTTCACCAGTTTAGCAGAGGCAGCTTCTTCTTCCTCCGTTAAGGACATAGCAAAACCAGAGAATGCATATACCAGGAAACGCAGAAGCCAACTCGCCCTCAATCTCGTGTGGGACAAGAACAAAAGCACCCCTTTCAGAAGCAACAGCGGTGGAATTTCAAAGAGACCCATCACCTCAACCCGAAGCTTACTAGCCATGGCAGTTGCCATCAGCGCCTCTGAAAGCAATGGCAGCGAAGACTCATCGAACTCGAGCTCAAGTTCCAGATCTCCACCTCCTCGCCCACCACTCCATCCAAAAGCCAGAATTTCAAACGCTAGGTTGGCACCATCTTTGTCGCCTTCAGCGGGTAATTTCTCTACTTGGAGATCCTACTCTTTAGCCGATTTGAACCAGGTTCCAACACATCTGTGAATCTTGATCAGGCCTAACCTTAATTCTCACGCATTCCATGTAACTTTGTTGTGATTTCAACTCTGAAATGGTGTTTTTTCTATAATTCCTCACCCTATGTATCTGTATTTTGTACATATATATATATATATATATATATATATATGACAGTTCAATGATTTAAACTACCTTTGTCAATCAAAATATACCCAGAATTAGCAGGTTCCTACATAAGACATTTTCAGATTCAAAGCATGAACAAAGGACCCATCAACGTTCAAATTCAACAGGTCTCTTCAACCCTCACTGTTATGAGATATTACCTCGCCAAACTTGAGGAATAGCTGGGCATCCGAAGTACTCGATGGGGTTTTCAAATTCGCATAGTCATGGACATAGCTAGACACTTTTGAAGTTGGTACCACGCCTACATCTTTCGGTGGGGCCAAGGCCGGCTCGAGACTTCCAAGTACAAGGGTGACTTCGTACATCGTGGGTCTATCGGACGGCTGTCGCTTCGTGCATAGAAGAGCAAGTTGAAAAACTTTCTTCACTGCTCCGAGGTCCTTACATGTAGCAGTAATCTCAGGATCGACTGCTTCCATTACCGAATTATCGGCTGTCTTCGATAAAATCTGATCAAATTCATAACACACTTTATTTAGATTCAGATTGTGTTCTGTCTTCATTATTAATGTCTAGAATTTGTAGACTTTACCAGATGATGGAGGTTTGACTCATGGTCAACGGCTTTTTTTCCGGTCAGCAGCTCGAGCAAAACTATTCCATAGCTGTAAACATCAGATTTCTCCGTGAGTCGATAGGTTTGAGCATATTCAGGGTCGATATATCCAATAGTTCCCATAATGTACGTAGAAGTACAAGTCTTTGACGCGCATAAGATCTTGGCAATGCCAAAATCCGTAAGATGGGGCTCGAAATCCTCGTCCAAAAGAATATTCGACGATTTAACATCCCTATGGATGATCCGAGGACTGCAATCATGGTGGAGATATGAAAGCCCTTGAGCAGTTCCGAGCGCGATTTTCAGCCGAGTTTCCCATCCAAGTTTTTTCTTTTTTGTCGACCCTTTAACACATCAAATACCCGATATTTAGTTTTCTTCGATAAAGACTCAAAAATTAAATCTACTATACCGTGAAGAAGATCCCAAAGACTGCCGTTTATCATGTAATCATAGAAGAGAAGGTTGCCGTAGGGGGAGAAGGAATAGCCTTGGAGGCTGACAAGATTTCTATGCTTGATGCTTCCGAGAGTCTCGAGCTCGGTTTGGAATTCTTTCATGCTCTGAGGATAGTGAGAGTATAGTCTCTTGATGGCCACCGGTTTGCAGTTTTTAAGAACGCATCTGTAGACCGTGCTCGAAGCTCCATGCCCGATTATATACTTATCGCTCAAGTTTTCGGTCATTCTCATAATGTCTTCATACACATGCAGCGCCATATTCATTCGGAGAATCACCAGCTTTGGAGTTGAAAAATAGACTGCAATTATAGATGACGAATGTGAGCTCCTCGTAAAATGGTAGATCGATTGAACAGATGTACCTGGTTTTTTGAGTGATCCATCTGGAAATGTAATCGAGCTGTTTGGTCGAAATGCAGCGAAAAGGATCATAAGAAGAATCACAAGACCTCCGAGAGCAATGCCGATGATTGCCACTTTAGATATCGTGACTGAGCGGATAACATTGAAAAATTATCAGATTTAATACGATCATTTTGAAGATCAATCATATTAAATACCTCTCTCAATCGGTCGAGGCTCGTCGCATTGGTAGCTATCTCGAGATCCGCAGAGACCCGGATTTCCAACAAAACTGAAGACAGCCAAAGAATAATCAAGAAAGGAAAAACAAGATCTCGAGATATTTAAAATCGAAAATTCAGAATAAAAGTCCGACCTGTCAAATGGGAATCTCGAGAAGTTATTGCTAGTCGGAATAAAGCCGGCCAAGTTATTATAAGATACGTTCCTGGACAGTATAGACAACTAAATCAAGGGTGAAAACTCAAAAAAAGGGGTGGGGGGGACAACATCGCCATCTTTTTTTTAACATTATCATTGGTCGGATTTATGTCTGTGAAGTGTTCTGACAGGTGGCGAACTTACAATTCTGCTAGACTCGGGCAGTTAAGAAGCGATATGATATTGCCAGATAGATTGTTGCGTTCCAGTCTCCTGCATGAACGAACCAAACAAAATTATAAAACAAGCAATGCATCAAGTGATTATTGACAAATTAACAACTATCCCAAAAATCTGAACTTGTAGGCAAAAAATAATTTAATCATTCATATATTATCCTAACGATTGTGGTTGTTGGATTTATGACGTTAATGGCCGAGAAATGAATTCTACGTGCCATTATTTATTGTTAAGGTGCAGCTGAAAACGGTCTGCATAAATTGAGGGACTGATATGGTTCAAAGTAAACAACTTACAAGGACAAAAGATTTGGAAGCTGACTAAATTCTCGAGGAATCGGGCCCCACAGATGATTTTCAGAGATATCTCTGCCACGAAAGAATGGATATCGTAGACGAGTTCAAAATATGCGATGAGATATAATAAAATTTCCACCAAAGAAGTTTTTCATAAAAGGAGCAAGTACTTACATCATCATGACACTTCTTAGATTACCAAACT
Organism: Begonia fuchsioides; assembly: GCA_003255005.1. Lineage (NCBI taxonomy): Eukaryota > Viridiplantae > Streptophyta > Magnoliopsida > Cucurbitales > Begoniaceae > Begonia > Begonia fuchsioides. The sequence continues at coordinate 333,860 of QAOC01008742.1, read as the reverse complement.
CGGGCGGAATGGCGCCCGTCAAATCATTTCCACTTAAATTCCTATCAAGTTCAAAAAAATAAGCATGATAAATCTTGAAAACGTGCTATTACATCATTTTATTTTGTACTAAAATTGCTCGGGTTTTTATAAAAACTATACTTTTGCTACATAATGCGTAAGCGAGAAATAGAAACGCACAACTTAAGGAGGTGTTCTAGATCGCCAAGGGAAGAAGGAATCGACCCACCAATTTTGTTACTCGATAAATCCCTGACGAGAAATTATACGTTAGAACAAAGTATAAAAGCCGAAAAGACTGTAAAATCAACCATCAATCAATCAAGAACTTACAAAGTGTCCAAGTTACCGATCCGAGACAGCTCGATTGGAATGGGGCCCCAAAGATCGTTCGACGAAAGATTTCTAAGGAAAATCAACAAAGAGCCGTAAGAGATAAAAATCTCGTGATTTAAGAGAAAATTATTAACTCGGTCGAAGCTACTCACAGATAAGTCAAGCTCTCCAGCCTTTGGAGAGCGGGTGGGATCGATCCATTCAGTTTATTTCCATGTCCATTTCTGCAGTCAAATCAACAACATAGGATTAAACATCTTCATCGTACTTGGTTTTTCAAAACAGAGCAAGTAATCAATGTTAAATCCTTACAAACTGTTCAAATTTGTACACGAACTGAGGTTTTCTGGTATAGGTCCTTCGAGATTATTGTTCGCCACATTTCTAAGAGAAACACTTGGATAATTACTCTGGTAAAACATATGAATAATGATCGATAAACATTCGCACTTACATATCAAACAAATCGGTGAGCTTCCCAAGTTCAGGAGGAATTCGGCCGGTCAGACGATTATCGTTTAGTTCCCTGAAAAGAATTATTAGTAGATTAGCAATCGAGGCTTGAGATTTTATTTTCTTTAATGCTAAGAAACTAAATATCATAGAGAGAGAGACAGATAATGAAGCTTTGTCATATTCCCAAGCTCTGAAGGAATGGATCCAGTAAGCATGTTGCCATGCAAGTACCTAAATCATCGGAACAACACATGGTAGTAAATTTTTTTCGACGTTTAAAATAAAATCTATGGGAGAAACACGATGTTACGGGCGTTAAAATCCTTACAATTTCTCTGTGTAAGTCAAGTTTCCCAAGATAGGAGGAATCAACCCGCTTAACTTGTTGCAGCTCAGATCTCTGAATCAAGTTTCGAAATTCTAAGAGACAAGGAAGACAGACATTAAAGTTCATCGAGGAACGATACTTACAACACTGCAAGGGCCTGCATCAACCCGATGACGGCTGGAATTTGACCAGAAAGTCGATTCGCTTGTAGGGACCTAGCAAAACACAATCAAGTACCGAATTTGACCAGAAATCTTATATTATTAAAACAATCCCGAGATCATAGTTCATACAATGTGGCAACTTGTAGGAAACCAATATTGAATGGGATCTCTCCGGTGAACCGATTATAAGACAGGTCTCTGGCATTCGAACGGTAGAGAGGTTAGCACGAAGAACAAACCAAGGTTAGATTAATTGAGATTGGCTTAGTTACATACAAGACCTGGAAGGCAGTGCAATTCCCTATGCTTTGCGGAATGCTTCCACTCAAACTGTTGTTTCTCACATCACTTTTGAATGAATGTAGCAAACTTAGAACGTCGTATAAATCCCGAAAATAAACCGACAATAGTACGAACTATGAGATAAATAACTTACAAGTACCACAATCCGGTAAGTTGACAAATATCCGGAGAGAGAGAACCGAGCAAGTTGTTTCCTCGTAATCCGCTAAAAACCGAAGAACATGGGAGTTAAATTCAAGGGGGTATCCAAAAAAAAGCAGTGAATCGAATCGTGGACTCACAGATACTGCAAAACTTCATTCCAGTATAGAAGCCTTGGAATTTCGCCAGTGAGATTATTCTGCGCGAGATCTCTGCAAATGATTGCTCGAATAGGGAAGAGTTATTCAGAAAGAGTTCCAAAGTCGAGAGATGAATGAAGAGGAGAAGCAAAAGAAACTTACAAAACCTTCAAATTTGGAATTTGAGATAAAGTTGTCGGAATTGGTCCGATCAGGCGGTTGTTTTTCAAAACTCTAGAGGCAATCTCAAGTTAAAAATGGCGACCCTTATCAACCTAAGTATTCACTTGAAACTTACATCATTTCTAGTTGCTTCAGTTTCGAGATCGAAAATGGTATATCTCCATATATCTCGTTGTATGATAAGTCCCTAAAAGCAAACCCGGATCGAAATTTTGCCATAAACTACACTTAGATCAGAAAATAATGAGCTGTTCTTACAGATTTTTCAATGAAGATGAGTCGCCAATCTCGTCTGGAATTTGCCCGGAAAGACGATTACCCCTCAAATCACTTTTTCATAGACAGACATTTGAGAATATTAGACATGGGAGCAATCGAATTCAGACAGAACTACACGGGGAAGAGATGATTACATGGTTATCAGGCTTCTGAGTTTTCCAATTGCAGGTGAAATTTCTCCATCGAGGTTTAAACCAGAGAGATTGCTGCAAAACAATAGGAACAAACATGTCGGATAAGATTCTCGGCAAATGAAAAAATGGGTCTGAATTTCTTGAGCTACCCACAAAAAAATACCAGGAATTATGGAGACTCACAGTGAAACTACGCTGAAAGTGATATTGTCGCAAGCGATGCCTCTCCAAACACAATAATCTGAAGAGGGTGAGTCTTTCCAGTCGTATAGAACATTGTCCACGTCCTTAAAACACTTCTTTATTTCCAACAAAGTTGCTCCTTCAAAAAAAACAAGATGTAATGTTCTTCAGTTACCAGCCAAGATCAAAACTCAAAAGTTCCGAATTGAGAAACTTTCAAATGACATCGTTCGAACTGTTTAAATACCAGGAAGCTTAGATTTCCAAACATATCGCGAAGCAACTACTTACTATCATCCTCTGATTCGACCAAACCCACTGTAAACACTAAGAAGGCCAGAACATAGAACGCAACTCGAAATGCCATGTCGGAGACTTCAATTTACGCCGGAGTTCAGATACCCGTCGGAACTTGAAACCCAGTAAACAAGAGAAGTTTGACTGCAGGTAAGAGGAATGGGGCTCATTGATTCCAGCACATTTTTTGGATTACGAGACTGGTTTTATTTTCTCGACGAGGTTTTCTTTTTCGGGTATTAGAAGGTGACGAGCTTTTGCCTGTTCGATCACATCGCTCTGCCGCGGAGCCTGTAATGTACGAACCAGATAGTGAAACTAAGGGTGGAAGAGAGGGAGAAAGTGAAGGAGAAGTTGAATTATTTCTGCCATAACTCTGCAAGAAAACCTGCAACACTGCACTCTCTCTCTCTCTCTCTCTCTCTCTTAGCTCCACATCTCTCTTCCGAACTTTTACTCTACTTTCTCTCTCTATGTTATTCCAATTAGAATGGTCGCTTTCTCCATTGCCTTGATGTGGGTTTTTGCAGAGGATGGGTATTGGGTAATGAAGGCAACCCATTTGCTGCTGATAAGGACCGGCTCTCTCTCTCTCTCTCACTCCCCTCCATTCTCGCTCTAACTGAAGACGCTGCTTTCCTTTATCGTACGCAGAATCGTCAGTGCATTATTGACATAAATTTACTCGATGAACAGTGATTGCCATAAAATCTTTCTGGTTAAAAACACTCGGCTTGCTGTTCTTCTCATCCACTCGCCATCTTCTGCAATTTTACAGATGGTCATTTTCACGCCGGAGACGAGAGACTACACCGGATTCGTTCTTTACAAATTAGTAATCTTTTTCTCATGGGTCGATGTCGAAAACAGTATTTATGACGAAATTAAGTTTTCTCGCGAATCGCGATCAAGAACCATCGCCGAAAAATGATTCAAGAACAGAACATTTTCAGATCGGACAATGAATTTTATCAAAACACTATCATCTGAATAGCTTCACGTACTTTTTCTACTTTTGCTTCGATGGATTGACGGGGAACTGGGAAGAGGAACAGCATGTGCTTAAAACACCCATAAAAGCTAAGCCTTTGCAAATATATAACGAGGTTGAGGTTGACATTTTACCCCTAAATCTTAAAAGTCAATAACAAGAAGTCAACTTCAAAATCTCTACATGTTCATGTCAAATTTTGATTCCTAAAAGTTTTTATCTCATCATTTTGAAACTTGAAAGGTAGTGTCTTATAAATAATATTTTAAAATTCTAATTAAATTAATTAATACTTAAAGTATTTTTATCCATAATAATATAGCAAAACAAAGAGTAAATAGATTACCCAATTAACGTGAGAATTTATGTTGATAATGCTCTAAATTTTAAGTTTAACTGAATAATTAAAAGCTCAAAGTGTCATTTTAAAAATATTTAAATTTTAATATTTAGATAATTTTAAATTTAAATTATTATCCTATTTTTATATTGTACAAACTTAAATGTTAAAATGTAATTAATATAAAATAAATTATGATTTAAATTTCCTAACATTTTTTTACTAATGAACTAATTTAAAATCAATTAATTAATTAATATTTTTGTTTACGATGCTTTTGCCTTTGGGTGGACAAGACTATGTAAAAGGACAGAATCTGCATAAAGCCGTGGCCAGGATCTGGTAAGATCACAACCGTCAAATACCAAATTACAATTTTATCCTTCAAAAGAATACGATAATGTGGGTCCTACTTCACATTTACATACCCTCGGGACACCCTAAGTCCCATCGATATTCGCGCGGGTCCCTCTGCCTAAAAGCTTGACACCGTCTCACGGCTGATTTGACGCCGTTAACGGCTGGCTTTCATCTTCCGTCGAGAAAAATAAATATTAACTACGACCCTGATTTAGAAAAATAAAAGTTTTATTTTATTATTGGATTAATAATATTATATTTTAATATTAGCATTATTATTGTTGTATAAATGGAAAATATTTTTTTAAAATTAATTAAATTTACAAGGATACGAAAGCCTGGGCCTAGAAATCACATGCAAAGCGTTGCCTATTAAATGCCGTGTAATTAGAGATACGTGGGTCCTACTTGCTGAGAATAATAATTCAATGTCGACACAAAAAAGAAGAACAAAACAAAACCTTCAAATAATAGTATTATTTTAATTTCAAATAATATTATTTTATTTTAATCGATAGTCCAAATTATTGTTCCCTTTGGGGAGTCTAGGCCATCGGTCCTTCCTTCCAAGCAAGTTTCGTGCTCAATCAAACATAATACCTTCAAGTTCATGTACTTACCCAACATGAATTTCACTAATTTAAAAATAATAGAACATGCGAAAAATCCAGACTTTTGGTGGGAGAAGAGAAGTAGATCAGCAGTAGACAAGGATATTTAGGATGTTCATGTACGGACATCGACAAGGCTCCATTTTAACTTCACTTTGGCAGTTCATATGACAAAGAAGGCCAAGAAATACATCTGTCTCTGATATTTTCCATCAATCACAGTCCCATCTAATTTATTTTGAAATTTCCAGTTCTAAATTTTAGTGCCAATCTGCATTCTAGACAAATTGGTTTCTGTTTCGTATGTACTGCACTTTTTGGGCATATTGGAGATCGGTTATTACTTGCTAAAGGAAAAAAAAAATCAATTAACAGAGAAGATTTGGCGTTTATTGGAACTCTAACCTCTACTTGCTCCTCTCCGATCTATGAAGCTGGAGGAGTAGTGAGTTGGAGACGACAAAAATCGAGCTCAAAGCCATAAGCCCGCCTGTGACAATTAACGGACGATGATAACTTGAGATTATGTTCCATGAATTGTTGATGTATTTCAATAATTTTCATACCAGAAAGAGATGGAGTCATTGCAAAATCGAGCTGCGGAAGTAGAACTCCGGCGGCGATTGGAATGGCAATCATGTTGTAGGCTATTGCCCATGATAGATTTTGATAAACTTTAGCCATGGTTGCTTGCGCAAGTTCCAAAGCATCTACCATCTGCCAAGAAAGGTAAGCACCCAAAAACAAAGACTAATTAAACACTTCTGCTACTAAATTAGGTCACATATTAATTATAAGGCAGCACTATGTTTACTTTTCTAACATATTTTTTTTATTGTACATTCTGACTTAACGAATATTAATTTATACAATAAATATTATAAATAATTATTTTAATTATGATGTATTAAATAAATACACTTCAAATAGCTAATAGTAACCTGTCACGACAGCGTATACAATAACATGATAAACCTAACATTACTCTAATTATAACATTAGTAATTTGAATTAAGGTTGTTTGTTATGTATTACTTATCTTTTGAATTGATATTATGAATAGCTCTCTTTGAGATGGGTTTCCCCGGGCTCTAGCTGGAGTTCTCTTTTATCATTTATTTTCTGTTAATTTCTACCTTTCTCAAGATGAACATGTTTAGTGCTCGTCAGATCACTAGATTAGTGACGAAGTGGAAGACAATTTTCTAAAATTTAAGCCTTGAATTGCTGTTGTAAATATGAAAACTATGAAAAAATTCAAGGATAGTAGCATATAAAGACATTTTAAAAGCACACCTGTGATAATCTGTTCCCAAGAAGCAAAATTGACGCTGCGTTGGAAGCAGCATTCTCCTGTGCTTCAATCTGCAGGGCAATTCCAACATCTGCAAGAGCCAATGATGGAGCATCGTTGATTCCATCACCAACCTAAAAATGAGCAAATAAGATCATCATATAAAAGATATCAGTTACAAGAATTCTAGTACGATGGTTTGAACATAAAGACTAGACATACAGAGCAGACATTTTCACAGCATAATTAACAAAGATATTATTGGTACAGAAAACTTTAAGTGGTGTAAAATGTTTGAATGACATAGCAAAAAGATTTATATATGGGTGCAAGAATGATTGATATGATGGACTCATATGAATGAGCTTCTAAGGAATGCCAATTACATAGAAATGAATACCATGGCAACTTGATGTCCCGCCAATTTAAGGGAGGAAATAACTTCAGATTTTAGCTGTGGAGTTGCGGATGCAACATATTCTTTTTGTAGTCCAACCTTCTCTGCTATATTTGCAACTGCCTCTTCCCTGTCTCCGGATAAGAGAATAGTTCTGATACCCTTCTGCTGGAGCCTTAGAATCAAAGAGAAAAAGAAATAATCAGTAGACAGGACATTATCACTTAAAGCCTTGGGAAAATAAAGCACCAAAGCAGATGATATAAAGATAATAAACTGTATGGCCAGATAGTTGGATGGGCTTGAGAGATTTGATCTGTTAGAAAAGGTTTATTTGGATGCCACAAAGCATGAAGTTAACAATCCTAGGGGAGAAAAATTAGACGTCTTTGAATCAACTACTTACATAAAAATGATTATCTATCAAAAATCTAACTTCTATATAATGAACTGGTGGAAACACAGACAAAAAAAATTGCTTGCTTTTACTGGCTCACACTTATGACTTTATAATGGAGAGTAATATAATTCATGTATTCTGAAAAAAATAGCAAAAGTTAGTATTTTATGGGTAATATTGAGTTTACTTTCTTAGCGTACATTTTTATTATAGATGTTGATATGTCTAACTCTGATTAGTGTAATAAATAAATAAATAAATATTTTAATTGTAATACATTAGATGTACTTTAACTTGATTAATTACAACTCAACATATCATAACGTACAATAAGAAGATATGTTAAAAAGGTAAACACAATATTTTTCTTATTTTATTCACAGAATTGTAAAGCGTCAATAACTCTTACTGATCATACAATCACCGAATTATTGGGTAATGAAATTGTCTAAAAGATAATAAATTACCTTGCGACAGTAGATGCAGCATCCTGACGCAATTTATCACAAATCACTATAGCACCAATGATTCCTTCACCTTCTCGTCCAACATAAACAATTGTTTTTGAATTATTTGATAACGTTGATCCTTCTAGCGACTGATGCACAGCGTGATGTAGTTTTTTAAGATCAGAAAGCGTTGCCTTTTCTTGAAACCGTTCAAGCACCCATTCTAAAGAACCAACTGCAACCAATTTCCCTTCTACTTCTGCCAAAGTTCCAAAACCAGGTTCAACTATTTGTCTTTTGGTAACTGGAAAAGTCAAAGTCAACAACTCTGCTTTATCAACTATGGCTTTTGCGATTGGATGTGATGCAGTCTTCTCTACTGCAGCAGCAATTTTGAGAATCTCTGATTCTGTATAGGCATAGGAAGCAACAGCAGAAACAGATGGTTTTCCTTCAGTAAGAGTCCCTGTCTGAAGATAGAGAGGTCAAGAAAACTTATTAGTGAAATTAGAGTAAAATTTAAACACATGATCGAACCCACTTCGCTTTTTGAAGTAATCATTTTTGTTTTGGAGCTTGTGAGATCGTAATGAATGTGTTAAAGCACACAACTGCATAAGACGATTACAATGCAATACCTTGTCAAGAGCAACACAATTAATGCCTGACAAACGCTCTAATACATCTCCTCCTCTTATAAGGAGTCCCTGTCTTGCCCCTGCACATTTTTAAGTCAAAAAACTTAAACAGATTATGACCTAATATCGTTAACACATAACAAAATTTCTATAGAAGAACAATTGCAGTCTCGTAAGAATTCAAATGCAGATGTTTTTTACTTCTGACAGTAATTTAAGGAGAATAAGACTTTAGAGTTAAGGGCGTAGTGTCACCAACCTAAGGAAGTGCCAACTAGGATAGCTGTGGGAGTAGCAAGTCCAAGTGCACATGGGCAAGAAACAACCTGAAAAAAACATACCAATCGCAGAGAGCTCCACTAAACTATTTTTCAATTCATGATACATGAAATATGCAAAGTTTCCATGTCAAAATGGTGAATTTCATCTTAAACACTAAAGATAATTGCAACGACTTTATAGAAATACAAGTTTCATGTATGTCGGTGAGTAGTGAGTGGTTAGCTATGACATTTAATACATAATTTTTCCACGTCTCTACAAGGTTCAAAGCCTAATAATAAAAGGCTGAATTATGATTAAACATAGCACCATTTATAGGCTTTAGCTACTACTCACCAAGACATCCACCGCAAGTTTCAAGCTTAAAAGTAATGGATCTCCATCTGGTCCAGCAATATCATTCATCAAAACATCTGGAAAAATATGGGTCCCAAAGTAGTACCTAATGGTAAGAATAAAGTCAACAAATCATGTGCTCCAACTCACAAGTTTCAGCAATTAAGTTGAACTGTTAAGTAAGAAAATACGCAAAGTTAGGGCTTCAGGTAACAACTATTTGTAAAAGAATCCTAAGTTCTTGTTGGAACTATATGAAAGATGTTTGTGAAAATATCCACTAATCCTTCTGTTTACAAACACTTCCAAATGAAAAGCAGGAAACTAGCACTTACCAAAAAGCAAACGTTGCTGCTGAGAGAGTTAGGACAGTGTACACAAATGGTCCAGCTATAGAATCTGCAAGTCTTTGAATTGGTGCTTCACGACCTTGAGCATCCTCAACCTGAAAGTCACATATAGATATAAAAAAAATTGCACTTCTAAGCTGGGGAATGGATGTGTTAGATTATCATTTCATAAACAGCACACTTGTTGTAGGATGCTCCACAAACCCTTAAACGATGACATAAAAACTTGTCAGAGATGTGAAATTTCTGTAAACCAGCCTCGCCAAATATTTACAAAGAGTTGATCCTTGAATTTTTACTCCAATTTTACACAAGAAAAAAGATGAAGATTCATCTGTTGGCAGGAGCTCAATTTTATTTATATGTTGGTGCGAAGAAGTAAAAGCAGAATATCAATCTTTTGAATGTATAGGCTGGGGTAAACACAGTGTTAGAGTATTTTTCTTGCCCTGGAAAATGCATTTTTCTTCCCTAAAAAGAGTGAATTCTACTTCAAGTGTTCCCTTGTCGTGGCCGAAGCCTCTAGCCTCCCACCAAAGTTAGGCATCTTGAGGCTTTTGTCCTGACTGGACAGTCTTTCACTCAGGCAGGTGAAAAAAAACCATCACATCAGCACTCATCACAACTCTTCCACACAAGTGCATGGCATAGCTTCTACATTTAGTTTTCTAAAAGTTTAGGATGCACATACATCTGACTAACCAAAATGAATTGGATTTAGTAGAGTTAAATAGTGTTCTATGGCATAAAATGGTTTACTAACCATGTGAATAATCTTCGATATAGTTGAATTAGAGCCAGTTGAAGAGGCTTCGATTCTCAAAGGACCATCCTGAAATGTATCAAACAAGGTAAGAGAAGGCCTGCTAATGTCAAAGAATGATAATCATGAACATAGTGCGAATAACCTCAACTTAATAAACTAAAACGTAGAATGATTTACCCAATTTATTGTTCCAGCAGAGACCATAATGCCTTTTTCCTTAAATACAGGCAGAGATTCTCCTGTGAGCATGGATTCGTCCACTACGCTTCTTCCTGCAAGAACTTTTCCCTGGCCAAAAATTATAATGTCATCAGATTCAAGTAAGCTTGTTGCCAAGGTTGATAAAAGAGGCGATACACAATTCGAGTGAATATGTTTTCTTTAAATGGAAATCGTGCACTGGAAAAAAACTATAAAGACCTACTAACCAATTTTGGAAGCTTCGGCAAGAAAATACCGTGATAAAAATATGTTACTATGAGGCAAAAACTAGTAAATGAACTCACATGAAACATCAATCCTAAAAATGTCAAAGTCTTCATACATCAAAATGATAAGCCATCAAGAAGATATATTTAATTTGTATTGGTTAGTCATAAATATTGTATTGGGTAGTTAAATTTTTCATGTAATGCGTAGCAATAATTGTCACACGCAACGATTGTTTTAATGTATTAAGCAATTAGTTGAATTGAAAGTTATTTAAAAGTTACTTAAACATGATGGGGGACAATAAATAGGTGGGGAAATGAGTTTTTAAGAGAGTGATTATAATTATTAGTGAGGCATCTTCCGTTGAAGGAAGTGTGTTCATCTTAATTATGGTGTTCGATGCAGTTGAGCACCGAATGTCAGAACCCATCCAATTTGGTATAAGAGCATCGATAATTGAGCGCACAAAAATATAATGATTGCATGTAAAGTTCTTTGCAATAACAATCAATCCTGTAGAGGTGCATTGAATTGACTTGGATAGGGGGATCGCAATCAGGAATTGGGTTTATGACATGGAATGGCCCAACATGATTGTCAGACGATTCGAGCTGAAGTAAAGATTTATAGATAGTAACCTTGAAAATGAGGTGTTTTCAGCTCGGTAGATTGATAAGCCACCAATAAGATCAATTTAATGGTTTTGGGTAGTTAAAATATTATGTATTGACCAATTAAATTTATCATGCAATCAATAGTTTTATTTATCACATGATTCTTTTGTAATTTCTAATTGGGTAGTTATATAGGATTGAATTGGAAAACATTTTGAAACTATTTACAGCATGATGGCGGATGATATATAGGAAGGGAAATAAGTTTATAGGGGATTAAATTTTTAGTATAACATAGAGTTTCATCGTCAAAGAAAAATTTGTTTAAGAAGATTCAAATATAATAGTCAGAAGTTCTTACGTCCACAGGTATAGTCTCTCCAGGTAAAACCAAAATTGAATCTCCGACCCGTATATCATCAGTTTGTACACTAAGGCAGATAGCATCAGGGCAGAGGACAGTGTCAGAGGAGGAATCACTTTCTGGGGAGGCTATTACAAGTCGAGAGCGAGTGGATAATAATGACTGCAATAAACACAGAAAACCCACTAACCGATATATGGTTAAGAGTAAAAATGGATAGAAGAAACTTTATAATCATGAAACTTCTAATCTGATTTGATACTCAGAAACTGCAAACTCAAAATTTTTAAGACATTGCTTGTCAAAATGGCTCAAGTTTTAAACAAGATATCACATTGCACATGTTTAACCTTCTTTAGAGAGTCTGCGAAAAGGTCAAATTTAAAGGAGTTTTATTTCTATGCATTTAACAACCCCGCGATGGTAAAAAGGAATAAATAAGTAAGAAATTTATACATCAAGAACATCTAATTAAATGCATGAATAAAGATACCAAATAGAAGTTAAATATATTGGTAAAATTATAATGATAAGATGTCATTCCCCGAAATAAATACAATTTACACTAATAAGATGTCTTTCCCCCAACAAAATACAATTTCATAGGATTTTTTGGCCGTGTATTAAAATCTAACTTCCCCAAACCAAAGAAAAGTAATACCATTAAATGACATAAGTAGAAACTACAAGCATAAGAACCTTTGTAAGTAGATATAGACATTGTTCAAATACATCTTAACAAACAAAAAGAAGACATATTAAGGCAGAAATGTCGGAACAGATATTCAAAGGATAATACCAGAAGTTCGTTCATGTCACTAGATGCTCTGATCCTTGCTTTTTCTTCCAGGGATCGTCCAAGGAGCACAAAACCAAGAAGCATGACCTGCATACTAAAAAAGTAAGATTTTTCCATGAGAATCTATGACCAAATGTAGTAACACATACATTAAAAAGTATCGTGTACAAATGGAAACTCTTGGATTTAAAGAAATATGAATTTGACAAGATTAGTCAAGATAATAGGCATATTGATAGGCCAACCAAAATCAAGTGTAAAGGTATGCTGGAACAAAATATTGATAGGTAAGCATATTGAGACATAAAATGAAAAAAAAAAGACATATTAAAGGCAGAAAGTAAAGGAAATCACCGGTTCATCAAAGAAGGAGGCATCCCATGCTAGCCCCGGATTCAGAAGTGAGACCTAAAATAAAGGTTCGTAATTAATTTTTGTTTACAAAAGTTAGGTAAAAACTCATGCAGGTGTCAGGGAGAATTCCTTGTCAACTTTTAGGATGCATCTCACCATGCTGATAGTAAAAGCAGCAGCAGCACCAAAGCCTACAAGGGAATTCATATTTGGCGATCCCATCTTAAATGCCCTCAGACCATCAAACAGCAAGTCTGCAGTAAATATCACTTTCCATCACAACATTCAATAAACTAATTACAGATCCTCACTATAGTAAATTGAGAAATACTCCCAATTTGAGAAAAATTAAGGAGAAGTAACAGATGGAAAACTAAATCAATTGTCTAGTATGAAAATTAAGGAAGTAAAAACATGACAGGCAAAAAAGTCACATTTAGAACTATTCTTTCAAAGACAGGCGAAGATGCAATCACTAAAAAGTATATGATAAATGGACCTCGTCCCGGTCCTAAAAGAGCTCCCAAAGCCAAGCTGCCCTTTAGATACGAGTTGTGAAGTATATCCCACGATGATCCTTAGTCAATGAAATCACAATCAAGTTCAGATTATTATGATCTTGCTTGAGAGGGAAAGATTTGCGTCTCGGATGATACATTACCATGTGCAATGTGAATACCAAGAGAATGCAATATGTGTGAAGCATGCGAAGCACAACATAATGCTACCAAAGTCCAAGCAAAAGCCACCCGATTCCGGCTCTTTTCGAGCATACTATCCTTCTTCTTCACCGTCTCCTTCCACTTCTTCACATTATCCGATACTCCCGTCCCTGAAATTCTTTGATTCGTCGGGAAGCCACAGTCCGTCAATTTTCGAGCAAGTCTTCCAGCCACTTCCGCGGCCGAATCCGGGACCATCTGTGGCTTCAAACGAATCGCCGCCGTCTCCGTCAACATATTGACTACAACAGAATCAACCCGATCGTCCGAAGATAGAACGGATTTAACTCGAGAAACACAAGCACCGCACATCATTCCCGAAACATCGAGGAGGACCGACAGCTCTTCCGACCGTTCTGGTTGAAACGATGCATTTCCCGTCGAAGGTCGAACCTCGAGAGCATTAGAAATGTGGAGAGTAGGCTTGTTCAGTCGGCCATAGCAGTGGCGCTGCCGACGGAAGGCCAAAGGGCGGTGTCGAAGTTGCCGATTGTGTAAGCAATGCCGGAAGTCAAAGAGGCGGCCGTTATCTGCGGAGCAGTCAAAGAAGGATAGCTTAGGGGAAGAGGAGATGGAAAGACGAACCAAAGTAGCCGCCATGGGCGATAGATTTCCCAAGGACACCAGGAAAACGCAGAGGATGAGCTTTTCAACGAGAGAGAGAGAGAGATTGGAAGATGAGATGCAGCCGCCTGGTGCCGTAGAAGAAGATTTCTGATTTGAAAAGCTCCAAAAATTTGGCCAGGCCACTATTCAACGCTGTCCACGTCATTTCTTCATCAATATCCACGTCCTTATTTCGTGGCTGAGCAGCTTCCCGGAATCCAACGGCTCCCCGTTACATTTTTTAGGATTGAGTTCCTGTTTCCCTTTTAACTACTTAAATTAATCTCAAATAAATAATGATATAATTAAAGAGAAATTAATGTTTTATATTATTAAAAATAATTATTTAAAAAATAAAAATATTTAGCATTATCCTTAAAAATGGAACGACTACATGACGACATTACGTGGAAAATTCCGACTCATCGGGCAATTGGTTCATTTTCCAATTAAAAAAACAAGGCTGGGGATCAAATATCTGGTTCTCCCTATCCTCGCCTTCCTACATTTGGCCTTCCATAACCAGTAAGCTCCTTCGCCTTATCTTCTGCAGAAGATGGGTCTGGACGCTTTGTCCGTCGAAAATCCGAAGCTCAACTACTCAGGGACCAAAATTTCTTCTAACTTCCTTCTTCTACTCTCTCCGCCATTCTCTCCGATGCCATCCTCCAAAGCGCCGAAGAAGCACATTGATTTCCTTCCTCCTGCTTTCGATCTTCGCGACCTCCACCGCACGGTCCAGTCGACTGCAGATGAATTTTTCGAAGGACTTCGCGCTCTCGCTCTTGAAATCCCGGTTTTCAGGAAAGCGTGCTGTCTGTACTCTGAATTTCAGATTCTCTGCAACCAGGTATCAGTTATCACCGTTGGTAATTCGCACTGACGTAAAGAAGAAAGGTTTATATTACTATATATGTGCGGTTTATATTACTAAATATGTGCGTTTTATTTCTTGCTATTTAATTTCACTCAATAGGCAATGAATGTATTTTTCCGATGCTGATGACAAGTTCATTCCTGAACAAAAACTGTTTTATTATTGCATTTACTACTTGCTTACCGCAAGAAGTGGAAAAGAAATCGTATAATCGCATGGTCTCCAACTTTTTAATCTGATTTTCTTATCGAGCTGTGCTTTTGTGGAACTTCGCCTTCAGATTCGTTTCAGGAACTCCAGGAACTTCGACAATCTTTGCAAACATAATTTTGCTGCTGTTCTTCCTGGAGACTCAGTGGCTGGACTCGTTGTGGCTAATGGCATTAGCAATTTCTTGAACATTTACAACACACTGTTGGTTGTGAGGCTAGTCTTGACCTGGTTTCCAAATTCCCCCCCTGCCATTGTCAGTCCTCTCAGGTCTTTCTCTAACTCTACTACAAAAAGATCTAACATTCTTGTTCTCTTCTGCAGTATTGGCTGAAAGCTAATTATATTTGAACAACAAGGTTTAATCAAGAAATCATTTATCCTTACTCCAGTTAACGAGCTTATAAACTTTTCATTTGGATTTTAAGCAAGTCTGCTTCGTATTACTCTTTTTTTTGCTTTATGTTCATAAGTGAATCCAGTCTTGATCTGAATAATTTTATAAGATGAGTTTCAATCATTTTGGTTCAGTACAATATGTGATCCATACTTGAATATATTTCGGGGACTTATCCCACCACTTGGAGGAACATTGGATCTCTCTCCGATTTTGGCATTTCTGGTTTTAAATGCCTTTACCAGCACTGCCGCTGCACTTCCAGCTGAACTTCCAGTATCAGTGACGACTCAAAAGGATTCAGCATCACCTTCAACAATTCATAATCTTACTACGACTCAGAGGAAATGGATGAAAAGGCTACATGGAGACAGCAATAAGAGCTCAAACAGTGTCCTATAAATTTTGCTCATTTTTACATCAGTTTCTTTTCATTAAGGGACAACTTCGCCTTTTTGTGTAAATTTGGATTAATGAACAAATTTTTTCCTTTCATTTTGTTGATTTTCTTATGTAAAGATAATTTTTCATATTGGAATCTGGATGAGCTGCTCATACTCGTGCTAGAAAAAAAAACAAAGGGTGTCTATTTTTCTACAGTTAATTGACAATTATACGGTGCATTCACGGTATTTTTCAGTTGCTCTGGTTGTAAGTGGGCTTAGTTACCAGTTCTTCTTCAATGATGAATATTGATACAGAAACGCAATGAGGATTCCCTAAGCTGGCTAGTAGGTGAGTTATATACTCGAGCTTAAATTCAAAATGCTATTATGTTCAGTGTAGAGGAAGCTTAAGGTAGTTTCAGTAGAACAAGTTTCTTACTTCAACGTCTTACTATCAAAATTATTACTTTGCATCAGATAAGTTTAGGGAGCTACATGAATATTAAGTAAAGCTAGTTTTATGGTCTTTTGAACCTTCTCTTGCATTTTTGCTGAATGACTATTACTTATTGCTGTTATAAAATGTGTTGTTATACATCAGTCAGAATTCTCTCCTTTTGGCTAGATTACTTTCACTACTCTTCATCTATAGTTGTGTTTTCATTTCATCTCACCGGAGACATTGAGAAACATTTGAAACCTGTATCCCGTGAGAGTATCAGAATCAGGTTCAACAAAATAAGGGTCTTGCCTATGACTATTTTTCGATAATGGAGACAATACTCTTCTTTTTCCTGCAGGCCAGCCTTTACAAGTAAGCCATTCGACCCTCAATATTGTGTAACATCCTTCTCTTATCTGATTGATTCATTTAGAAAATTGAAGCATCGGATGAGGCTTGGAAATATTATAGTGAATTGGGTTCGATTCGATAGTATGCAAGATTTAGGTGTGTAAAGCTGTTAAGCAAGAACAAAGTAGAGGAAATTTTCAAAGAAATCTTTAAGCACAGGTTTACTTCATCTGAAAAGCTTAAGTAAATAGATTGATCCCTTCCACCAATAGTTTCTTCATTATAGAGCAACCCATCGGCCTAGTTTCATGGCTTCCTCTAACTCTTTTTATGTTGATCTTTGCCAATGCCAGATCCTTCAATTTGGAAAGAAGCTTTTCAGAGTCTGACGTTCACTTGATCCGTGGTGTAGGGCTGGCACTTCCCGTGGTATTCTTCTCATTCTTTTTGTTCTTGTGTTAGTTTTAAAGTGTAAAGCTTCTGGAAATGGATAGAGAGAGGAGAGAGAGAATCAGAGAGGTGCTTTTAATTCCAGTGAGACTGTTTTTGTCTTTCATTGTTGAAATTGGAGACGCAAAGCAGGTCCTCGGAGGAGTTAATATCATTTCCATTGGAAGCTAGAAAGTGTTCTTTGTACAAATTTATAGATTATTTGTGAAATTATCTATAAATTTGTGAAATTAGAAATTAAAAACACACCCACAGCTCCGGCTGGACGTCCACCCAAACCACCGCCTTTCCTCCGTCGGGTCTCCGCCTAACTGGGTCGACCGGATTGCGTAAGAGGGTCCCTCGGCCTCGTTTGGCTCCTAACCAGTCTTTTTCTCGTTCAGATAAACTCAAAGTATATGGTGGATTTTTTTTTTCTTGTTTATTTTTCAATTTTGCTGGCTGTTGGGTTGGCCTTGTCATCGATGGCTACACTGAGCGCCACCGCATACTTCAGTGCCATGCTATCGGACTTACCAGCCCGCCGTCGCCTTTCTCCTCACCCAGTAACCGCCACAAGAGGTGGGCGACGTACGTCCGCTTCGCTCTCCCTGGGATGGCCGGAGATCGCTCTTTCTAGTCTTCTCATTTTCCCTAGTGGAATGCATTTATTCCCTCCAATTTGAGCATCTGTTGGTGACTGTTTAGTTGCGAGAAATTCAAAATTAAAGTGAACATCAGAGTATCTGATTGATTGATCCTGTGTGTTTTGCAGATGGTGTTGCAGGAAGCATTTTTTATAAATATGTCAAGAAGTAAGCAATAAAGATTAAGGCACGATTTATTTAGTGTAATCTCTTGTTAATTTTTGGGGAATTTTATGATCATGTTCGCTGATTTCTCATGAAAAAAAATTGCAGGAAAAAGCTAGAACCGCTTGAGGTCTATGTACCAGCAGTAATATTGAACCAGTTCCAAATCAAGGAATTGGGTACTTGACTACTCTTTTATACTTAAAAATGGACCTTGAATTTAAGGAGAAGCCATGGAACTGCCTTGTTTTTTTATCTGATTGTGCTTCGTAGAGAAAAGCTTGGAAGAGGAAGATAAACCTGGATATGCTGCATGTAGATCTCTGCTACGATCTGGGCCTGCTGCATCTCTTCTAGTCAACATTGGAGCAGTAAGTAGAGTTTTGTTGTTTTGTATTTCATTTGTCTTTCTAGGAGAAAATTTATTCTTTGTTTCAAGCGAGACTACCTCCGGACATTGATGATAAAATTGAGATAATTGCTTTTCCTTTTAAAGATCTCTATGATCCTTTATAAAGACAACTAATAAATATTGACTTGATGATGAACTCAGTTTTCAAGATACTCTTTAAATGAAATTGTTGGAAACGTTTGATTGAAGAATCCGATATTAGTTCAAATTGACCTCTCAACACAAGTCTTGTCGATATTTGAAGGGCGTTGGAGGATCTTGATTCGTTGTTTTTGCATGCATTGAGAAATGATCCCGGAGCTACGGTTGAATCCATGAAGGTGAATATTGGATTGCTCTTCGTGCTCTTGATAGGTAAGCCTCTCTTTCATTCCTCACTAATTTGAAGTTGTCTGTATTTTTTTTACAGTTTTCTCCAAACTGTCCCGGCTGAATTTTGTTCTTCCAGTCTACGCCAAAGAGCCATCGAGAATGGTTCTTGTTCGGTATTATTGGGCTTGTCATTCTGGGTGTGCGCTATATTTCTTCAACTTTTAAGAAAATATCGATTAACATATTGTTTTAGTGTCGGATTTGTTTGTTTGGAGCCGATAAACGATGTACATTAAGTTTACTATGTTCCTCCAAAAGATATAGGGATTCTTACTTATATATTCACGGACACGGCTGGTAGTTTTGCATTGTTGACTAATGACGTGCTGGAAATTCTACTCAATTTGTCGGCACGTGAGACGTGTGTTTTTGGTCAATTTTAAAAAAGGTAAAATCCTTACAAAGCCAAATCAGAACTCGATCCTCCGGTCTCAATTTTAAAATCCTTACAAAGCCCGAGTCTTTCAAAAGGCAAAATCTTGCCTAAAGTAGTACGATTTGACTAAACAAGTAATTAAATTAGATCCTCTAAATCAACTTAAGTAGTATTATTAATTTGGTTTAGCCCAAAGCCAAAACAGAAAAAAAGTAAAAAGGATATGAACGTAATAATCAAGTGCAGGAGACCTCAGGGCTTAAAGACGTTGGTGCATGAGCATGGCCCGTTCACCAAGGGCGTGCATGGGATTAAGAGCTTGTGATTGGCTGGTTGCGCCTTACTAGAAATCATAATCTTATAATTTGGAGATAAAGCTCACCGGCAGGACAGATTAGCATCTGGTCTCTTCTCTACTTTTTAGAGAAGCAAGTGTGAAAGAAAGTGGAAGAGAAAGCTAAAGCTGACGTTCATTTACGAACCAGGATTTCAGATTTTTCACTGGTTTCAGTAAAACTCTTCCACCATTTTTGAACAGAATGTAAGATTAGCGAGGAAAAGCAAAAGCGAAAAGGAGAACCCTTCTTTGTTTTCCTGTTTTAACGTCCCTGACTTTTCTTCGCACATCTTATGATTGCTTAAAAATGGCGACGATGTGATTTCATGCTCAAGAGCACTAAACCCTAAAGTCTTTTCGTGGGGAAAAAAACAAGAGTTTCTCGCAAAAAGCACAGAATCTGGACGAATATTGATCGTTTTAACCTTAAGTCTGTTCATGGGTAAAAAAAAATAGGGTTTCTCGCAGTAAAACACAGAATCTGGACAAAGATTAATCATTTTAACCGAGATAAGGAATAACATTGAACAGCCATCTCGAATATTGCAAAAGNAAAGAAAAAACACTTAACTTGTTTCGCAAGAGAGGGTAGACAAGTATGGGCCCACCGATGCCGTCCTTGAGGATGCCTTTGAACACCGCACGATCGAAATCAGCGATGCCTGATTTGGAAACGAACAAGTTCAACCAAGGGTGAGGAGCGTCCCAGATTCCATCGGCCTTAGCCTGTTCCTCTGCACGCTTCACACGTGATAGAAACTCCACGTAGCTCACGTCCACCTCAGATTTGAATTGCTTCAAGAATCCCAGCCGTCCGAGCAATCTACTGGCCGCCTGGGAGGGCAAAACAGAAATTGACCTCAATCAAAAGGGCATTCAAGACACTTCCGGGCGATAAAAGACAAAACACATCTGATTACAGATTCCAGAAAATGATGGATTTTCGTCCATTTGTGGAACTGCTGGGAGTCTGGGACCATGGCCATGGGTCCGGTCACCAAAATCTGAATGATCATAGCAGCGACAACTACTCACGATGAGCTAATTACCACTTTGCCCATGCCTCCCTTCTCTTATTACGACAGAATCATCCCCATAATCATTTGAGACAAGAATTACAGAGTGTCATCCTCGCAATTAGTGACGGAGACTGTGGGCTTTTATGGGCAAACAGAGTCAGAAAATCCAATGGAAGAGGAATTCAGCTTCGACTTTCAAGTTCATAAAACCATACAAAATGGCCATCATTTTCCTTTATTAATAAAATAAAAATAAAAATAAAAATAATCATGAGTGAACATTAGC
Organism: Begonia fuchsioides; assembly: GCA_003255005.1. Taxonomy (NCBI): domain Eukaryota; kingdom Viridiplantae; phylum Streptophyta; class Magnoliopsida; order Cucurbitales; family Begoniaceae; genus Begonia; species Begonia fuchsioides. Next base: position 313,105 of record QAOC01008742.1, on the reverse strand, counting down.
TTTATTTGCAAAATAATTCATTATTTATTATTATTTATGAACCACGAGAATAAAGCTGTGAGATCTAAGAGCTCACTTCACTGTAATCTAACGGTTAGCAATGCAAGTGCATTTCAGTTAAAGTGAATAATGGTGCATGAGATTAAGAGAAGAGGGCCCCATTGGCTGTATACCTTATCGACCTTCGAACGGGGATCGCGGTTCCGGTAGTGAAGGGCTACTTCCAGGCAGTAGACGACGGAGCCGCTGGTCTGAGGAATCCGGCGCCGATCAAACTCTTCTTCCTCCTCTAGCACCACTGACGGCCAACCGGTGGCCGGATTCTCGTTGTTAGAGAAAACGAATCCTTCCACGTAGTCAAACGAGTCGCCGGCCGGCCGAGTCACCAGCCACTCTGCGTCTCGAGTGAATTCGTCGAACTCTGCGTACACCACTCTTATCCATCTCACCTGATGACACGAAACGAAGAACCAATTATAATGTCAATGCTTCATTCAATAACTCTGCGAGATTATGAAATTCGAAGATGGAGAGGAAGAAATCGGAAAATACCAACCATGTCCGGAGCTTCTTGTAGCAAAATTCGAGCTCGGGTGATGATGCCAAACTGACCTAGACCGCCGAGGACGCTGAAATAGAGATCGGAATTTTCTGTTTCCGAGCAAGTTACAGTGTCGCCGGTGCCGGTTACAACTTCTAATTCCGTTACATTTGATGTTTGGGGACCGTAACGGAAGGCCTGGCCGCTAACGCCGGCGTTGGATAAAGTTCCGCCGACTGTCAAACTGAGATAATCCGTCCAAGACCTCGGAGACAGCCCGTGGGCGGAAACGCATCGTTTCAGAACATCTCCCCACAATGCTCCGCCGGATACGTCGGCGTAGGCGGCGCCATTTATGGTTCTTACTTGGAAATGGTCCACCATCGACCGTGTATCAATGACGAGCCCCTGTTCAGCCATCGCCTGGCCGTTGATCGAGTGGCCGTTCCCACGAGCTGCCACCGTCAGATGCGACGAGCGTAGAGCGGCTTTAACCACGTTCGCTACGTCGTCGGCGCCAACGGCTCTGATTAAAGCCAGAGACCTCGATGAATACATTCCCCCGAAATCTCTACTCGCTAAATCCGAAGCACCACAATCAACGATACTGGCATGGAGGTTCAGTGACTCGCAGAGACTTGAAACGTCGACGTATTCACTCCTCGACGCAGTTTCACTTTCCGGCAAGAAAGGTTCGGCGTATGCAATCATTGTCGGAGAGGAATGGAGATTCCGGCCGCCGTCTCTACGTCCTCAGTCACCGGCAATCTTGATCATCTCCGGCAGCTCCCTCCCCTAACTTTCGCATCGTTCCAGAGCATCGTCTTAAATAGCAGTCTTGTTTCCTTCGCAATTTTATATTTCATAGAAATTTAATAATTGAATATGACGTAATCAAGTTGACGTTTCAATCCTATCAACATCCTCTGTCTGCCACTTTCACAGTTGAATATACGCATATATACTTTTATTTTGTCATTAAATACTCTTACGTAATTTATAAATTACTCTATATTCTTATTTTGTAATTAAATGTTATAAAATTAACATAATATGGGTATAAAATTTAACACTGTTATTAAAATTTCATGAAACTTTATACAATATTATTTTACAATTATGTGATAAATTTTCAAATTATTTTGATGACATTGTAAAAATTAAAAAAAAAAACTTGCACAGCTCAACTCTACATTGGACATTAAATCCGGACGGTGTAAACATACTTCGGACATTCAAAAACATTTAATTTGTTTTTTTAACCCAATATTTTTTTCATTTATTTCTTTTAAACTCACCGTTTTTTCACTTTTTCTTATGGTAAAAGTTAATTTTGGGCCTGAGTTTTCAGAAAATAAGCGAAATCGAGCCTGAGTTTTCGAAAAATAAAATTTGGGCTCGTCGGACGCATAATTTTGGTCTCATGCGTTTGATATGCGTCTGATATTCGTCGGAGTGAGGCATGATCAGACGAATGAGGAAAGAATTTATTGCCTCATTCGTCTGATATTTGTTTGAGTGAGACATGATCGGACGAATGAGGCAAGAAATTCTTTCTTATTTTTACTTACTTTTTCATTATTATTGTACTTTTTTTTTCTTTTACCTTATCATTGTACCTTTTTTTTAAATTTGAAATGAACATATTTTTTCTTCAACGTTATAATACATTTATAATATTATTTGACTTCATCGTAGGCACACAAGAGTCACAAAATAATTCACGAGAATCAGTGTCGGAACCTGTCCAAAATCCGAAACCCGTCCAAAATCCAAAACCACGTAGAAGGTGGTCAGTCTGGCCGAGATGGACAAAACAATAATATTATAAATGTATTATAAATTTGAAGAAAAAATATGTTCACTTCAAATTAAAAAAAAAAGTACAATGATAATGTAAAGAAAAAAAAATACAATAATAATGAAAAAGTAACTAAAAAATAGGAAATAATTTATTGCCTCATTCGTCCGAGCATGCCTCACTCGAACGAATATCAGACGAATGAGGCAAAAAATCATTTCCTCATTCGTCTGATCATGTCTCACTCGGACGAATATTAGACGCATGAGGCAAAAAATTATGCGTCTGACGAGCCCAAATTTTATTTTTCGAAAACTCAGGTCCGATTTCGTCTATTTTTCGAAAACTCGGGCCCAAAATTAACTTTTACCATTTTTCTTAACTTAAACCCAAAAAAAAATTTATATAAATTATGCATTTTTCATTTTCCTGATTATGTACATTTTCAACTGAATATGCATGGATTTATTTTTTAATCCTGCACATAAATATACATGTTATTATTTTGTGAATTATGACTAAGTGATAATCGATTACTATGTTCAGAAAGACCACATAGTCTGGTCTGGTCTACGACAAAAGAACCTTATCTTCGATCGTAAATAGTTTTGTCGACAACAAAGGGACCTTATCTTCAATCATAAATTTTGTCATTTAATCTAAGTTATGGTAATGATTAGAAAAATATAAATTTAAATTCAAACAAAAAGGTTGAGAAATTAAAAAGAAAGACAACCTTAAAAAGTAATTTAGAGGACGTGGTTGAGAATGGCTGAGAGGGTAGACAGGCCAAACTACGCAACCCTAGCCGCCCAGTACTTAATTCTATGTTTTTTTATATAAATTATTTATTATTTGTGGTTGTGAAACTGTCCAAGTCAACGACCTATATTATTAATAATAGTTATTATTAAAAATATTGTATTTACAATGTTAAGAAAATAATTTTTTTATTAAATCAATATATTAAATACGTGGGTTTACCTTAAAAATGTCAAATTTTATTAAATATGGTTATTGCTAGATATAGGTGTAATAATCAAAAATATTGTGCTAGGAGTTCTTCATGGAAATAGTGTAATTGACTTTCCACCTTTTAAATTAATTTTCCATTTGTTTGTTTTTAAATAAGTCAATTTCATTGAACTTTTTACTAATAATTTGCTTATTTATTTATTTATTTATTTGAGGATATTTATTAAATTTACCATCAAGGTAGAAAGCGATCCCAAACTATATGTTCTACATATTGTTGTTGATAAATACACCGGTTAATACTTTTTTGCTAACAAATTGGCCAATGACGAGCCCTCGATTTCCAAGAACACTCGAAGCACATGCCTTCGAGATCGAATTAACGAACAAAAATAAGGTTTCGCGATTGAGATCTGGTTCTAGAAACTAGAGATTGAGAACGAGGGGTCGCCCTTGGGAATTGGGGGGTTGTCATCCCTTTGTCTTATATTTGTTTAATATTTTAGAAAAAAATGTTCTTATTAATCAAATGTTATTGAAATGATTTGAAATTTTTACTACATATTTACAACAAATATAGGACAGTAATATAAAATGTCCTCGGAACGGCGCAGGGGTGAGTCCCCTCGGTTACTCTCACGCGACCCCTCATCCAGGATGTTTTTACCTTTTTCAACTTATTCTTTCAAAGATCGATGTTTTTTTTAATTTTTTACCCGTTGAATTGCTATTCTTTCTATATCATAGCATCATAACTTGGTACGTTTTACTTGTATAATAGAACAATGTATTGTGTAACATCTTACATGATGGTAAATGATGGCATTGAGTGGAGTAGGACCAAACTAGTGATCACTTCCCCAATTATATTTTGGAATTGGGATATTCCTCTTGTATGGTCTAATTAAACAAGCCAAATAGTTTTTCTTCCAAGGGAATCTGCTTCGGCGTCGTTTCACGATCATTATTTCGAAGATCGTACACTTTTTAGGTCAATCGAGCAATGCGATGTGGGGGGCAAAGAGCAATTCAATTGTCCGACAAAACAACTGAACCGAGAGTGACGGAAAAAGAACAAAAACAAAACAAAACAAAATATTATTTTATCAAAATGTTAAACAGACAGATGAATTTCGTTCCTTAAACGACAGTTATATTGGTAATAAGGAATGATCTCTCACAAGTTAATTTATAATCCAATCACGACTAAACATGATTATAGATGTTAAACGAGCTAAAAGAGCAAAGCAATACGAGTTTCTCGAGCTGCAACCGTATATAAGTTCACAAGATACGCAACTTGCAAGATTGAGATAACTTGTGTCGGCTTGAAGGTTCAGTTGGCCCGCCTTGTTTTCTGCAAGAGTTTCAACTGTTAGTATCTTGATCTTTATTCGCTATCGGTTCTCGGCATCTGCAGGTTAGTATGGTGAACTTATTTTGCATTTTTTTACTGTGTTCTTGGAGAAGACGATGCTAACTTGTCTTAGAATCAATAATCTTGACCATCTGATCGAATAATCTCAAGTCTTGTTGCTAATCTACACCATCTCTCCGTTGCGTCAACATTTCATCGGAGAAAAGATTAGATTCTCCGCCATTTTCAAAGCCTTTGTCGAACTGGAAAACCTTCCAGAACTCCGCCTCCGAATAGTCGGAGAGAAGCTCCCCGACGTCGAAATCTGCGGCGATATTCACGGCTGAGTAGTTGTCTTCTTCCTCGTTGTTTGTCGAGTGATCTTCTTTTGCTGGAGTTTCTGCTTCAGCTAAATTGGGCGGCGGAGTGGGAGACGCCTGTTTCCGAGAAGTTTGTGGAGTCTAATGATAAGATCTTCTTCCTCAAGCGTTATGTTACCCCTTTTAATGTCTGGTCTGAGATAGTTTAACCATCTCAATCTGCAACTCTTTCCACACCTTTTAAGCCCTGCACCAAAACCCAATCACATATCATTATCATTTCTGAAACTTTTCCTCCTCGTCGGAAAAAAAAACGATTACGGCCGGAAAAGCTTCTCACCGGCTATAATGGGGATGCTTCTCCATGGACCTTTATATTATCTCTCAGAAATTGATCCTCCTCAGCTATCCAGGCCCCTCCATTCACTCCCTCCTTCGAACAATCTGTAGCTATTCTCATCTCTCTCTCTCTCTAGAGGGTAAAACTAGGGTTTGGACTGGAGGAAAAATCCAGACTTGAGATCATATCGACTCGACATACCTTACTTCAAACGAAGCTGTACCCACGTGGTTTTTTTTTTGTATAATTCAATATAATCCATTATTACTTGCAAGTGGCTTCAAAAATATACTGCTCATAAATGTCACCGGTGCACAGCTACGTGCCTTCAAGGATTAGCTTAATCCCCCCCAATTAAGATGCGGTCTGGTAATTAATTATTAAAAGACCGAACCAATTAGACCAATTTTGCACCCCTGTATTTTTAACACATCTACATTATGCCAAAATTAATTAGCCTAATTATTAAATATCATGTAACAAACAAAAAGAGAGATGAATGGACGGCAATTGCAGCTGCTAATTTGTAGAAACTATGGCGGACCTTTCAAGGTTCTAGGGTTTCTATTTAATGTGTTATCATAAAAATGTCACTTTGCTTTCATTATTCTTGTTGTCGTTGGATTTATGTTTATTTTTTTATTAATTATTTAACCAAGTTGATTAGGGCTTCCAATAAATTGAGCAGAAAGTTTATTTTATTTGTCGCTTTTCATTTGCACGCGTAATTACCATAAACCATATTAAACGTCGCTTTGATGCCCATCGATGTCACATTTGAATGTTAAAAATATTGTAATGGACCAATACCAACTTGATATAAAAGTACTAAATTTGTAATTGAATATCTAAATTAATAAGAAAATATTTAATCAATAGTATACTTATTGATTAATTTCTCAATCAACTGCTGCACCCATTATCAAGTTACACGTCATGATATCTTTTTTGGGACTATTGCCAGGAGTTTACAAGTACAAGACAAAATGAAAATTTATGGCAATAATTAAGCGATTTTAAAAGATTGTAGGGCCTTCTAACCATTTGACTTTGCGGAAGAGTAGTTGAGAAAATGGCGTGTAAATGCAAAACCCATTTGTTTTTTCAAGGCAAAAATTGTACTAGTTCAACAAAAAGCTTCTCAAAAATATTAATTTAGGTTAAATTATGTCTCGTTAGAGCAAAGTCCGAATGAAATTTGACCTTTAAACGAGTAAATAAATTAATATATGACAAAAAAATAACATGGTTTATAGAAGAAAATGGAAATGTCTGGTTTTTTGGAGGGTATTGTTGCGGAAGCTCGGACAATTTTAAATAGCGTGTAAGCTATTGTACTAAAAAATCACACTAGATAAATTCTCAAGTAAGAGAGGTGGGTCACAATTGACCACTTAAGAACAAAGTCTTACATAGTCAAAATTATCATAGTAATTTAATAGTACAATAAATAAAAACAACTATACCCGACAAAATAACAAACAGCTATTAAATAAAGCAATAAAAGAAACACCAAAATTTAACGAGGTTCGGCCAAATATGCCTACGTCCTCGAACACTGCAAATATATTTCACAATGAAATATTACAAAGAGAGAAGAAGTAAAACCAAAATTACCAAAGAGATATAAGTAATTTCAGAATGAGATGAATAGAATGCAGGAGGATGAGCTATTTATAGGATTTAGCTTCCACCCTCAATTCTTGAATTCCCTACGTGGGATGGGAGGAAGCCAAAAATCAACATGTACTTGTCAAGATTGCATTTGAAAAACTTGGAATCGACACATGACAAAGGTCATTAAACCAATGCACGAGTTCAATCCAACATTCTTAAAAACGTAGTTTGGCTTCTAATTATTTGAGATATAATCGTGAATTTGTCTTTAAAATGTTGTCGACACTCGATTGTTTTAAATTCTTAGATATCGAGAACTAGCTGCCTCAATCTTAGTCGCTTGAAGGCCTCACGTCTCGATCAACTAGACGTTTTTTATAATACTATTTTTCAAGTTTTAATTTGTCTAATACGATTATTTTTGTTACATGACTTTAATAGTCATGTGTACGGATAAAAATAAATATATAGTTTTAATAATAATTAATTTTAGAGTAATTATTAATTTTTAAAACAGGCTTGTCAAACGGATTGTAAATGCTTCTCAGTTCTCAGTCGCGAATATAAGTGTGAATTGATGTACGATCGTGATTTTTGATCGAATATTTATTACCTTAATTATTATTTATAGTTTTGAATAAATTTATAAAAATAAATTATTATTTTTAATAAGAGTGAAAAAATTGGTACAAACTCCAAAGCTTGTATTTACTTCTAAAGTAGGAGAAAGGATTTGTGAATATTTTACATGATCCAAGATTGAGTTGGCTCCGCAGCCAAACACCCAGTTTCCGACTCCGGCTTACCGGCGCTCCGATTCTGATACGTTTCTTTCCCGGAAACACAAGCAATCTTATCTAACGCTTCTGAATTCACATCGTAGGCATCGAATTCACAAAGCTCGCCGTCGAGTTCAACGGAGTCGAAAAACTCCGGGAAGATGAAGTCGTCGATATCGAAGTCGATCGGGAAATTCAGCGCCGACGGCCCATCGCTGAATTCTGCTTCTTCTCCGACGTAATTTTGAAGGCCGTCAACGGCTATTACGGCGGTAGCTACTTCGGCTATAGGGCTTTTTGTGTTCGGAGTCTCGACGGAGTTAATGGTCGGGAATGGAAACGGAGGGTGTTTCGTTTTTAAAGCGGTCGGAAAGAAGGGTTTTGGCTTCTTTGATAAAGACGAGTTCCAATAGTTCTTGACTTCATTGTCTGTTCGTCCAGGCAGCCTCTTCGCAATCAGAGCCCATCTGCCATCGACAACTTCTTTGAGCTTAAATCACTACAACAATGGCTGCGTAGAGACATTACCTGTTTCCCAAGAGTCTGTGGAGCCGAAAAATGAGATCTTCTTCATCAATGGTGAAGTTGCCTCGTTTAATATCAGGTCTGAGATAATTCAACCATCGTAGCCTGCAACTTTTTCCACATCTCTTCAGACCTTGACGAAGAAGAAAGCATTTAACCTCAATAATCTCGGGTTATAATTAATCAACAGCTGCCAAATACCAAACCTGCTTCTTTGGGAACCTTTCTCCACCTCCCTTCACCGTGAGTTTTAATGTAGTCGGATAATAGCTTGTCTTCTCCGACAGTCCACGCTCCTTTATTGTTCACTCCTCCCTCTTTCAGACGACAATTTCGCATCCTGCCCATCACCCACAAAACCTCCGAATCTTATGACTGTGTTTCCATCTCCATTATTCTAGAGAGAGAAAGAGAGAGAGGTTTAAATGCTCTGTATTATCAAGTTCGTGAATGGCGAATCTTAAATAGGAGAGGAGAGCAATAAAGGGTCTACGCCATCGACAATGGAAGGCCATGGAGAAAAAAGGGGGTCCATCTCTGATAATATTGAGATTCAACTACCATTCCAAATTATTGGCCTTCATCGTTCTCTCTTTCAAACAGACTTTCAGATGGAGTCTTTGAAAGTTGGTTGCTCTCTTTCTTCTCCAATTATTGTTGTTTTTTACCTCATTAATCCCTCGACGCTGACTCGGCTGCCATTTCTGGACTGTTTAATCAACTTGAAACTTTCGATAATCGAGAAATATTGCACGAATCGAGCTTCGCTTATTTACGAGGAACCCGACTCCTCGTGTGAAACGTGTCGATTCTGGCCTGGCTGACTTCCAATGTCGCCTTTGTGTGGATAACTGTGCTGGGGTGAGTCGAGTTGTCCATTTCTGGTCACGTTCTTTTCGTCCGTGAAGAACCCAAGGTCTAACTCTTAACCTATGTGACAGTGGAGTTTTGATTTCCAAGCTAGTGATATTAGATCGTACACTTTAATAATTAACAATATATTATATCGTTTATACTTTCACAGGACAGTTTGTCACGTTAAGTTAGTCTTGTGGTTCTGTAACTTATATTATCGGGAGATCTTTACATGTGTGTGCAACATCGTGTTGTGGACTAGATCAAAAAACTTTCCTAGTTTTAGAAACACCGGTTCCATATCAAACCAATATTTAAAGATGAAATCTGATCGAACCGGCCGGCAACCATTACTTTCCCGTAGCCTACAGCTGTGGCAGTGAGTGGAAATATTTGAGCTCGTTGGGCCTAAAGGTATGGGCATTGAATATAAATCAGAATGGTCCAGATTGCATGGATTTTTCTTCTTCATTTGTCAATTGTTGGGTGGCTTAATTTAGTCGAAATCTTTAAGATTTATGACGGCCGACTTTGCATTTTTCCATGGACAGGGGTCGTCTTCCTGCTGGCTATCAAGTTTGACCCGTCCTATCCATCGCCCCATCGTCAACACACGCAAGCGCACTTAGTCGTCACTTCCGAGAACTGCCCTCAAGATGTTCGACGAAATTCCCCAAGGAAGACAAAAAAAAAACAGAGACGGGCTGCACCCATATATGGTTCTATAATCCACGAGAAGTGGGAGTTTTCTGTATACGAGGGTTAGTCCCGTGGCTCATGGAAGGCCGTCTCTCGAGTCCATTATACGTGCGTTCTGGATGAACATCGCAACCATGCAATGATTAGTCACCGTTGTAATGATTTAGACGCTTTGAAGATTGAACAAACGTTTAAATTTTATTAGTTTAATAAATAATAATAATTTTTTTTTAAAAATATTAAGTAAATGAATCGCCCTTGGTTATGGTTGAATTTATTGTACACGTGGTGGTTGATGAAGAAGAAGAAACTGTTAGTCGTGGCTTGCTTTTTACGACATTTGTGGGCTATATAAGGCTAGCTCTCGTATTTTTCTCTTTCACTTGAGAGAGAGAGATGGGGAGGAGGCCGTGCTGCTCCAAGGAAGGGCTTAACAGAGGAGCATGGACAGCCATGGAAGACAACATCCTGACATCTTATGTCAAAGCCCATGGAGAAGGAAAGTGGAGAAATCTTCCCAAAAGAGCTGGTATGCTTCTGTTTTAAACCCTTTTTCTCAGTCTTCTGGGGTTTTGTTTTGAGCTCGTTTTAATGGCTGATGGTGCGAAAAATGCAGGTTTGAAACGATGCGGGAAGAGCTGTCGACTGAGATGGTTGAATTATCTTAGACCAGATATTAAGAGAGGCAACATTACAGATGATGAAGAGGAGCTCATCATTAGACTCCATAGACTTCTTGGTAACAGGTCAATAATCTCTCTCTCTCTCTCTCTCTCTCTCTCTCTCTCTCTCCTCTCTCTCTCTCTCTAAACTCGTTTGATTTTACTCAGATGGTCTCTTATAGCCGGAAGGCTACCGGGGCGAACAGACAATGAAATCAAGAACTACTGGAACACCACGATGAGGAAGAAAGAGAAAGTTCAATCGCCGTCGTCATCACCTCAGCCGCCTCCGTCAAAAAAATCCAAGGCACGGAAAAAGCTACCACCCAAAACCTCCATTGTTGACCACCCATCTCCGGCGAAGCTCACTTTCACCCAAGTTATAAGAACGAAAGCTACTCGCTGCACTCGAGTAATCTTCCCCACTCTCAGCCCCCTCTCCGTAGACGCACCGAACTCAGACTCATCGGAGCTTCCACATATTCAACCCGGTTTCTTCACCGATTCCGACGATTCAAACGGCGGACCTGAAAAAGAGACGGAGAATCAGGTGGGCAACGACGTCCCCGACGAAGGATATGATCCGATGACTGAATACTACGTGGATCCTCAACAGTGTTTGACATCAGAGGAACCCATTTTCAAGGACTGGTTGTTCGATTATACAGACGAGAATTCTTTTCTCGATCTCGATTCTTTTGCATATTTGTTTGATCCCCAACACTGACCTCGACAAAAATGGAAATGTTTCTTCTTCTTCTTCGTTTATTCGTTGCAATGTAACCCACTGTGTATCTCATCGTCGATCTTTCAGCTATCTAGACCGCTTTCAACTGCTCGAATAAAGCTTTTACTTCGCTAAGAACCAGTTCTTGCTGCGAGAGCAGATGTCATTTTGCACTCAGATTAAAAAAAAACAAAATTCAAAATTCATTTCTATGTGATATTGTTTTTAATTGTATGACAGAGACCTATTGGGACACGTAAGACATCACAACCCTAGATATCCTGAAACGAACGTGCTCATCTTAAAAAATATCATCTTCATGGTCGAATATTTTAAGGATGCTACAAATAAATCTAATGTTACAAAAAAAAAAAGTACTGAGAAAGACAACCAGTGGGGACGAAGCTGCCATAGTCGTCAAACAGTAAGCTTTGAACAGCCGGTGGCCATGAAAGTTAGCTTCACTATCCTTTCCCAGCACTGTTGGACTTTGGAGAGAGACAAGACAGCTTAAGGAATTATATATAAAACTATTTAAATTTGATAAAAAGTCATTAGTAAATTACCAGTAGGGTATGTAGAACAAATCTAACCAATGGGTACTAAGAATCTTTAAATTCTTATTTAAAATATTTTTCAATGTTAATAAATTATAAATGTAGGGTAAACTTCTAGATAACTGTTTTCTAAGACTAGTTGAACCCATAAAACACATAAAATAAGATAAGATAATTAGCTCAGTTGGTTCAGAAATGATAGATTGAGTCCAAGACCTTACGTTCGACGCCTACGCTGTCCTAGTGTGAGAGTTGTTACCTCCAATGTTAGGGTAGCTCATTAGGATATCAGGTAAAGACTTCATATCTCTGGGCCGCTGAGTCACCGTGATTTAAGTCTCTCACAAATTGTCGGGCCAGAGTATGAGAGCCCTGGGAGCGAAGGATTTTGCCTTTTTGGGTACAAGATAATTTACGTAACATTTTCTTATACTCGAAGTAGACCCTTAAATATTGTCTGGTTAACACATTTTTAGTTGAGATAAGACTCTATTATTATATTTATAACTTAATTTTTCACGTTAGGAAAATTTTTAGATGGATTTATTCTTGAATTTCTAGCAGAAAAACATGTTATGTTATATATGAAAAAGAACTGTACTTAAAAAAATATAACTTTTACTCTCCCACTAGTATAGTTTTGACTTTCATAATGGACAGTAAAATTGAATTGTCAGCGAAGCTAAACATACAGCATTTTCTCTTTGCAATAAATAAATCTATTTGAAATGGGCAATAAAGCTGTATCCGTGCAAATGCGAACCAAAATAAGGATGTTAACTACGACACATAGATTAAAAATAGCAAAAAATACGATGACATATAATTCAAGAAATTATGGTATTTTAGTCCCTGCTTAAATGCATCACTCCGATAGGAACAAGTAAACAAATTCAACAAGTAAACCTCTTGTGTTTGTGTCTTAACTCGATTTCTAGCGAACCCCATTTCAAATTCTACGTAATCTCCAAAAGAAATTCGATATTAGTGAAATTTGGTGGAGTTTAAGTGCTCGAATTGGTGGAGTTTAATCTCCAAATCTCAGTCGTGTAAACAAGGGAAGAAAAGAAAAGAAATGAAGAGAGAGTTGGATGAGAATTTGGGTGAAGTATAAAGTCGTGAGCAGTAGGTGGGGGGCTGGCTGTGAATTCCAGACCGTTGCTGTCCATTTCCACGAGAGAAACCATGTCACGTCATGATTTTTTGTATCATTTTTATCTGACTTTTATTTTATTTATTCGTCGCCTTCGCTTGCATGTACACACTACATACTTTATACGTTACTTAATCTGCCTCTCTGTTCATATATTATATATTAAAGACCTCGTGAAAAGGGTGGCGATGATGGGCAACAAACCCCATACAAATACCATCCTGGTCGGGCATCAGTCTCCGTATGACACCTGCCCCTTTTCTCTCCCTTCCTTATTATAGAGAGAGAGAGAGGAAGAGGGAGAGAGCAAACGGAAACAATTTCTTCGATGTTACAGCGAGAAAGTGGAGAAAGGGTGAATAGTACACGGAAAAACTTTGAAACTGGAAAAACCGTCCCTCTGGAGTTCATAGTTTTTCAAACACAACCAAGATCAGCAGGATATAGTTACGTTAAAGACAGCTTAGATTTGAAGTTCGTGATCCAACCACTCTGTCTGAAAGTCAAATGTCCAGCACTGTTTCTGGAAACTTGTCTCATTAAACGCCCATCTGAGGCATACTTGAATTGAATGTTCCTTTAAACCCTTGAAGGAAGCAAAAAAAACCATTCCAATCTTTCTTTTTTGGTCGCTCTACCTTCTATATCTCTCAGAAATAGCTTCTTATTAGCGAAGTCTGGTTCACAGAAGGCGAAACAACAAGTAGGAAATCTATGAACATCATATCAAAACTGAAATCTTCTAAGCTCTATAACCTAAAACAGAAAACCTAATTCCCAATATCGTTCTTCAATGTCAAACACAAGGACGAGAATGATGAGAGCGATGTAGCGGTCCATTGACGTCATTTTAAAGCAGTACAAATTTTCTCTCTCTCAAGGTGATGAAATCTCAAGAAAATTTAAGTGATTCAGAAAGGCCATAGTTTATTTCTCCAGCGTTTAATGGTCGTTTTACTCATAAAAAATGAGTAATAGTTACTTCTTAGTATCAATATATTACCCATAAAATTCATATACTATAAACTCCAATCATTCTTCTCCTTCTCTATTGATTAGGGGTGGACAAAATTAGACAGCAATCGCAAATCAGACCAGAATCGTCAGTTCAATCCGATTTTAGTCCAAATTATTTAAAAAACTTAATTTATTAGCCGGTATCAGTTTTTATGAGTAAAAAATTGTGAAACCTGATCTGGGTTAATAAGTCAATTTTTTTTTTTAAATCAAGCAAAATCCGACGGAAATCCTAATAAAACCAATAGAAATCCAAAAATTATTTGTAAATTCTCGCAATTACTTAAAACCTGAACAAAAGATAATAAAAAAAATCTATTTATTATTATATTTTAATTTTTTAAAATATAAAATAAAACTAGATTAAAACTGTAATCACACTATAACTATTTGTTTAACTTCTGATTCTATTTTGAATTAAAGCTGGGTCGAACATGCCTGTCTCAACCCCTAGTATTGATTACTATGATTGAACTATAATTAGGTGATAAATACCTTACATAATACATAGTTATCCTTTATAACCCTAAGGACAGATAATTGAGAAATAATAAAGGCTAATATTAGAAGGCGTTCGAAAAAAAAGGAGGAAGAGCAATGGAGTTTCGTTTAGAACTGCAGCCACCTAACTTTGGGGAATCCATTTTATGAGCACGGAGAGGCAGATACAAGATTTTGGACGTGCGAAGGTTCGGAAAATCTCATTATTTACTTGTCCGAGAGATTCTTACGAAGATTGTTCAAATCGAAACCCAATATAATACTCCTAATCAAGAAATAAAAGTTGCCTAATCTCTTGAAAATCAGCTACGTGTCTCGAAACTTCTGTTGAGACGTAGACACTCAACGGTGCCCTTTTCAATCCAAAAAAGAAAGGAAAGATTGCAGGGCAAGAAACGTAGCCTCGACCCAATATCTTACTACTTATGTCGCCGTTCCCATCTGCCAAACTTGAAATCGCAAGATTTTGACTAATCAAATTAAAAAAACACGTCATATTTGGGCTAGAAAAACATGTCTTGAGCTGTGTTTTATCACCCCAGAATGTCAGTTTGACTCGATAAGATGCTATATTACTGCAGAGAGAGAGAGAGAGGAATCTGTTGAGTATCGACTGTGGCGACTTGGAACATAAATTTAGGGTCTGTTGCATTCATAGAAAATGTCAGTTTGATTATCAGAAAACATATTTTTTTTATAGTTTTAAGTATTGACTTGTTCACGTCGATTCAAGCATGAGATATTGTACAATATTTTCAGATCTGGGCCTCGTATTATATTTCTGAAATGGGGTTGTGGAAGAGACGTGACGCATAGAGCAATGATGGATTAAGAGCAATAGACAAAAATATGAGATGGAATAAACCAAATATCCCCAGATTCTGGTCTGGCCCTCGTCCTCTGGTCCCTCCCTCCTGTTCCATCTCTTAAACATATAATTTAAAACTGCTCCCAATCAGAGGCTTGGGTTAATTAGGTGAGATTGAGACTCAGATATATCGAGATAATTTGACAATTTAAGTTTTTGAAACAACGTGAGATGATCGTTGTTGTGCTGCCACTTGCCAGCTGGAGAGAGAGGGAAAAGTCTCTCATTTCGAGTCATAGAGACCACATCTTTCTTCGAAGAAGAGAGTTCGGTCGGAGACCAGCAAATGCGGAAATCGGCAAGGGTGAACGACAATGGTGATGCGTTGGCGAAAGAAACGTTTGGCGATGGAATGACAAGTCAACGACGATGGACGGCCGGCTATGATACGAAGAATCAATGAGACGATGACCAACGATGGTCTAATCTAAGCTCAGGATAGTCGACATTAGAATATAGGCTCGATGACTTGTATATAGCCGATGGTGGCTAGTGAGATCTAGGCTCGGAGCTCGATCACTTGCTCACGCTTGCAAGCCCGAGTCTACGAGCTCGGCACTATAGCAATTCAAAGCTGACTGTAATCAAAGCTCAAACAGTCATTGCGTGATTTGTATCTTCTATAAATTAGAAATTATACACATAAGATATGCAATAATAGAGAGAAATTTGTCAATCGAGACGAAATTTTGATTATCGTATGATGGATTCGGAAACAAAAATCAGTGATAAATCGTTGTCTAAGTCAATTTGTAGCCGATTACGCGTGCTCCCAATTCGATATTCAAATATAGACATCACTCTGTGTGTCCTTGCTCCATTTATAACACACGATCTTAAATTGAACTTATTTCTTGCATCAAATACAAATAGAACCCAGCACAAAGTGCACTATTTTTTCATCAGATTCAAACGACATCGTATTGGAGTTCAAGGGCTTTTCTTAATGGGCTCGAAAGCAGAAGGCTTATAACCTGACTCTATGATGAACTTTCAGCCTGGCTCTGGATAATCTGCGAAATTTCGGATCTTCGTATCTTGGTTGGCTTCAAAGTTCAAATCTACTGCATGATTTTGATTCAAATGTAACCTAATAAGATTTACGAAATCAATTTTGAATTTTAAATCAACAATTATAAATTTAGTCGTATTTGATGATGTTTATCACGAATAAACGTAAGTATTTGAGTCACTGAAGATTGACAAAGAAGATCGACGAATTCAAAATACGAAAAGAATTAACATCAATTCTCCATATTTCATGTTCATTGGTTAAAAAACGTACATTTTTTTTTACGATCCGGTTAATATTCGTGATTATTCTTTTCTTTGCTCAACAATGGTAGATCAATTCAATTTCTCGGTATCAAACAGCGCAAGGAATCTAAAACATGAATTTTTCAGAAAAAAACAACTAAAACAGGGGTCGTCGTTTGATGTTCTGGAATTGAAAATTACAGAAATTTGTATCGAAACGAATTGATTCGTAAACCGGAAGCTCCATCATCGCCTCGTGATCAAGCTCGAACAGATCCGAGCTAGAACAACTCTCTCCGTCGTCATCTTCTTCGTCTTCGCCGGCGTCGTATCTCTGGAAATTCAGATCTCTCTGAATCTCTTCTTCTTGTACTTTAGCCGCCACTAAAGATGAATCCTTTTCTTCGCACTCGTTTTTATGCCCAGAAGGTGCGCAATCTTCATCGACGATAACACTTGCAGGGCAGAACCAGACAGACCGTTTGTGGCCGCCACTATGAAACCCGTCTCTCGCAGAAAGCGAGTGGTTTCTCAGACAATAACGAGAAGACGAAGAAGCAGAGGAACACGCCGTAGATGTTCTGTTTTGTGGTCTGTTCTTCGTCTTCTTCGCCGCTTTTGCCGCGAATAGAGAGTTCAGAAAGTTAGCAACTCGAACAGCGGGTGAAATCGGATCCTTCACCTTCTTCAATTGACTGTAAATTTTTAAAGCTCGCGACTTTGATTCGAACGTACCTTCGTTGTCTTTTGGATTCTTCTCTGCATCTCTGTCTAAACAACACCCTTCAAACATACGGAAATCTCTGTGTTCTCTCTGTTTTTTCTCCAATTTTTTTGGTCGCGAATGAACGCCGGTCCGGATGCGCTTCAGACACTGAGGAGCCAAGCATGAAGTCTGCAACGAGTTCAGACCGGGAATGGAATCGGTATCGGAGGATGAGAAACCGGCGAAACTCGAGTCGGGAGAAATTGAATTGGAACTGAAAAGAACGCCGTCGTGATCGAGATCGCGATCAGAATGATTCTGAAATATTCTACCGGACTCCGGCCAGTGTTGTCGCCGTTGGTTGATGACTTTCTCATACACATGCTTCTCTATCCATGAATCGATCAAACTAGCTCGAAGAAGGGTTTTCGAATCTTCTTCCTCCACCATATCTTCAAAAAGTCTCTCCATTCTTGAACTGTTCTCCTTTGGAGTTGTTTGCCTATAAAACTTCATATCCCTACCGTTTCTCTCTGTTCCTTCGTCCATGGAGCGGTAGATTTCGTCAAGAAGAACCGACGAGAAAGAATGGTTTATGCTTTCGCGTTTATATCTGTCGCGTATCGCCATTTTCGCCTTACTTCTTGTAATAGAGATCTTCAGCGATTGAGAGAATGAAACCAGAAGAAGCGGAGAGAGAGAGAGAGAGAGAGAGAGAGA
>QAOC01008742.1:264167-287647 GCA_003255005.1 Begonia fuchsioides | reverse complement strand
GGTCGCGAATGAACGCCGGTCCGGATGCGCTTCAGACACTGAGGAGCCAAGCATGAAGTCTGCAACGAGTTCAGACCGGGAATGGAATCGGTATCGGAGGATGAGAAACCGGCGAAACTCGAGTCGGGAGAAATTGAATTGGAACTGAAAAGAACGCCGTCGTGATCGAGATCGCGATCAGAATGATTCTGAAATATTCTACCGGACTCCGGCCAGTGTTGTCGCCGTTGGTTGATGACTTTCTCATACACATGCTTCTCTATCCATGAATCGATCAAACTAGCTCGAAGAAGGGTTTTCGAATCTTCTTCCTCCACCATATCTTCAAAAAGTCTCTCCATTCTTGAACTGTTCTCCTTTGGAGTTGTTTGCCAGTAAAACTTCATATCCCTACCGTTTCTCTCTGTTCCTTCGTCCATGGAGCGGTAGATTTCGTCAAGAAGAACCGACGAGAAAGAATGGTTTATGCTTTCGCGTTTATATCTGTCGCGTATCGCCATTTTCGCCTTACTTCTTGTAATAGAGATCTTCAGCGATTGAGAGAATGAAACCAGAAGAAGCGGAGAGAGAGAGAGAGAGAGAGAGAGAGAGAGAGAGAGAGAGAGAGAGAGATTTGAAACAGCAACGGAAGTGGGTATATATAGGTATGTGAACCCGTGAAAGTAGAATTCAAGATTTACCCTTTTCTTGTTTCACAATAGCGTTCCTGCCCTTATATGGGGCCCACTATTCCAGCTTGAACTTGGAGCCGTTGATCAAGACGGAAATTTATAAAAATACAGTCTTATCCATACAAAATATCTGTGCTCTGGTGGGTCCCAGTCGGATCAGATATTTAAGAAGATCCTATGATCTTGTATTTTTTCCCTATTAATTCCACACGTGGCATTTGGGGACGGGATTCGGCGATACGTGGGAACAGAGCAGTTTGGACTTGGTTGAAGGTAACTACTTCGACTGACAATTATTCTGTACGGTGTGGACGGCTTTTAGCTAAATTGTCATTAATGACTTTTTTGGAACAGCCTTCTAATGGTTAGATCGAAAATAAAAACACGCCAAACCAAGTGTGTATGTATGGTAATGGTAAGTTTACTTGGCATACATTGTTAATATATTTTTTGACGTGTCAAGCTGTGAATAGTACAATAAATATTATAAATAATTATGTTAATTATAATATATTAAATAGATTTTAACTAGATCAATCATAGTTCAACATACTAGATTATACAATAAGAGATATATATTTACAAGGTTAACCTAACATTATTTATATATATATTATCATTCATCAAAACTCTCCTTTGTTATTCCTTTTGATGGTCATTCCTTTCGATAATGACAATGACTTCAATGCAGGATAACTGGGATTATATAACGAAAACCTGGGGCTCTGGATTTCTAATTACTCGCTTTGTCAGTGCCATCGTTTCACCGGTTTGTCATACTTTTTAATCCTTCTCTCTTACGGCCTTTTCAAATGCTGCATTTTATCTTAGCTTCCAGACGTATGAATAGTAGCTATTACCATGACACAAGTGAGTCTATTCTTAGTGCCATCCTGTCTTTATGCCCATTGGCAGTTTGCTTCTTTTGAGAAGGCTGAAGAAGTCGAAGAGCATTTTTCTACCCGAAAGATTCCCGCCGTTTCTAGAACTTTAAAGCAGAGCATCGAGCGAGTTCACATCAATGCAAAATGGGTTCAAAGCATTCAGAATGAAAATGTTCTTGTTGAGGTGGTGAAGAATTTGGCAACAAGTAAGCTGTAGGTAACGGATACTTACTCTCCCGTGTTATGTCGTTTGATGTTGTTTTCTCATTTCTTCGGTAAACTAAACATAAGACTTTGCTCTTTCATCAATAAAGTTGTCATGATTCTATTTCTAATTCAGTTGGGATTGATCGATTTAACTGTGTCATTCGAATTGTCTCGTTATATTCTTTGACAATTATTCATTACAAGTTCAGTGGCCCTGTCCTGAAAATCTAATCTTCTGTACAAGAATTTATGTTCATATTTAATCCGTAAGATTTGGTCATCCAACCATCAAGATTTATAGGCCAATTTGCTAAGTAAGGTCTAATGAACTTGCTTATTTAGGCATATAATAAACACTAACCAGATCACATATACTATATTTGAATTTGATGGAGCACAATCAGTAACGTGAAAAGCTAGAATCCAAAGAAGACCATAACAAGATTACCCATCATTTCAATGCATTAACAGTTTATCTACATATTGTATTAGTCATTTTTCAAAACTGCTAAAATCACAATACTGGCAAAACCTCCAACCCTAGAATTAGTACTCAACCCATATCTGTATTACAGACATAATACAAGTAGACTTTTTCGTAGTGCAATATTATTTAAAGAAGAAAATTTAAATAGTTTATTTTTCTAATTTAAATTAGGTAATGATTAGAAAATTTATATCTAGAACGAGTCTACTGATATTATGTCTGTAATAAACTGTTCTTCACAGTATAAGATTTAGTTCTACAAAAACTAGCCAAAGTTGGTATGATGGGTTAAATAAAGAAGCATGCAATTTTTGCGGGCATCATAACATAGTAATTAGTCACGAAACATCGACCTTTCGTAAAACAAAGATACGACCACAAAGTGCGTCATCTGCAAAACTCTGATGGACGCAAACTGCCACAAGAGAAGGCAAGTTTACCATTGCCAACCTGGGCAGCCAGGATAGAATATCACGACTCTCTAAACTGAGTTCTATGATCATGAAGCTTTTTCAAGTACTTGTTATACCTTTTGGCCCAAGCTTTTTCAGATTGCAAGGCTGTTAAGTCCTTGTTAAACCAGACTTTAGAGAAGTAGACCAAGGACGGGGCCAATGCACCCGATTTATACCATCGCCTGTTCATATTTAACTCAAGGATCATATCTATGGCAACATTGGATCAGCTGAAATTTGAATTGTTTCAGTTCTATTGGCTAGCAGCTCAGATGAATAATCTGCTTGAGTGTCATCTACAACAAAAAATTATGATTAAATTCAATATTTTAATCCATAAAATTACTAAGAAATGAGGTAAGGATTTATTACTGTGTATAGTGTTACTAGATGGCAAGTCTGGAGGGGTCGTGCTTCTCTTACGATCTGAGAAGTTTAAAAGAGGAATTATTTACTTGAAATGGGGCCAGTTGTATTAACAAGTCTTACCATATGACTGGCGATTTCCCCTGACAGCATCAAAGTTCTTGTATGTGTACCCAACGAAGCTGAGATCTTTGGGTGTCAAGAGAAGCTGAAAAGGGAACGTACATATACATAAATCATTACTTTACTATTGCTATTCTGCATGATCGTTACTGTTTTCACTGTTTTTATTTTCCTTTTCTATGAATGATACAGTCAGCAGATTATCTAAAAGAGAATGATTTAATCTTAGACAAATACAAGAAGAACAGTTTTTGAAAGAAAAAGAGAAACTTTTCATTGTTTCTCATAACCATAACATCATACATCCTTATGTTTATTTATACCTAGGAATCTATATTATTTAAAGATAAACTTCAAACAATAAAAAAACATTCTCAGATGTAGAGAACGACTATTAAATTTTAAAAAGACAACATCAAATCATCCATACCTTATTTATATCTAATGCATCAACGTCTGATTCATGTCTTATTTAGATTTATACATCTCCATCTTACTCACAAAATGCTCAGTGTGATCCATGAGATGTTTGCATGGCCTTTCTTATCTTCCATCAATTTTCTTATTCTAATGCCTCAACAGCTTGTAACTTCACATATAACTTTCAATAACTATATATTCTTTCCATCCAATTTAACACTTATTTATGCACTCTGGCACGTGGTTCATTTATTGACAGAACCATTATGTATTAGAACAATTTATTATAAATCGAAAGTACTCAAACTTGATCAAAATTACTAGACAAACAAATAAACGATACATCAACATGTGAGATTAAAATGAGAAATTAGAGTACATAGTATTGATGCGTGAGCATAGATAAGGTACTGAACTAATGTAAAAGTTGAAAAAAAGACCAACCTTTCTAGATGGTCCCGAACCAGATCTTACTTGTGTAGGTGGATCCAACTACAAAAAATTAACATATTCAATGAGTTTTGAAAAATGAACTAAGAGAAGCAAATGATTAAATTTAGTAAATTATTAGATAGTGTGTAGAGTGTTGGGAAAAGCGAGTAAAGATAATAACAATATGATTTTACTTCATCAAACTTCATGAAATTCTGGGTATCAAGCTCTCCGTTTACTTCTGGTTTGAAGGCAGCATCCATTTCATAAAGTTTATCCCACAAAACATCTTTGAACCATGGATGGGCCTGTAAAAAACATATATACAACCCGCACAGGTCAAGATTGGAGTAAGAGAATTGAAGGATCGCTCTACTTATTTCAAACCTTTTTTTTGTCATTTTTTAAAAATAAAAAAAAAATACTTTTATTTGGTGTGCCCCTGCAACGCCTAGTCTATGATCAACATCACATAGCAACTGACATATGAGATCCTTTGCCTCAGGTGTCAACTTTGCATCATCCGGAAACTTTAGCTGGGTTTTCCAATGAACAATCTAACAATATTGGTAGAACTTTAGCACAATGAATTTACTTAAACAACTCAAATGACAACACTTGCGACTAGTTTATCTTGCAGAACTTTACCTTTCTACAAGTGATGATTGGATCATCCGAATAAAATGGGGGATAACCAACCAGCATTTCATACATTATTGCACCTAGAGACCACCTAAAAAGCCCAAGTAACACAAGGTTCAAAGTAAATTTTGGAGAGACACAAAGCTATCAGGAAAATAAATGCAATTAAAGCTTGACTAGAAGAAAAACTTGTACGGAAAAACTATTTCATAGACCCTGTGAAAAATACACAGAAAAGAAACCTATATTACAAAAGGGAATGAGAATTGCCAAAATTGTACTTAACACAACAAACTAATCGGACAACTACACAAGTCCAACCAACCAAAGATACGAATTATGGTGACATAAATGTGCAGGATATGACATTTTTTAGAATTTTCACACGTCACAAATCCAGAGATGAAGATAGTAGCTTTCAAAGATAGCATACCAGTCGCACTCCATTCCATATCCTTTCTTCAATAGTACTTCAGGAGCAATATAATCTGGGGTTCCCACGGTTGAAAAAGCCTTGTCCAAAAAGTTAAAAATGAAATGTCATTAAAACAAAATTACAGGCACTGGTTACTATTATCAACAAAAGAAAAAAGCAAAAGCTCAACATGAGGTTTAGGAAAAATCATGTTAATCTAAATGCATTAATTACTAACTATAAAAGCATAGTAGCATACCAGCTTTCTTCTGTTCATCTGCCATCGATGGAGTTGTTCATGCGGGCTCTTCCAACTACTCTGGTTGTCAGCAGAAACACAACCATCGACATCCATTGGCTCTGCCAATTTTTCATCATCCATTGTTCCACTTTCATGCAGAGCAGACAATGTTGAAGAATCAAGGGGCTTACAGAGACCAAAATCTGAGAGCTTCATATGACCATTTTTGTCCAGAAGAAGGTTGTCAGGCTTTATATCTCTAGAAAACAATAATAGAAGAAGCTATCAGATTCAAAACTCTTTAGACATATGGAGATCATCAGAAAACCATGATTGAAAATGCTAGCAAAATGAAAATAAAAACCTGTGAATGTAGTTGTGTTTGTGAATAGATTCTATCGCAAGGACACTTTGAGCTATGTAAAATTTAGCTACAGATTCAGTTAATATATCTTCCCTAATCAGAAGAGTCATCATGTCACCACCTGGTAGATATTCCATGATTAAGTATAAGAACTCAGCATCTTGAAATGAATAATAAAGTTTAACTATGCAATGGCTGGCAACTTCTGCTAGCAAATTTCTTTCTGCTCTTACATGTTCCACCTATATGAAATAAAAAAATGCGTCAAAATACAACATAAAAATAACACCAAATGCCATGATATATAAATTGGAGTCACTTGTGAGAAAAAAGTTTTTTTTTATGAAACTTCAATTACTCGACCAATTATCAGAGCCCAATAGAAAATGAACTCTAATGTGTCACTAAATAATAGAATCCATTAGTGTCACATCAAGACAATGTTACGACTCCGTATGTCGCACTTCACCCGGTGGCAATTTACTTGGCTTTCTTTCCAATCAACACCCTCAATCAGTTAGACCCTCGATCGAAGCAGTCACAACATGGAAAGGGACACCATTTGATAAAAAGACGTGGTCTCCATTAATTTTACAATAAGGATTCGAACCCTGCAAGGGTCGATGTTCTTTAATTAAGTGTTCAATTTTTTATTTTACAACTTAACAGCTTGCACTGTATCTAATGGCACTTCACCTAGCCTTTTTCTGGTCAACACCCTCCACCACACAGAACCCTCGTCAAGGCAGTCGTAACATGGAGGGAGATCCATTCTGTGACGTCAAGTTTCCGCCTCAATAATGTCACTATTAGAGAATTCGAACCATGCATATCTACTTTGAGAGTAGAGGTCATTTAACCAAGTGATCCTCGACCTGAGTGTTCTGACCGTGACTACAAAGAAGACTGAGTGAAATGTCACCAAGTGAAGTGCAATGCAAGGAGTCATAACAAACAACCATACTTTTTTAATGACCAACAAAATTACCTAACTACTATTAGGTTCAAATAAAAATGTTCACTCATACCACAGAGTTTTGTATTGTAGCACGTGCTGATGCAACCTAAATCTAATCAATTGCAAAAAAGAAAAAAGAAACACATAATTTATGAACTGTGTCCTTGGAGTGCCAAAAAAGAAAGTCCCAATTGGACAAAAAAACAATAGATCTAGTGAATATTTAAAAAATATAAGAAACTATTAAGCTAAGTAATGCCTTCAAATGTGTGCTTGGAGTTGGTTTTTGTTTAAATGAAACATAACAGTCTTATTAGAGTTTTGATGTAAGATCTAAAAAAATTATAATATCGACAAGTAAGTAGAAAATCAAGGCACAAATACCATAACCAGAAACTAATAAGATTCTGAGATCACCTGTCCTCTCATGAGCATTTCAGATTTTTTCAGTTTTTTCATGGCATATATATTGCCAGATTTTTTCTCCCGACACAATCGCACCTGCATTTAAGGAGGAACATAATTAACAAATAAGAAGCAACCATAGTCACATGATTATTGCCGGCTGCTTCATAGAATCACAAAACGATCATAAACTCATCAAACACAATTTATCATGCTTACTTCGCCATATGCTCCTCTCCCAATTATTGTCAAGAGCTCAAAATCATCTACACAAATCTTGTGCCTTTTAAGGCGCATAAACTCCGTTTCTTTTAGCTCTAAATCTTTGATAAGGTTCATTTGCTCCTCCTTAGGCACAGCTGAGGAAGCTAATCTACTCTCTAACACCCATCGCCTGTAGCCAAATAAATTACATCAGGAAGTTCAGGTCAGAATTTCCAAGTAGACTAGAACTCAACTTCCAATGGTCAACCATTTTGAAGTTCCGGCCTACTATGCCATTCAGCAAAAACAATCTGCGTCGCATAGTGTATTTCATCTTTAACATAACAGTCTACACGTTTTCATGGACTAATGAACTAGTAAAGTATAACACATCCTATTATTACGTAGCATATCAAACTATGCTTCTTTAGAAGCAATCGAACAGGCATTGAATGGGTAAATTATGAGGAGGATATGCTAAGTGAAGTCAAATTTCTTAGCAATTTGACCAAAAATAGGATTCCATTCCTTTTCACCCACTCTTGCTCCCGAAAAAATCAGTAAGTACCAGAAAATTGCAGGATCTAAGTTGCGCTGCATTCCCAACAGTCGAGCAGGCGCATTGCCGAAATTTAAATCAACTCAGAAAAGAAATCCAAAACTCAAAAGCCAAAATAATTTTGAACTCCCGCAATTTCCAACTAATGAAGAGGAAGCACGGTGAATAAATGCGAATTACCTCTCTTTCCGCTCTCGAATGTTCTTCATCTGAGCCCTGTAGTGATTCTCTATGAATTTCTTGGCTGCTGCAACCTTCTCCATCGTCAAACTAGACCCGAGCACCTCATCCCCTCCATTCTCATCAACCGGATCATCCATTTCTGATTCCATTCTCGCATCGCTCTCCATTCCCTCTTCCATAACCGCCGGCTGTAAACTGTAAAGGTAACGAGACCGAGACGAGTAGATTTAGTCAGAAACCAGGCTTTCTCTCTCCAGAAAGTATCATCTTCTCTCTCTAAAATCTTTCTGAAGCTCCACCTTATAGCAAATGCAACGACGAGGAGGCGGAGGAAGCACCTCACATAATAAACTCATTAAATCCTCTGCTCTGGCGAAACACCCTTTATCCGCTGCTTTCGCGACCACAGTTTTCTCCTCCACTCAACAACTAGTGGATTGCCACGTGGCCAACAAAGAACGTGGCACCCCGCTGTCTGTCCGCTTTTCGGCTGTCATAGTCGGTCATTACAGGGAAGAGTGGATGAGCTGGATATCACGCGCGGTGTGCGCGAGTGTAATAGAACCCCTGGTCCAAGTTGCGTAAATTGCAGAATGACGTTGAGGAGCACATGTTAGTAGACTCGGTACGTGAAGGCTGCAACAAAGTGGGACCCAGTGTCATTTCGCGGTTGGTACGTGTGTAGCACTCGCCTTGAATGACAAAGCTCTATTGTCCATCAGATAGCGGGTTTATATCTCTGTGGCATTTAATCCTGTCCGTTCAATCTGAACAAGAAACTAGGTTAAACACTATTTAAAATTGAATTTATGATAAATAGTTCGATTTGATATTGAATTTTAAAAATATAAATTTTGAGTTACTCAGACGTCTGATGTAATGAGTAACTATGTCCGAGAGTGTTCAGTGCATCCGTATTGTGCATCCGTATTGAACGTCCGAGAAACTCAAAATTTATTTTTCTAAAATTCAAACTTAAATCAAATTATTTATCTGAAATTCAGACTTAAATTGAGTCTTTACCCAAGAAAATAATCACCTTGACTTAATCCAAAAATTATTATTTTTAAACTTATGTCTTAATCTAGATATTTACGTAGAAATCAAGCATAAATTAAGTTTTTACCCAGAAAATAATCACCTTGCCTTATATTAAGGTTATTAATTCAATTATATTATTTAAAAAACATTTAATCTATAGTTAGAAGAGCAGATTCCCTAAAAATTAGGAGATTCCTAGGAAAGATGGGCTTTCAATAACTGAATGAGAAATAATCACCTGCATCGCGCTTGCAATTGACTGTCCAATAAGCGACGTGCAGTTGGTCGAAGGCTCTGATATACAGCTGTATGGCGATGTATTGGATCATTTTAGGTTGATCAGAATCAGCAAAGAAACTCGGGTCGGACTTATCCGAACTGGGTCGAAATGACCCGACGTCGTTTTGAGAGAGAATCCTGGGGAAGGGCTGAGACTCAGAGCAGCAGAGGACGATGATGTTTTGTTTTTTGTATGTATAATGATCTTGTGGATAATGTTACAACCTTTCTGTATGATTAGAGAGAGGGAGATTAGAGAAACGCAGTTCCAGCAATGCCATGGTGTAGAAGATTATGTGCAATGGAATCCCTGGCCTTCATGGAGCTAGCGGATCTCGAACCCACTTCAGGCACCATATCATCGTCCTGCAACTCGAATCTAAGCTCATCTTCCATCTCTTCGCCCCTCATTTCACAGATATTATGAAGAACACAGCAGGCCCCGAGCACTACCGGCAAGTCCTGAAGCTTACCTTCGGTTCTCTTCTGCAAACAGCGCCACCTTCCTTTCAATCGAGCGAATGCATCCTCTGCAATTTTCTGAATCTCGTTCATCTTTTCGTTGAATGCGTGTTGGGTCCAAGTTAGATTGTGTTGCGTGTAAGGAACTAGCACCCAATCCATTAATGGGTAGCGGGAATTTCCGACGATCCATACGCCCTTCAATAGACCTCCATTGGCTCTTTGATATAGCGCGGATTTCTCCAACACTTGATCGTCCGGCATCGATCCCGGCCATCCGATGCAGACGTCTGTGAACACGCCTTTGTGATCCACGACTCCTTGGACCGTGATTGAATATGATGTCTTTTGGGTCTTCTCTGTGTGTCTTTTGTTGAAATAAGCTGCGACGCTGATCTTTGGAGCGATTATGGGTATGTGTGTAGTGTACATAGATCCAACGACGTTTGGAATGCCGGATATGGATTCGAAATTTTCTTTTATCGTCGTCGATGAATCTTCGTTGGGCCATTGTAAAAATCTAGGCATTAGCACGGTTCTAATGGCGGAACAGACCTCGAGAACCAGCTTATGGCATGTTGATATGCCTAAACCGAATCGCTTCGATACGAGCCGGAGAGGGTCGCCGGTGGCTAACCTCCATAGACAGACGGCTACTCTTTGTCGGACGGGGATGGCGTTTCGAAGAGTAGTGTCTTCTTTGGCAATGGCCGAATTCAGCTCACGGCAGATCATATCAAAAGTGTCTCTTCCCATTCTGAATTCTTTCTTGAAATTCTCGTCGGGATAATCTGGGCTATTACACTCGTCCCACCAAGCTTTAGACCTATCTTTCACCCACAATCGCCGTTGGTGTCCTCCGCCGCCGCCATCTCCGCCTTGCTTGACGGCCTTCTCTGTTCCTGCGGTCAGCAGCTCGTTAGACGACGCGACGAGTGCGACGGGGTTAGCGACGACCCTCGATTTCTTTCTTTTCACTCGGTCGGATTCCTCCACTTCCGAGTAAGAATCTTGAAGATTCGAGTAGTAATCCATCATCGCTTTCGATCTTTTCCTTTGATTCGTCTCCGAAAACTGCTTCTCCTCCTCGGCGGCGGAGCTGTTCCCTTCCTCCTCGCCCTTCTCTTGCTCTTCGAACAGCAACAGAGACGATAATATCCCCTTCAACTCCTTTTTAACTCTCTTCTCGATCGGACCACTGTTACTGCTCCCGTTGGTCGACTCATTCATTTGAAGAAGCACAGAGATTTGCAGAAAGCCGTCAATGGAGGAAAGATCTTGTGGATGTTGCGTTTCATATACAAAAGTAAGATTGAAGCTGTGTACTGTTGATGAATTTACAGAAATAGAAGACGCTGGTTCTCGCCCCGGCCACCAGATGTTCGATAAAATGTCAGAATGAAAGTGTGAACGCGGTCGTTGAAAACACGATGAGCGCCGAAATGGGAGATTATAAGACACACATTTATACATATATATGCCATCTCAGCAGTGACCTCATTGGCCGAGCTTCTATCAGCTGCAGCGCCACCCCATGGATAAGTGTAGCTTGACTGACGGGTTAAGCAACTATTAGTTGCGTTCACGCAGAATGGTGGACTGGCAATGCAGATTAGTTTTGCTTCAGACGACGCATGGGAAAGTGCCATGTGTGCGGTAGTTGACTGAGGGCGGTGAGTGCGCTGTACGCGCTTTAATGCATTTCAATTTTATTTAATTTATTTACCAATTATTTGATTTAATAAGAACGTAACGTGACATCAAAACATACCACATATTCTAGTTTAACCAATCTTTCAATACATTCGATATTGGGTGAAAGACCACTTGTTTCTCGACCATGGACAAAGCAAAAGTACAAGAAAAAAACAAAGCATGGACATTGCGGCTTATTACAGACATTATCCCGGCCATACCATGTTATCTAATCATACAAAAAGACAGAAAAAGGGACCTAATTCGAGCACAATAACAATAGATTATCATCGAAGCACGAGAAATACATGATGGGTAATTTAAATTTGCAAAATTTCTCAATTTTCACGGGATGTAATCACAAATAATGGGATTGTTAATTAAAAACAAGGACGGGTGAGTATGAGGCGCCTGATTGGGTGGAAAGGGGCATGGATCATGGCGCAAATGGGAAAGAATTTCAACAATATACGCTGTGTCTTTTGACTTATTGCGTTTGAATTTCGGTGCAAAAGCTACACGAAATCACAAACTGTCCTTCCATTTAACATCGATTATCTAATTTTCTTCAGAATTTAAAATCAACCCCCTGAAATTTAATGATTTCCAGACAAAAAATCATTAGCTTTTCCGAGAAAGCAGGGAAGAAAAGGGAGCAATAAAATAGGTAGAGGGCATGGGTCTTGCCTCTTTCATTCTTCAAATATTGAAACAAGCTTTGTCTAGATGAGGATTAAGGACATAAAATATTGAAAAAATAATAATTCACAAACCAGAGCATAATTCAAAATTTACCTCAAGCCGCTCTTGTGACATAAGGAATATTCTTTAATGAAGCAAATTTTCAAGGCAGTGGGGCCCAAAGTCCTGACCAACATGACCAAGATCATGGTCAGCAGAGTCACAGCAGGACTTTGCTATCTGCCTAACAACTTGGTCTATAATAGTTCCCCATTTCATTTTGAGGACATGTACCATTTCGTTCCACTAAACATCATAGTATTTGCTGCAAATACCTAGAATTTTTATTGAATACCTTAAATTTTACATAATTTTAACAGATACTCGACTCTCAAGATTTCTGTTCTTCGTTCAATTCTGTTAAAATTCAAGTATGTATTTCTTACATCTTTATTGTTTCCGTTGATTTCAAAAACAATAAAAGAGAAAGAAATACATATTTGAAATTTAACGAAAGTGGCGAAAGAACTAACAAAAATCACAGCAGTCGCTAAGCAAAAAAATTTAACTTATCCGCTACAAATACCTTCATACTTCAAGGATTAAAGAGATATATACCTTAATTTTAAATGGAGTAAAGAGAATCTAAATTTGTCCCACTAATAATATCAATACTTAGCCTACCAGCAGTGATGTTTCACCATAAATGCAAAATAATAAACAAAACTGTCGTTATTGGCTCAACTCCTAAATCTCCATTGCTGCCTGTTTTCTTTAGCTTCCTAAGAATAGAACTACAAAATTCTCAAAAGAAAAGTGTATAAGCGCTGCAGAAGAATAAATGACAAGTTGCATAATCAATTGCCTTTGGCTGAAAATTTAGCTGAAGTCCCATAATTTTGGGATTTTGATAAGGGATTGATGATCTCACACAAACAGATATAACAAAAGCAGATTCCAGAACAGAAAGGCAAGGGCTAAATTCCATTTTGATATGAAAGGTCAAGGTACCTTTGAAAAATTTGCAGGGTGGAGATCATGTAAGAGATTTACCAGCCTATTCCCGGTCCCGCCTCTTTTGCTTTGCTTGCATCTTGTTGAACTTCTCTTTGCCCTTCTCCAAAAGAGGGTCGTGAACAACATAATCATTTGGATCCTCATTTCGTGACATGCGATCCTGCACAATGTATCATTCTAAAATGAAATTCATAAGAACATAATGCATCTAAAAGTTTTTATAATAAGGGGAGCATTTGCATTGAAGAAAGAGAAAACTTGAGAACCAAAATTTAAAGAATAATCACACTGAATTCATACTTCAATTAAAGACCATAAAAGATGTCATCGTTCTTAAAAACATACATCGAGGTTAGTTATTAGTACAAGTACAAAATTTTCTAGCAGGCATATGTTGAGTCTCTAAAAACCTAGAATGACATTATTAAACCTTTTTTATTAAGCTAACCTTGGCAGGGTCAGATGCAAACTTCAATCGAACTTCTCTCCAATCAGATAAATCTTCACGATTTCCATTTCCAGCATCACTATCAGAGGCCAAGGTTTTTTCGGAAAGGTCATTCTTAAACTTCTGAAGTTTTGCCAGAACCTAATATTGACAAAGGTTAAAAAAAGATGCAATGGTATATACGGATATATGAAAATAAAGGCCACTCACACTCACCTATGATGCGGTTCCAATTTCTACATTTTTACTAATATTTTTGTTATTCTTGTGCAGCCTGAGCCTTTACAGTAGCTTCTTAACTAATTAGCCAAATTTTTGTTCCAGAGTATGATATGTTCCATTTTCACACATATGAACCCAATACTAAAGATTGCACTCATAATTCAAAATTATATAAATGATAAAAATACATCCCACTGGATCTTTCTAAATGATAGTCCTCTTACACTCACTATCTCTAACAATTTTTAAACTAATAGGGAAAGGGGTGCAGATAAGCTATGGACAAATATAAATCACTAACACACAACCTACTTCCTCTTCACGTCCCTGAAGTCTGTGTTTCTTTAATTTCTGCATCTGTCTTCCCTTCTCTACTTCACCCAACAACTGTAAGTCTGAGTCCGCATTAGCCAACCTTTCAGCTTTGGCTTCTGATCCTACACCTTTTTTTCTTCATGGACAATTTTCAACCTTTGTTTGATCTTCATCAATGGTATCAACTTTGGACCTAATCAAAAGACAGTGGAAGGAATCTAACAAACAGTATCCATAGATAAAACAAAAATGTGAAAAGAAAGGCAATATGGTAGACCACAACAAACATATTACTTCTATATTAGAATAAAATAAATACTTGACCAAAGACATTCTCATACAGTAAAAGTAATAACTGAGAAAATGACCTTCCACCAGAGGTACACAAATAAACTTCTAATGAAAATCAAAGTATCATAAAGGCATACTTATATTTCCTTGAAGTCATTCTTAGATCAAACTCCTAACTGACGCAGAATAAATGGAGAATGGAGACATTAAGAAATCGTATTTATACATTTTTGGTATGCTAACATTTTAAACTTATAACTTGTAAATGAACATCATTTACAATATGAATAACCACAATCGACTTTCCTTTTTTCCTTCCTTCACTTCTCTCTCTCTGTCTCTCTCATTTGTAGTGCCTAATAAACAACTTTTTAACAGTAAAAAAATATATCTATCATTTATATTAGAAATGAAAGGACTTCAAATAAATAACGTTCAGTATTTAATTAAAACTTTACCTTGAAGTGGTCGGCTCAACATCATTTTGACCAGAATTCCCTGGATAGATTGAATAGAAATTCAGACAACTAATGCAAAACATTGCTATAATATACACAAATAATTAAATCATGGTTGACCAACATGTCTAGAATTTTGATTGAAAAATATGAAATAGCTGCTTTAAATACAACTACTTTTAGTTTGAATAGAATTTTCTTAGAACATATTACACTTATTAATGGAAGCTGCCTCCCATTTACTGATGAACTGCTGAATGATCCCCTTGATCTTACTTTCCATAGGTAAAAATTAATGTGCAAGTACCATTAATTTAAGTCATAGCAAAAGGATAAAGATAAAGCAGATTAAGCAAGCAGTTATTTGTGGTTTTATGAATACCATTTTTTACTTTTGGCTTGGGTGGAAGATCTCCCATCTCATTTCTTTTTTTGAGTATTTGCCGACGCATACGAGCATCAAAGTTGGCCTCATCATCATCATCACCACTATAATCAAGGACACGAGAAAATCCTGAATCAGAATCTCTTGTTGGCTTTTCTTTCTTAGAACTTAGAGCTTCTCGCACAGACAGCTGCATATGTCTTGCAGTTAAAACATCAGATTCGTTCTGCAATCAGAGTTTTTCTGTTAACATTTCACAGGACAGGTTCTTTGAGACATTTATGTGCTAATGGCTCTCAAAAAGATGTTGCAAAAGACAAGACAAATCCTAGTAAACCCCAAAGTCATGGTACTTTTTTTTACTTTTGCTATGAAACGGTGAACATCACCAGTCAGTTTTGTTTTAATATGATAAAAAAATATCAGGATTTTTACCATGCTGGGTGTGTCATCCTTTAGAAGACGAGGATCATCTAATACATCATGACTGCTCTTTATTTTTTTCTTCACCGCAGCCAATTCTTTCTCCTCCTCTTCAGCTTCTTCACCAAATGAAAGCAAGTTAAGTTTTCTGCACTATGAAGAAGCGGGTACTGCAATTGTAACTAAAAAAATAAAAACACATGAATAATTCACAAAAAGAATAAATCTTCATACTAGAAACTCACTTCACAGATTTCTTTTTTGTCACATTATTCTCTGTATCATTTTTAGGTTGAATGGAAGGCTTTGCAGGTGCTCTTGGGATAATGTCATCAAATGGATTCCATAATACCTAAACCAAATCAGTGCTTATAAATATGACCGAAAGAAGAAACAGCACTCAATCAAAAGCAAAACTTAAAACCATAAAAAAAAATTAAAAAAAAATAATAATTGCAAGATAGAATTAAGACAATCATCAATGCGTACCTCAACTGACTTAATCTTGGGTGGATCCAGTGGCCGATCATCTTGGTCAGTTTCCAATTCACCTAACCATGTAAGGTTATAAATTGAATCCCCAGTGACCTAAAACAATGAGAAAAACACCCACTAGTATTTTAACTATGAATAGATGCATCTTGAAAAAATCCATTACCTTCCCAGAAATGGTATGCTTTTTATCAAGATCGTCACATCTATCCAATGTTAAAAAAAATTGACTCCCATTTGAAAGTGGTGAGCCAGCATTTGCACATGCCACTAAGCCACTGCGTTTGAACCTTAGTCGTGAATGAAACTCATCGGAAAAAACACTTCCATATATACTTTCTCACCTGCAGGATCAATTAGAAGTTCCAAAAGCGTATTAGGCCATTTGCTACGACACTGGTTATGAGTTAAATCTCCGCGTACATAAAAATTAAAATAACTAGCTTATTTAATTTCCCATTCTCCATCGCACAAATTTAGAAGCCAAAACAAAAACATAAATCAGCGAAGATTAGCATCGGCATCACTGATTCAAAACCAACGCAACCGACTGCGAACTTAAACTAACCCTAGAATTGACTGGTTCGCACTGTAAGCTAAGGCTACACAAATCAAATAATAGAGGATGGACCTTTGCCGGTGCCAGTAGGATCTCCACCCTGAACAATGAAGTCCTTGATGATTCGGTGGAAGAAGGCGTTGTCGTAGTAGCCTTCAAGGCAGAGCTGGACGAAGTTTGTGACGGCCTTAGGAGCCTCCTTTGGCCAGAGTTCAATGTCCAGCGGCCAACACGTCGTATTCACCACGACCTTCCCCTTCGTCGGCGGCTCTAATACATATATCGTCGACATTCCCTCTCCCTCCCTCCCTCTCTCTCTTTCTAATTTACATATAATTCAATATAAATTGTTATTTATCCTCCATAATTAATCATAAGTAACAAGAATGAAATGAAATAGACCATGACCGAACCAGACTGCTCTATTGCTTCTGGCGCTCCATCAGATCGTCAATTCCTATTAATATTTGTAACTCTGGAAATTTGAGTTGTCGAACGGCGGTGGAGAGCAACCTTATGGATCCGAGTGCCTCTCATTTACCCTAACGTTCAACAACTCAAATTTCCAGAGTTACTCCTATTTCGTAAAGTCCTACGTCACTCCTTATGCCTACTGTCTGTCGTGTCAGTTTGCGTCACCCACGCGTGACTCCCCATAAGTCAAACTATTTCATTTCGTATTACAAGTAAAAACACTACGTTCTATCACCGGCGCCGACAACCATTATTTAAACCATTCTCCGCCAACGTCACGTCGGTAATGCGCACACAACGTTTTCAGTCAAACAAGTAATAAATAATATAATATTTTATAAATAACGTAAATTTAGTCCTTAACTTGGTTTATTTTTCACCTCGCTGCTTTATAAGATTCTTGAAATAAAATATTTAAAATCAGTAAATAATTATTTATTTTTAATATAAGTTGAAAAAATCAGAACAATTGGCTAGGAAGGGATTGACGTTGATGGTGGAATCTACGACTGACTAATAAGGGGTATCTTTGGACTTTGGAGGGCCCACAGATAGGGTGATGTAAACGCTGGCCATCTAACCCCACACAAACTTATGGCTGACACTTACATTTACCACCATCAACGGTTCTCCTTCATTGTGGTGGGACCCATTTTCTACCTACAGCATCTGACATTCCACGTGGAGTTTATCTATTGGCTAGCCTGAACAAAAGGTCGCGCGTGGCTGGTCCCACTTGGCTTTTTAATAGGAGTAAAGACGCTTGAAGGCTAGGGTGACCAATTCTCTATAATTTTATATTTTTCCATGTATTATATTTGGATTAAATATTCAAAAATAATGTAACTTTTTTATTTAATATTGAACAAAACGACACGTTACGTTTATTAGTTAGTAACAAGCAAGCGTGGAAAGAAGGACCAAGAAACAGTATCTTCCCGGGGCAGAGGAAAGTGAAAGACCATGTAAACGTCATCGTGACCAGAAAGGTGAAGACTCTCCGATGAATACGTCATCGGAATGGGACCCACGATAGCTAACAGCGTAGGTCCCCGTCAGCTTGAGTTCTATATCACCGAGGCCGGCCGGGATTCGGAGAGGAGAGGGCAGCGTCGCCACCTCCCCCATGTAATTCCTCCATGTCATCCCCGGTTCTCCGGCAGCCATCCTGTTTTTTCCAAACCACCTCTTTTTTTTCTCCCACTCTCCTTCCCGTCGCGTGTCTCCACGTCTCTAACAACCTTATTCCGATGAAAAGTCAGAGGGCGCGCGTGTGAAGCGACACTGGTACTTGAAAATGATGACGTCATCCGAAAACTACTTTTTTCTCTCCCATTTATAAAACTCGATCTTCCATTTCCCCAAGTCTCCGGTCTAAATTCTACTTCCTTCTTTGACATCAAAATCTCTCTCCATTTTTTTCTCTCTCTCTCTCTCCTTGTGATGCAGGGCCTGCGATGCTTCTCCGACGACGTCGTTCGCCTGGACCTACGACCAACCACCGCATCGTCTCCGTCGTTGTCGATTGACGTGGCGGAATCGGCCGAGACCAGAATCCAGCGACTGATATCGGAGCATCCGGTGATCATCTTCAGTCGGAATTCATGCTGCATGTGCCATGTCATGAAGAAGCTACTTCATACCATCGGAGTCCACCCGACCGTTATCGAACTAGACGACGACGAGATCTATGCTCTCCCTTCATCCTCCGACGACTCCCCCCGTTCTAACCCCGCTCCGGCGGTTTTCATCGCCGGCTCCTGCATCGGCGGCTTGGAGTCTCTCGTCGGTCTCCACTTAAGTGGCCATCTTGTTCCCATGCTAGCAGAAATCGGCGATCTTTGGGTATAATCCCGCTTTCATCGCCGATCTTCCTTCTCTGAGCTCCAGTTGATTATCAATTCACTGTATCTAAGAAGAAAAAAAATAAATGTTATTTTCGCCATTGTAGTAGGAGGATCACAGTGAAACCTCGCCATCAGTTAATCTACTCCATTCCTTCAAAGTCCTTCAGTTGAAGCTAATGGAGCTTCTCTTAGGTTAATTAGAATACCGTTTGCCTTGGACTGTAATTCGATCTTCAGTTCTAGTTTTAAACAGAAATTTATGATAAAATATGAAGTTTCTCCCAGATTTCTGCTCTAGATCCAGCAGTCAAATCTACGAAACCTTAAATCAAGACACTGCCGTTTACTTAGCTCATCTCGAGCTAATCGAACGGCCGATGATCTGTAAATAATTTATTGCTCTGATAGAAGAAGACTGTGCGAAGGAGAAGAAGATCTACAAAAAAATATCTAAAAATGGAATCATGCGTAAAACAAAGAACGGCGAGGAACAAGGCAATGGATCGTCTTTAGAAAGAGAAAAGCAAACATCCCATAACTAAGCAACTACAAGAACGGGGCCCACGCCTTTTTCCTTTAGCTTTGGAAACGACAGCTTTAGCCAACGCGCCAGCAAAACAACAAAAACGAAAGCCAGCAGATCCCTTTTATTCCTGTGTGTTTTCCACCGTTCGATTCGACTACGGAACGTACGTGGCAGACATGCAGTGGCCTTGATCTGTGGATTCTTTTTAACATCCTAGCATGATAAGAATCTTCAACTGGTAAAACACTAACTGATTGAGCTTTGAGAAGGTTTACAATTGCTGTTTACCAAAGTGCTGTTAATTAATATTTTAATTCGAAAGTGGGCGACTGATGAAATTAATGGAAGAATTAAAAACTAAATAAACTAATTAAATTTTAATTATGCAAAAAGCTTCTTTTCAAGCATGATTAGGAAGGAGAAAGAAGCCCACAGTTTAGAGAGCGAGAGTGAATCGGTCCGGTTCATACTTTAGCCCACATTGTGTGCTGCCCATCTCAGTGGGTCCCATGTCATCATTAGTTATATAAGCACGTAATTATTATCCGCAAGCACATATCTCACTTGATTTAAGAATGACAAATTTAATACAGCGATTTAGGTTCGATGTCAGGTGATCGCAGTGTTGGAGTTGTTACCTCTAATGTGGGGTAGCTCTTTGTGGACGACAAGTTGGCCTTCTATTTCTAGACTGCTGAATTATCGTAATTTATTTTCTCAGAGCCTGTCAGGCCGAAGTGTGGCAGTCCTGAAGATAATAGATTTTGCCATTTTGTACCGCACGTGATTAATTATAGTTATTTATACTTGATTAATACTTTTTTTCTATGCTTAAATAGTTTATACGTATGAATCTTAATGATACTTTATCATGCTCTACTGAACATGTCGAAATTGAGTTATACGTATGATATTTTAATTGCATAAATTATTATTTGACAGGTAAATAAAAGTTATAATATATATTTTTGTAATATAAAATTAAGTTAATTAAAAAGGAGAAGAAAATAATTGCATCCGATCGAAGAAAAAGGAGACACTGCCAGACATGTTATAAATGAAGTGATGATGGGTGGGTTGGGCAGCGATTGGCCGCGACGGGACCGACGCCGACTCATCCACCCTCCTCTCTCTCGTTTGAAAACCCTGAAAACGACAGCGCTTGGCCTTTTTAAAATCTCCCCATAAACAATCTCGCCAGCATCATTTTCAAATCTCACCTTTCTTCTTCAATCCCGTACCTCCATTGCTGGTAAAAATCCCTCCGTTTTCGAGCTTTGGTCTCGAGAAATCACAGGCAACAGAAGGGTTTTCTCCCCCTCTTGTTTTTCTTTTCTTTTGTTATGTTTACCAAGTGTTTGTGAAAGTTCTGAATGAAGATGAGCTGCCGGCTGCTCGTTCGTTTCTCGCTTGTTCTTGATGGGCCGAGTACTATATTTTATTCGTGGGGTTTGGGAAATGAATGCGGTGGAAAGAGAAAGTAGGTGTTCGAATTTCAATTGAAGTATATATCTTCAATTATTGAACGGAGAGAAATTTCGAGGGACATGCAATAGAACAGAAGAAAAGACAGAAAGTATGCACGTCCGGACAAGCTTCTTGTCGTTCACTTAGACTACAATATTGAATGAGTGGAGCTCTTCAAAACGAATCCTTTCTCATCCTCATCTCTCTCTCTCTCTCTCTCTCTACACCTAGGTCTTTTTACCACTGTGTAGAACAGAATCCTGTGTTGGTTTCAATGGTGTTTGCAGCAAACAAGCCACGAGAGAAGTTCGAATTCTAAATCTAGGTTCGGTTCTAATCCACCAAATATGTTCTTGTTTTTACTTTTTTGTCTCAATATTGCTCTAATTTATTTTATATACGTCAATAATTGTTGCTTTTGAGGGACTGAACGAGCCTTTCTCCTTTTTGTTTCATCCTTTTTTCAGATTTTTTTAAACTTCTTTTCACTGGGCTTGGCAATCAGATCTCGCGACAACCGACGAAAGAGGAAGATGATCCTCATCTGCGGCTAATAAATCAACGATCTTGTTGTATGTGTCGTCATCCTGTCTGGCCTGTAATTTAATAAAGTGAAAAATGATGAGAAGCTCGTTCATGGCGGATGAGAGCTTGTCCGTATTGACTTCTGTATCTGCCGAGATTTTAAGCGCATCTTACGGTTCAATAAATCAAGCACCTTTACCGTCGAAGAAGAAGAGAAGTTTTCCAGGCAATCCAGGTTCTCCACCACTCCATGACTTTCTTAATTTCATCGTCTTCACTTTCTCTCTCATAAATCACCTGTTTCCATTGATTTAAATCAGACCCAGAAGCAGAAGTGGTGGCTTTATCTCCAAAAACGCTATTCGCAACGAATAGATTTATGTGCGAGATATGCAACAAAGGGTTTCAGAGAGATCAGAATCTGCAGCTACACAGAAGAGGGCATAATCTGCCATGGAAACTGAAGCGAAGAACAAGCAAGGAAGTGAAGAAGAAGGTTTATATATGTCCAGAAATTACATGCGTTCATCATGACCCTTCACGGGCTCTTGGAGACCTTACTGGAGTCAAAAAACATTTCTTCAGAAAACATGGCGAGAAGAGATGGAAGTGTGAGAAATGCTCTAAGCAGTACGCAGTTCAGTCAGATTGGAAAGCTCACTCTAAGATTTGTGGAACAAGAGAGTATAGATGTGATTGTGGGGCCATCTTCTCCAGGTAAGAACTAAGAACTCGCCAAAAAATAAAAACTGGATTTGTTCTGAATTATGAAATAAGTAAGTTTCTGATTGTCTGCTGTTTTTTGTTCGTGTGTTTTTTTTGTTTCTTTGCGGTCTCAGGAGGGACAGTTTCATCACGCACAGAGCTTTCTGTGATGCTTTAACTCAAGAGAGTGTTAAAGCCATGGCAGCTTCGCAATCTCAGCTCCATAGCTATGGCGGTTTTCATCAAGTACCAGTGAAAAACGAACCAGACCTCAGATCAGCTCCTCAAGTTCCTCCATGGTGGACGAACCAACTGGCGTTAATCGGATCTGAACCGGTTTCATGCCTCCAGACTATGGATAATCAAACATCACTGTTGTTTTCGTCTTCCTTAGAACAGTCTCTTCTTCACCACCGGAACCCTAACCCTAATGCTTTATCTTCCTCCACCATGACTGCGACAGCGTTGTTACAGAAGGCCGCGCTGATCGGTGCAACCTCCGGCAGCTCTTCTCCGCTGTTTTCATCTCACGAAGCTCATACAGCTCGGAATAACAGTTCAGCTCCTTCAACGTTATCAATGGCGGAAAATCAGCTTGGTATTGGTTCTGCAATTTTTGGGAATAAAAGTGCTTCTTTTGGAGGTCCGTCTCTTCTTCACGATATGATGGTTTCCATTTCTGGGTTCGAAGAGGCGTCCATGGAAGAGACACTGAGCGGATTGTTTTCAGAGAAGAAAGACGAATATGGGATAGATGAATTACCTTCGAATCCAAACGCAGAGGTCTATTTCAGGAGAAGCAATGGAGGTACTGGAAGGGATAACAATGGCAGTGGAGAGACTAGGGACTTCTTGGGTCTGAGACCATTCTCGCACAGAGACTTCATCAATTTAAGCATGCTCAATGACGTTGATTCTTCCTCGGCTTTCTCTCACCAGAATCAGAACCAGATCAACTGGCCTTCTTAGACTCTCTCTCCTCTCTCTCTCTCTCTAGGTCTGTGAAACTGAGTTTTTACGTCAGAAATTCAGCAAGAAGCTAATAATATTAAATCCAATTTTCAAATTAAATACTAGACGAAATACTCTATTATAATTAATACTAATAATAATGTATAAATATATTAATTGAGAAAAATTATATTAATATTT
>QAOC01008742.1:193007-262832 GCA_003255005.1 Begonia fuchsioides | reverse complement strand
ATATAAAAATGGAGGTTCCCAGTGTAACAAAATTATGTTTGTCTCCTAACAAACACATGTTCTGCATTCGGACTACACATATACCGAAAAAGTTGTGTTGCTACTTGGGTCTCTGTACTTCCATTTCTTCATCCAAGGTGGTGTAAAGTATAAATTTAATGCATAAATTTATTTTGAAACAATCTCTTTTCATATGTAGCACAATGAGACCAAGCTCCATGAACATGTGTAATACTATATAATGTTTATCTGCCTGTAGTATATTTTGTTCAGATACATGAAGTCAGCGTTAATTAGTTTAGTCTGCTTTGTTACCAGAACCAGCTGGACGAGAACCTCTAGCTTATGCTATCGTCACACATTACCATTTTTTAATTGATGTATAACTCTTGTTCCATATATGCTGAGATTGATTCTTTTGTGTTTCAGATTTCAAGGAGTCGATCAAAGTTGGAACACTTCAAACATTTGTTTCCTGACACTTATTTATTCGTGAACAAGTATGGAGGTATGTTTGAACTTATTGGTAAATCAAATCAAATTTAACTCTTTTATGTGTGCATCTGTGTCACCTTATGCTTGTATGGATGTATATATATGCTAAAATAAATTCCTTCTGTCCAGGAAGTAGGGCTTTAAGTGCACAAAAAAGGTATCAGTCGAGCTATGTTGGTAATATAGCTCGACAAGTGCGAGATGCTGATGAAGCCAGTGAAGTTGCTCATCTTAAAGAGCTTTACCATCGAAATGATCCTGAATCAGTTATTAGAATATTTGAAAGTCAGCCTTCGTTACAACACAACTCAGCTGCGATATCTGAATATGTCAAGGCATTAGTGAAAGTTGACAGGCTGGATGGAAGTGAACTTCTCAAGACTTTACAAAGAGGTTGGGAGGCAGAGAATAATTCATTTTTATTAATTGCTTTAATTATATCATGTGTCTCAAACCTCCAAATTATGCTTGATCAGCATGTAGAATTTGGATTTGATCAACTAAAAATCGCTGGATCGTATTTTCAGTCATCTTTGGAATCAATAACATATAGATCCTTCTCCCCATGCTTTCACAATAATAACAATGTGGGACTTTTTTTAGCTAAAAATGAGAATACTATAAAGACATTTACGTTACTGATTGGTTTGAACATTTTTCAGTTTTGGATCATTCTCGATCAATTGAAATCCTTGCTATTCTCTGATTTGATTTTAGCAATTAGTAAAAATGTATTGCTTTGTAGGTATTTCATACGGATCTAGGGAAGAAGAAGGCATCGGTGCTCTTTCAGCTTTCAGGAATGCTGGAAAATCTGTCAAAGAAGGCATTCTTGGAACTGCAAATGCTCCTATTCATATGGTGGCCACAGAAGGAGGACATTTCAAAGAGCAGCTGTGGCGAACCATTCGTCTTATTTTACTAGCCTTTCTCTTGATCTCTGCTGTAGGGGCACTTATTGAAGATAGAGGAATCAGTAAAGGTGAATAATTGCTCTAATGATATTGACACGCTTTCATATCTTCACGTTGATTTGAACAAATTGATAAAACTTTGCATCTAAACTTCCAAGGGCTCGGCTTGAACGAGGAGGTGCAGCCTACTATGGAGTCAAACACAAAATTTAATGACGTCAAGGGAGTTGATGAAGCAAAGGCAGAACTGGAAGAAATTGTCCACTATCTTCGTGACCCAAAGGTAAATTCATTTAGATTGTCTTTGGTAATCTACTGGCTTTAATGTGTTAATTAGATTCCATCGGTCCCTTGTTGTAGCGGTTTACTCGACTCGGGGGCAAGCTCCCAAAAGGTGTGTTGCTTGTGGGCCCACCTGGCACGGGCAAGACGATGTTGGCAAGAGCTATTGCCGGAGAAGCTGGGGTGCCTTTCTTTTCGTGTAGTGGCAGTGAGTTCGAAGAGATGTTCGTTGGTGTTGGAGCGAGGAGAGTGAGGGATTTATTTTCTGCTGCAAAGAAGCGATCGCCTTGCATTATATTCATCGATGAGATCGATGCCGTTGGTGGGAGTCGGAACCCGAAGGACCAGCAGTACATGAAAATGACTCTCAATCAGTTATTGGTCGAGCTCGATGGGTTTAAACAAAACGAAGGAATAATTGTAATTGCAGCGACCAATTTTCCCGAGTCGTTGGATAAGGCTTTGGTGAGACCTGGCAGGTTTGATCGCCACATTGTTGTTCCTAATCCCGATGTTGAAGGAAGAAGGCAAATTTTGGAGTCTCACATGTTGAAGGTAACCTTTTTTTCTTGTTGAGTAGAGAGATTTTGATTGAAGGTTAAGATTCTTGTTGCTATCATGGCCCTACTTTGACAGGTCCAAAAGGGGGATGATGTTGATCTGATGATCATTGCGAGAGGAACTCCTGGTTTTTCGGGTGCAGATTTGGCTAACTTAGTGAACGTGGCTGCGCTGAAGGCGGCCATGGATGGTGCTAAAGCGGTGACCATGGATGATCTGGAATACGCCAAGGACAAGATTATGATGGGAAGTGAACGCAAGTCGGCGGTTATTTCCGACGAGTCGCGAAGGTTGACGGCTTTTCACGAGGGTGGTCATGCGCTTGTTGCTATTCACACCGATGGAGCTCTGCCGGTGCACAAGGCGACGATAGTGCCCCGCGGGATGGCGCTCGGTATGGTTGCTCAGTTGCCTGATAAGGACGAGACGAGTATTTCTCGAAAGCAGATGCTGGCTCGGCTCGATGTTTCCATGGGAGGACTGGCTGCAGAGGAGCTCATCTTTGGCAAAAATGAAGTTACTTCTGGTGCATCATCTGATCTCAAGAAGGCGACTTCGCTTGCTCGAGCGATGGTGACAAAGTACGGGATGAGCAAGGAAGTGGGCATGGTGGCTCACAACTACGACGACAATGGCAAAAGCATGAGCACCGAGATGAGGCTGGTAATCGAGAAAGAAGTGAGACGGCTGTTGGAAACGGCTTACAACAACGCAAGAAACATCCTCGTTGCCCATAGCAAGGAGCATCACGAGCTTGCCAATGCCTTGCTCGAGCACGAAACTCTCTCGGGAAGTCAGATTCGGGCCTTGCTTGAACAAGTGAATTCTCAGCAAAAGCAGCAATCACATCAGCATCCTATTGTTGCCTCGCAGAGTGGCTCACAGTCGAGTCCGATTGTTGCCTCTGCAGCGGCGGCTGCTGCAACTGCCGCCGTGAAAGCTAAAGGGGTTGCTCCGGTGGGATCTTAGATTGTTGTTTACTGATTCAATGTGCATATAGATAGATTATTTGACAGCGATGTGGAATTGGTCAGACTATTGCTGCCATTGAAGTCTGAATCGTTGTTGGTGAAGAACTGAGGAAGAAAGAAATGATAGCTGTTGAAGCTGTTGTATTTATGTTCCATTGGATTGTCCATTGCTTTCTGAATCTTTTTGCCTCTCGCTTATTCGAATTTTACTCTGATGAATAAAAGATGG
The DNA here is from genome assembly GCA_003255005.1 of Begonia fuchsioides. Lineage (NCBI taxonomy): Eukaryota > Viridiplantae > Streptophyta > Magnoliopsida > Cucurbitales > Begoniaceae > Begonia > Begonia fuchsioides. Next base: position 259,380 of record QAOC01008742.1, on the reverse strand, counting down.
GAGTATTGAGAAGTTCTTTCCGGTAGATGTCGCCGACGAGAGAGGCCTTCTCAATTCGATCCCGAGTTCTCTATTTCCATAACTCCATGGGAGACTAGGTCATGTTTTTTAACTGCCCGATAAAGATCAAGCTTGCTAACGAGCGAAGCAGATAGGCCATTCTATGACGGCGAGGCAGCCGCCACCTGCTACGGAAGAGCGACTCCGACGGTGTCGTGAGCCTTTTTTCCATCCTTCTTCGTAATCCATTTCGTCGTAGTTTCTAAACGTTTCGAAAGTCCTTCTACTGCTCTATGATAACTGACAAGAATGAGTTATGCTAGGGTTTTGATTCATATCTTCTACCAATCAGATTGGTCGGTGTGAGTGAATGATGAATCATATGTTGATCATCGCTTGGGCGTGTAGTTCACCAAGTCTTATTGTTGCTGAGTTAGGTTTAATGCTGGCCTGCCATTAGGACGCTTATTTGGTTTTTCTCTCACTGTTTCTAGCAATTTCAGCATTAAGTTTGCCTTTTGAAATGGTAATGTTCACCAAGTCTTATTGTTTCTTTTTGAACAGTTCTTGTCTGGAATTAGATTCATCTTCCTTTTTCTCTTTCTATGTGCAGGAACTAAGAAACTCAGTTCTCTTTCTATTTGCAGGAGCTAAGAATCGCAGAGTTGCAATAGAGAACATGTCATCATTTGCCATGGATTTAGATCTTCAAAGGTTGAATCCTTGTTTCTCTTTCGAGTATTTAGATCTCAAAAACAGTCTTCCACCATGGATTGAAGTTTTACAAAGCATGTGAAGAATAATTGCAGTGAATTTTATTGAAGATCGAATTTATGGGTAACTATAACTTGTGGAATTTATAATTTCTGTAACTCGCATAATTTCATAGAAAGTGTGATATTATCCGTAATTGATCTCGACCTTTTGACGTTTGAGATAAACCGAATCGACTTTTGTACTTTTGGGTCTTAATAAGCTTTTTGATTTGCCTATCAGCTCTTTTCTTTTCTCAAATTACATTAACTGGACTTTGTCAGATGTGCATGTAGGAAGATATTCCTATGGTGAATCTTGCTGCTGCATTAGAAAAGGATGGTTGATTGGCTACAGCTGGTTTGAGTTTTTTCTTTCTTTCAGGGAAAGTGAAGGTTTGTTTCAATATGGTAATTATTGACGAGAATCTGATGATTTAAGAGCCGTATTCCAGTATTTCAGGAAGGAGAAATACATCATAACTGCTTTGATTGGGCACAGTAAAGGTCTTGAACTTGTTATGTTATTACTTTTTGAGGAAGAACTCTGAAAACATAACAAGGACATTGAAAAATTACTGACAATCCAAACATGGTTTGCCAATATCAAAGAAATAGGTCAACCCTTTTGCAGCAACACCCCAGAAAATATCAACCTTTGATCTAAAATTTTGGTAATCCTAAGTATTGTGTCTTAGATCTTTGATCATGAATCCAGATTCCTGGTTTCAATCTGGCTTTTAGTACAATGGTTCAAATTAACCCTGTGGTTTGGTACATATAAACACTCTTCTTTGCAGGTGGTAATGTGGTGCTTTTGTATGCTTCGACGTATAATGATATTCATACGGTCGTCAATGTATCTGGCCGTTTTAATCTCGAAAGGGGCGACTTTCTGCAAAGAATCAAGAAAAATGGATTATTGATGCGAAGGATGGGAGAGGTACACACAATCACATGAACTTGCCTTTCAATTCATACCTCCTGAAATACACATCTCTAGGTTTGGAGAAACTAAGATCTTAACAACCCTTCTTTCCTCTTTTATTTTTAGGGAAGTTTGAGTATTGGTCATGGAAGAAAGTCTGGTGGACCGGTTAACAACCGATACTCGAGCAGCCTGTCATCTCATTCATCAAGACTGCAGGTGGAAACTCTCTATCCCTTGACCAGATTGTGTCTTAATTTGAAGTTTTTTTGTATTGTCCGAGTTACTTGATCTAATCAACTGTCATAATCTCTGTTTATGCTTGTTCGATAGACGAGATGGAATTTATGAACATCTATGTGCTCGTCCATGGATCGATGGATAAAATTGTACCCATTGAAGAAGCCATCGAGTTTTCGAGATTAATAAGCAATCACAAACTCTGCATAATGGAAGGAGCCAATCATCGTTATACATCACATCAAAAGGTGTTGGCTTCAGCCGTCGCGAGCTTCATGAAGAGAGACTGCGGTACTAAACTTCATGCTCGAATTTGAAAAACTTCCCTTCAACATAAAAGAGTAGGGTTTCGTTTTCGATTGTGTTTCCGGAGTTTCAGTTCGTTGGTTTTGAAGTACAAAACAATGTTTCCGAGATTTGAGTCGGGTTCTAATTGAATTTAGATTAAATGCAGGAAAGGAGTTCAATCCGACACATGATCCAGGACTTGAATATGAAAAGTTAGTCATCGTGTCTGGATTGAGTTGGTTGAATCGGTCGGGAAATGGACGATGGACAATGCAGCTCCCAGCTGTGCTGAAATGGAGGCTTCTCTTTTTGTTTGAATCCCAGCCAATCAAACTCTTCCACGATGCCAGACTGGATCTACTTTCTGCAATAAGTTACTTGAAAATCATAGAAAATGGGAGCCATGTTTCCCTAGCCAACCCACAAGTTATAACTTATTCAACTTCTTTGTCCCACTTCCACCACCTCGAGCCAGCCGGCTATGGGTGCCCGAACACTAACCGCTCCACCTTACCGATCTATTCGAGTCCTCACTAAATGACCAAAACATTATAGACCGGATAATCTAACTACTCATGTTTTTTGCCGTGATTTGAGTTCATCGTGTCCATTTCATTTCGAACTAATCTCAAACTAATTTCGACCCATAACATGCATTGTGAATGCTCCCCAACCCCTCCTTGCGTGCAAAATTCATAAAGTTGAGGGCCTTGCCTCCGTAATTCATGTGAAGATGAAGGACTCAACAGTTTTTAACAATTTAGTCCTTTTTCTTTGATAGGTCGACAGAATGACCCTCATTGTCTGATATTTACCAACTCGTACCTCCATTCACAGACAAGTAGTACAAAAATCAGAGAAGATAACAGAGTGGCAGCAGAGGGAGTCCAATTACGAAAGTTTCTCCCCCGCTCCCTCAGCATATTCCCTTCCTGTCTTTGTCGCCATTTTTTTCATTTCTTCTCCCTTTCTCTCATCGCAGAAAGAGTGAGAAGGAGAGAAGGAGAAAGTGTAGGCGTCTTTTCTCAGAATCGAGTCTTTTTCGAGCTTCGCTTCAATGGCGGCGGAGTCTGAATCCAGGTACATTTCGCTTGAGGAGCTTGGGAAACACAACACTCCCGGAGATCTGTGGATCTCGATTCACGGAAAGATCTATGACGTTTCCGATTGGGTTAAAGACCATCCCGGCGGTGAGCTTCCTATTCTCAGCCTCGCCGGCCAAGAGGTAACCGACGCTTTTCTTGCTTACCATCCTCGCTCTGCATGGCGTTATTTGGGGAAATTCTTTACTGGATTTTACCTCAAAGACTCTTCTGTCTCTGAGGCCTCCGACGACTATAGAAAACTCGTCACTGAGTTTTCTAAATTAGGTTTATTCGAAAAGAAAGGCCATGTTACTCTTTTCACCCTAATGGCCATGGCCGTTCTGTTCTCCGTGAGTGTTTATGGAGTTTTGTGCTCCGATAGCACTTTGATGCATCTCGCTAGTGGTGTACTAATGGGGCTCGTCTGGATTCAAAGCGGCTGGATTGGACACGATTCCGGCCATTACCAGGTGATGAACAACTCTAGATTCAATCGATTTGCTCAGCTTCTCTCTGGTAATTGTCTCGCCGGAATAAGCATCGCTTGGTGGAAATGGAATCACAATGCTCATCACATTTCTTGCAACAGCCTTGATTTCGATCCAGATCTTCAGCACATGCCTATCTTCGCAGTTTCTTCGAAATATTTCAGTTCTTTAACATCTTGCTTCTATGAGAGGAAGATGAATTTCGACCCTATCTCCAGATTCTTGGTAAGTCACCAGCACTGGACCTTTTATCCTGTTATGTGTTTTGCTAGGGTTAATCTGTTTGCTCAATCGATTCTACTCTTGTCGTCTAAACGAAAAGTGGCCAATAGAGGCCAAGAAATTCTAGGGCTCGTCGTGTTCTGGATTTGGTACCCTCTTCTTGTTTCATGCTTGCCTAATTTCAGAGAAAGAATACTGTTCGTGATTGCTAGTTTTTCTGTCACTGGAATTCAGCATGTTCAGTTCTGTTTGAATCATTTCTCCTCCGCTGTTTATATTGGTCCACCCAGTGGAAATAACTGGCCTGACAAGCAGACTTCTGGAACTCTGGATATAAGCTGTTCGCCATGGATGGACTGGTTTCATGGCGGACTGCAGTTTCAGATAGAGCATCATATGTTTCCTCGAATGCCCAGATGTCAGCTGAGGAAGATCTCGCCATTCGTGAAGGAGCTTTGCAGGAAGCACAATTTGCCTTACGATTCCGTCTCTTTTTGGACGGCCAATTTAAAAACTCTGGAAACGCTTTATTCGGCAGCTCTGCAGGCTCGCGATCTCGCCAACCCTGTTCCTAAAAATCTCGTCTGGGAAGCTCTGAACACCCATGGATGAGATGTAGAGGTCTAGAAGAAGCTTGCTTGATTGAAATTTGTCTTTTTTGGGTTTTTTGTCTGAAGTTTAGTATTTTGTTGGATCAAAAGGATATACCATGTACCTTCATTTTCTTAGTTTGATCTGTATTGAAAGCTTGTTGGGAGATGGAATCTGAAATTGAATTTGTTGCTGGATCTGAAATATCTCATGTTCTAAATCTGAAACTCCATTGCAAAGATCTGCAACTTGGAGCGGAAGAAAAACAACATTATCTCTGAAATTGTGTGTCAGATTCTTGAGTTCTTGTATTTCATCAGTTTTCATACACGACGAGAAGATGATAAAGTTATGGTTTTTCTTAAATTAAAAAAAAAAAAAAGAGACAGTTGTTGAATACTTGAAAATAGCTGTAACATTGAACATGGAAGTGGTTACAGACTTACAGTTGATCGAAAAATTTAAAAAAAAAGGTGGTAGTTCTGATCGTGATTGACTAATCCGGTCCCGTCAAACTACAATCTCCATTTCCAAATCTTGACTCTCAGACCTATTTCGCACTCCGGCTTCGAAACTGACGCCGCCGCCGTCGAGTTACCTTTTGGTATTACCGTCGCGATCCCTTCGCACGTTACTCTCAGATCCACCTTCTTGCTCTTCATCATTCCCATTTTCACCTTCGCCGTCGTCTCCATCTCAATTCTCAGGCTGATTCCGCCTTGTTTCCTCAGGTTTGAACGAAACGACGTTGCTGTATCGTCGTCCAGATCTTCAGACCCCGTGAGCATGGATCGGAAATAGCTCTCGCTCTCGAAGCCAGCGACGGAGCCGTTTGCGACGAGGACGGAGCCGGAGAAGCACGACAGAGAAAATAAGTCGTAGAAGGAGAGGTAAGGGGACGACGAGTCGGAACCAGAGGTGAAATTTAGCCTAGCAATACGAAGAGAAGAAACAGAGAACTGAGGACGATGCCCGCACGTGAGCTAAGTGCTTTAGCTCAGTTAGTAGATTTGTATACAGAGAGGTACGATTTTCAAAACCAAGGACGATAACCCAAGGACGATGGGGACGGTAAAGTAAATAAATCGGAACAGGGGATTCCTCATTAACCCAATAGAATTTCACCACGTGGAATTACACGAATTCAGACAAGTTTCCCTGGATAATGAAATAATTTGTTTATTATTTAAAAATAATTAAAAGTTACATCTACCGATTCTACCACCTCCGATTCGGCGTATGCAATGTAAAAGAGAAGGGTAAATGAGCTACTTCAATTGAATAATTAGAATTAAAAACTAATTAAATAATTGATAATCCAATCCAAATTACGAAACACCGCACAGCAGGACAGAGCTACAGCCTCTAACAATGGCGCCTCGCGGCTTTATCCTTCTTCTTCTTCTTCTCTTCTCCCTTCAACTCTCCATTCAATTTCTTATCGGAAGAAAAATGGCGGTGTCTTTTGCCATGGGATTAGCCAAGAGATTGAGAATGGTGTTTCTGATTTCCTCTGCTAATCATTCCCCGGTACCTTATTATGGAGTCGATCCTCTGCAGCTTCAATTGATGCTTGAATTTGTTGATGAAATCGTCGGCTTTTGCATCTACCTCCTCGTCCACGTCCATCGCTTTTGCCTTTCTCTCTCTAACGCTCTCTGGCCGACGACTCTCACTCTCCCCGCTATCGTCTTCGACGAACTGCGTAGCTGCAGATTTCCTCATCTTCCTCGGTGTCGTAATCGGAACGTCTCCGCTCACGTGTGAGTGGCTGTAGATCTCATCAGATCTCTCTTTATCTTCGGTCCCGCCGGAGAATAAATTGGGGGAATTAGGGTCTTGGGGGAAATAAGCGTCAAGATTAAACGATTTCATCCTCACCAACACAGGAGGAGACCTATCAACCTTGGGCTGCTCTTCCCGCTGCTCATCAGATCGTTTAAAACTGAAACTCAACTCCGATTGGGGGAGTTTTTGAAGCGCAGCAACAGGATTCTGAGATTGGTTGGATGAAAATGAAATGGGACGAGGCTGATGAGTTTCTGAGCCATTTGGCTGTGGTTTCTGGGTGGCTAGGGTCGAGGAAGTTACAGCAATGGTGCATATCATCAGATTGAGGAAGATGAAGAGGATAGCGGGCGTGAACCAGCTGTTCACTGAAGCCCAAATAGCAGGCAATGAAGACGAAGCTTCTTCAAACATGGGGGTTACTGTTCTGGATTTGCCTGCGTCCAGAGACATATATTATCTCTTTTGCTAATTAATTAATGCATCGAAATTAATTTAATTAATCTAAATTCAATAATGGAAATTAGTTCAAACGGGGAGATGTGATTGGTGGGTGAAGAAAAGACAAATAAACATATATATGTGGTATTTAATAAAAAGTAGGTCGACTGTGACAGGACACCTATTCTGAACTTGGAACGGCGTCGTTTCATTTATTTTCTGTAATTATTGATTAATAAATTAAATTATTGGCAAGAACCAAATTGGGATCCATCTTTGTAAAAACACATTAATCTGCAAATCTCTATCTTCGAGCATTGAGAAACTCCAAACTTGAACAATTTTAGTGACGACTCGATTCTTTATATTGGATAAATGTGTCACTCGCTAGTTATTTGATATTTTTTTTGCCGAGCAATGCAATATTTCTACGTTTTGGGCCTTGGTTCGTACAATTGTGCTCTATGATTTGTTGTCAAGTCCCGTAAAGTCCAAATTTTGCACCCGAGTCTAAGGCTATGTGAACTGTGACAACTCGTCCTACGAGTATAAAGACGACGTAATATAATTTTGATTGTGAGAGATCGACCCATATAAGTGGGGAGGCATAATACTACATTGTTTCAGATAGTAAAATTTATATCGTAGAGTTATCTTCCTATCAAGTACAATCAATTTTGAACTTTATATTCGATAACGCTATATTTAGAACATCGAAAGATGTTATACGAACATAACCCGCGATAGTCACAACTTTTGCGATCACTCCACCTTCTCCCTCTAGAAAACCCTAATAGAGTCATTACATATGAACGAACAATCAAGAAACCCATGTTCAAGTATTTCATTGGTCCATCTTCAGTTGCAGGCATGGATACAAGGGATCTCTATAGAAATGGAAGGACCCTTTTCGTTTTCCCACAAAACGAAACTTGTCGGGTAGCTAAAGACACTGGCCCTCCTAGTTGGGACACCCAAATTCTCGGTGATCAGTTGAAATGAGACACTTTTTGTTCTCTTTGCCAACTGACAATGCCTGTCTATCATCATAAGCCCTAATTCTGTTTGAACATCACAGCTTACAGAAGTGATTCTCGCATCCCTTACGTAGCATGTTTCTTTATCATATATATATGTTTAAAATATAATAATACAGATCATCATCTCGATCGAAGCAATCTATATTCTTCCTAATTTATACGGTCAACCCGACGTTACTGCTTGAGTTATTCCACCATGTCGTGCCAAAGCGAGGAGCTTTGTGGTTCATTTTGCTTCGTGATTTCCTCGTGGCTTCGATCGTTTTCTTTTCCCAACCTGTTTGATTTGATGTTTCTAAAGTACCCTTTAAACAGTGAACCAAATTTTTTTACTATAATTCGTTGGATTGGGAGATGAACTGATGGGAAATAGAGACCTGGTTCTGTATTGTTAGGGTTTTGTGTTCTTGGATTCTTAGTTCTTGATTATTTTAATGTCGTAGAGCTTTTGGACTACCGAAGAGTTTCTAAATATAGTACAGATTCATAGGAACGGCTAAATGAAAACAAATATATAGCTGAGAAAGTCTGAATCTTAGCTCCCCTTTCGTTCTGTCTGTCGGCACCAGCGAAAACCATTAATAATAAAAGCCTTAGGAGTCGAACAGTAACACACTGCGTCTCTCTCTCTCCTCGGCGACAAATTTTATTTCTCTCTCTACACAAAGTGTATTAATGGAACGGGAAGCAGAGAAAGAGAATCCTGTACTGCAACTGCAACCAGTGAAAACTGAGTCTACAGAAGCTAACTTTATTTTCCCAGATTAAGTAATCATTGCTTGTTCCTGTGAGCTACTCGTCTGCGTCCATCCAATGATTAAATTCTGATAATCAAAGAAAATCTAGTTCAACGAACTGAATTTGTCGAGATAGAAAACCCTAATCCACCCGCCAGTTGATGCATCGAAACAGTGGTAAAAAGGGTTTGGATGATTTTCTCAGAAAGGAGAAGGGTAAAAAGAAGGAAAGTACTGGAGAGAAGACGAAAAATAGAAAGGAAGGGTTAAGTGTTGGGGGAGAGTCTTGTGGGGACCAAACGAAGCTGTCAGCACTGTCCCTAGCCTGCGCAGGCAATTTATGTATTTTGGCTAGATTAAGGAGACTCGAGATCCTCCAAACGCATATCTATATTCCCATCTCGATCTCCACATCTGTCATCACAACGACACAATTTCTAGCTCTATAATACATAATATTATATATATCTGGCTGTGTGCTGTGGTAAGGGTAACTGGAAATGGACCATATACGGGAACTTCACTCTTATCTGCACAAAATATGATCTGGCTAAGAAAAGAAGCTAGAAACGATAGAGATGTTCAATGGGTTCGGAGATCGTAATCGTTCGAAAGAGAAGATATAAACTTTGTATGTGAAGGAAGTGGCGGGGAGGGGTGAAGAGAGCAGATAGGGTTGTCATATGAATAGTTGCATTCTCTTCCTCCTTTTAGTTTGTCTTGTTTAGGGCTGTTTTTGTTTGAACGACATCAAGTCACGTGAACGGGTTGCAGGCCAGAAACCCTAGTTTTCTTCTGCAATTTTCTCTCCCTTTATAAGTCTCATTTCCTCTTTTATATTCCCGTTTAACCCTCTTCTTCTAATTCTTTACCCCATCCTTAATTGTCCACCTTTGCCGGATATTCTCTCTCTCTCTCCTCTTTCATGGCTCCTGTGTACCAGCAAACATCCTTTGCTGATCGGAAATATGAAGATCAACGCCTTGAACTCTTCGGGTTTTCGTCGAACCAAGCTTCTTCTTCACTCTTCTGTGCTGGTTACTTGAATTCTGGGAGAGATCAAAGAGGCTGTCGGGTTGAAGATCTTCAGTCTCGTCAAATGCTCCACGATGATCAAAAGGCAAGTAAATCTTCTCTATTTTATTCATGATCCGTGTTTCTTGTTGGTTTAGCCATCTACCTCGTTCTATATCAGATTAATATGAGTTTCGTTTCTTGATTTTCTATGCACAGGTTGGTGATTCGTTCTTCTTCGGCGCATCAACTGATCGTATGGTGGCTTCTTCTCCAGAGGTATGCGAAGAGAAAGCTACCGTCGTCGTCCCTGGAAATGGAGAGGAAGATCATTCGAACAAAAGAGAACTCAATGGATCGCTGAAATGGATGTCTTCAAAGATTAGGATTATGCAGAAAATGGTAAACAAGGAAGCAGAATCCAAACAAGATTTCGGAAACCGTCAATATCAGAAGAGTGGCATGAACAACAACAATATTACAATTAAGGTTTGCTCTGATTGTAAAACCACCACTACTCATGGAGGAGTGGCCCTCAAGGACCTAAGGTCATCTTTCTTCTCTATTTATAATAATAATTATTATTTATTTGAATACACAGCGAGGAAAGATTATAGTTTTATGTAATGAAAGTTAATCACCAGTGTTTGCTGCAGTCTCTTTGCAATGCATGTGGGATTAGGCAGAGGAAAGCCAGACGGGCAATGGCGGAGGCTGCCGGAGAAACTGCAAACAGTTCAGCCGTGTCTTCTAACTCGCCGCCGCAGAAGCAGAACAAAGAAAAGAAATCTAAAACGACGAGCCAGGTGGGTCAAAACAAGGCTAAGTTCAAGCTTCCAGAGAGCGTTAATGGCGAGAGGAAGCTTTCTTTAAACAACATAGCTCTGAGATTGAGCAAGACTTCTGCATTTGAACGAGTTTTCCCCAGGGATGAAGAAGAAGGTGCAATCCTATTAATGGAGCTCTCCTGTGGATTCCTTCACGGTTGAGTTCATTCCTCCTCCCTCTCTTTCTCAAAATTCTTCAAGCCGGGCCGGGTCGAGGAGGAGGGGAGAAGATCATGACCATTGATTTGTTCATTTTTGGATTTTAAGATTGATTGGTTTAATTAAACCGGATTTTATTCAATTTTTTTCCTAAAATATTAATAATCACGAATATTGAACGGAAAAGTACTGCAATATTGAGATCACCCGATTAATAAAAATGGTTGACTTAATAACCGCCGTCCGATTCAAACGAAAGCAAATCACGAGAATCAGACGATGGAGAGGAAGAGAGCTCCACGAAAGTAGCCTGCACAGCACTGCAGCGCATTACGATGGCGTCCTTGACTTGGGGGAGGTACAGTGCAATGGAGGGAATGGGTGAGCGGTTAATTTAAGTCTTCTGTAAAGCGAGCCGTGGTGGTGGTGGTGGCGGCTTGAAGAAGAAGGGTGCGCACGATAAGGAGAATTTGCTTCCGCAGAGCATTGTGGTGGGCACTTTTTTTTGTTGTTGAGTAGAAACACAATCTGGAGATAGAAAGCGAGCAAGCAAAACTGGTGGAAGCCCTTGTAATTTGTCAAGGAAGAGTGAGATTTGGTTCTTGATGATCAATGTCGAAGATGAAACATCTGCTGAAAAAGCTTCACATAGGTGGAGGTTTGAACGAGCACCAAAGGTTGGGGGAAACCCGTCCAGTGATCAGCCCGAACCCGATTAGTAATTCAACAGTTTCAACGTCTTCGGGGTCATCGTCAGCTCCGTCGTCGGTGTCTTTGGGTGCAATGAATAGGTTTGGCGTTGCTGAATCTGTCGTCGATCGGAGTCCCGAGGACTTCAATTTCTTGGAGGAGGAATTTCAGATGCAATTGGCTTTGGCTATTAGCGCCTCAGATCCTGATGCCAGAGAGGATCCTGAGTCAGCTCAGATCGATGCCGCAAAGCGGATGAGTCTCGGCTGTTTTCCTTCTGTATCTGACAACCATGCCTTAGTTGAACTCCTGTCGCTTCAGTATTGGGTAAGCTGTTTGAGTTTTTTATTTAGGTTTTTTCTATTCTCTTTTAATTTGATTTAGGTGATGCTTTATTTATGTGGTTTCGAATGAACTTGTTATGCTTTCCACTTGGTTTTTGTGATTTTGTAATGTTAAATTTCGTCAGCATTATATTTATAATTTCAGAATCTTGTGGTTTTATAGAAATTGATTGGAGTGAACAAACTATAGTCCTTATTTATTTGCTGCTGTTTCTACAAACACTTTTGAATTGCAATTAGGTTGGTAACATACTTTTGAATGTGTATTTGGATACTGGAAAATGTCATTTTTGTTTTTCCTCAGAAAGTTTGCTGTTGAGTGGGGCGCGAGTTATTTTGTGGGATTCAATGGAACTGTCTTTTGGGTTTCAAGATAATGAAGAACCGAACTATATATCCCTACACAGTTGTTTATGCTTGAACATTTCTTAAATGTACACCAAATAGCTGATTGAAACTCAGTCTACGGGTGACACTTTGCCTCCCATTATATAGATATTTAGAATTTTAGATTGGTCTCCTTAGTTTAAATAAACGTGGGATGACGAGCAACCTTTTGATGTATCTGTACCTGAAAGTCTTCATGACATAGTTTGGTCTACGTCATGCAGAGTTACAATGTTATAAATTATGATGAAAAAGTGTTGGATGGCTTTTATGATATACATTGCGCAACCGGAAATTCATTTAGCCCAGGGGAGATACCATTGTTGCTGGATCTTCAAGCAACTTTGGTTTCTAGTGATGTTAATTATGATGTGATTTTGGTAAATCGCATGTTTGATCTGGAACTTCAACATCTGGAAAGACAAGCATATATTACTTTTAGGGATTGTAGAGGGTCAAATGACAGACTCATTTTCAATGGGCTTATTCCAAAAATTGCTAATATTGTTGTCAATAAAATGGGTGGTCCTGTTGATGATGCTGATGAAATGTCCAAAAGATGGAAAGCCAGGAGTTATGAGTTGCGTAGTTCTCTCAAAACAAATATTTTACCCCTCGGTCTCCTTGACTTTGGACTTTCTCGCCATAGAGCCCTCCTTTTTAAGGTTTACACTTTTACCCTTTAAATTTTACTTTATTTCATATATAAAAACTTTTCTTTTATTATTTTGTATTGATTAAAATTCCTGGGATCATGCTCCTCGTTTTAGGTTCTAGCTGATAGGATTAATCTTCCATGTATGCTGGTCAAAGGAAGCCACTATATTGGCACAGATGATGGGGCTGTAAACTTGATTAAATTGGATGGAGAAAGGTAAATATTGTCTCAACTCTGCTGATTATGGAATTTGCGACTTGATCAAATATCAATCACTATTGTTTTGAGTAATGTTCCATGGTGGAAGAACAAATGAACAAATCTAAGGGAAATTTGAGAACTGGAAACCACAAGTACTGTGAAATACTCAAGATAGAAGAGATATAAACTTTCCTTTGATAATTGCTAATCTCCTTAACATTCCGACCCACTATGTAGACTTTCTTGGACAATTACCCTTCACTTTAACCACCCACACATCCCACAATTTTACACATGAGAAACTATACCCCTACTAATGCCTAATATAGATTAATTACGATGGTACCATCAATAATTCCTTTTACCTTTATTCCTAATATGTCAAGTGGTATAGAATTCTGACTGAATAAAACAATGAAGGAAACTTCCTCGAGAATGTGGTTCAGTAAATTTGTTGTATCCTATGCATATGTTTACTTATGTTTACTTGCTATTTCATATCTAGGTACTTTGGAGTTGTGATTTTTCAGTTCTAATAATTGGGATAGTCATCCTTTTAATTAGTATTGATGTGGAATTTAACTCATTAAGTTAGGCGCATAGGCAATGGACATCATAAATAATTCTTTAAGAACAACTGCTCTTGTACTTTGAGTTATTAGCAAAATAACTCAACTAGAATTTGAGCATAACACTCAATTTCGACATATCTTAGTTTATTTCACTTTTAGTCTCAAATTCAATTGTAGTATTGATTGAGTGAGAAGAATGAGTGAAGGGGACCATGGGAAGTTAAAATGACTATTGCAAGTGAAAAACATGAGACATTTTACAAATTTATCAAGGCATAGCCATTTTGCTAACTAGAAATACTAGATGGATTTTTATCTTGCATTCTCGATGAATATTTTGAAAGTGTGTTGTAGGGATTAGGTGATTGTCATCTCTGGGTAGATAGGGTAAAGTGGCTAGCCTCATTAGAGAATGGAGCAGTAAGCCTATTTTTTACCCCATTGTCATGTCCAGCTTTGTGTATAGTTAAGGAAATGAACTGTGACCTTGTTAGAAATTATTCTGACTGTAGTTAATACATTGCTATGCAAACTTGGCGAGTAGATTTTGTATGGAATTCCTGTAAACATATTTTTCAGTGTTTATTTAGTAGAATTCAGATCATAGACAAGTGGGCACTGCCTTCAGGACTCATTTCATTGATGCTTTCAGAAGGCAAAGCAAAGGAAATTTTGCTCTCTTGGATCTCAAATGAAATTATCATTGAATCCTTGTTTATTGTTTATGATTTTTAGGCATGCGATAACAGGGAAATGATGGTTTCATTTGAATTTCAAATAAAATTAACATCAAATTATTATTCTTGAGTGTGTATAAAAAAGATCTATGTTTGTGTCTTCAATAGTTAGAAAATTTTTGTGATGATATGTTTCCTAGTGCAGTGAATACATTATCGATTTGATGGGTGCTCCTGGTACGCTAATCCCATCTGAGTTAGCCAGCAGTCAACTACCGAGCTCAGGATTAGATGCCATGAGAATCAAAGAAATGCCAATAAGTGAATCAACTGAGGAAAGTTTATGCATTGGCAATAGAGTTACTGAAATTGGTAACCTAATGTCGAACGAAGCATCATCATTTGGAGGTGTAAAATCAATCAAGAACTGCAGAGACTCTGTTCTTCAAATTCAAAATGAGATTGATGATCGATTTGGAGAGCTTTCTGAGTTGCAAAATAACCCAGAGAGCACATCAGGTGTCAGTGGAAAAAGATCTTCTGCCCAAAAGAAGAAAGTGAAAAATGTTTCCAAGTATGTAATATCTGCAGCAAAGAATCCAGAATTTGCTCAAAAACTACATGCTGTTTTATTAGAGAGTGGCGCATCTCCTCCTCCTGATTTATTTACAGATATGGATTCACAAGGTCCTTTTGAAACAAAAGAGCTACAAATCCATTCAGTAAATGGAAAAAAAGTTGATAGATGTCAGAGCAAGTCTCAAGACTTGTCAGCAAGCTATGATCAACCACTTGCTACTAATATAAACGAGTTGCTTGACAATATTTCCTTTGAAAGGAAACCTAAACAGTGTGCTGAGACATTAGTTGAACTACAGGGAGAATCAGATCTGTGCAATCATAATGTTTCTCAATGTGGCACTACAAGTGAAAATTTTATTCCTCTGGGTGGTGGAATCTATGAACAGATTCAAAGAGATGCTATCGGTTTAGGAACTTCTCGAATAATTGCAAAGGCTACTCATCAGGAATACATGGACGAACCTTCCATGATTGCCAACACCAGCTCTTGTCAAAGACATCCGGAACTAGCCTGGGGTGTCAATAACAAATTCCTTGGTGGTATTGAAAAACTTCCTAATCAAATTGATACTGGCAATGCATCAGAAAAGGCGAAAATAATGGATACCAGTGGTATGCATATTGTTTGTGATGATCATGCTGAGAATGTTGGCCCAGTGTTGAATGAGGTTGCAGAATGGGAAATTCCATGGGAAAATATCAACATTGGTGAACGTATTGGCATTGGTGAGTAATTCTCGTAATTGACATGATTTAATTGTGAACTATCTATCTATTCATGTTGGTATTTTGAGTGCTTATTTGTTACTTGATTATACAGTTGTTGACAAGTCACATGCAGGTTAGGATCTTTGTTATGGTTCTCATGTACTTTTTGTGCCTTTGCAATTTTGTGGTTGCATAAATCTTTTTTTTCTTTCCTTTGATATTTGTAGCTAGATCTTTTAAAGCCAATCTTCTTATTACAGCGGTGAGGATGATGATCTTATCTTTAAGAGATAAGAATGTTGGATTTTTAACAATGATAAGATCTTTGGCAATCCTTTTAGCTTGTTACATCTGACTGTCCTTTTTTTTCTTTATTGATGAGTTATTTTAGTGGAAATATGAGATTGTATGCTTGTTTAGAAGACAATTAATTCTGGGCTTGGGTGTTCTTTTTATAGTGATCTTAGGAACTTATTACTTTCTTAATTAGTTTCTAGTGAGTAGAAGTGCGGAATATTTTATTGTTTTTCTTCTTTCTTTATGCATTATATGTTAGCTAGTAGAGATGTGAAAATAAAGATTTAAGAAAACCCTAGCCATTAGAGATCTCTTTCTGAAAATTTGTTTGTTGTTGTGGGTCTCCTTGAAATTAGATATTGGCGAGTCATATGTAGATTACCTAGTTAAGTGAATTATCTTCGTAATAAATTTGAATATTATTGAAGTTTATAATCCAAATTGAAGCTGAGAGTTAAAATTATTTTTCTAATTAAGAAGATTTGATTTTACATTGAACTATGAATGAGTTTCTTAAAGTATTAGGTTTCTAAAATTAGTTCTAATGATTAGTTTTTTTATTGATTCAATTTTGTGTATAAATATTTTTACCATAAGAATGAAATAGGACTAAACATTATCCTCTTATTCTCTATTTCTAACATTAATATGTTGCATTGATGTTGATCATGTGTAAATTTAAATTGAGGAAGTTATTTCTAATATTTGGTGCATTGTGTATGTTTCTTCATTTTCAGCTTCCCAAAAATACCTATCAAATTTTTATAATTGAACACATTGATGAAGCTGCATAGCCACAGCTAGATGACTTTTAAACTAAATTCTTTATTGTTAATTCTCTTTGTTAAGTGTAATCAAATATCCGGGTTGTTCACTAACATTTTTGCTATGTATGTTGATCTGTAGGTTCATATGGTGAGGTCTATAGATCAGACTGGAATAATACTGTAAGTTGCATACTTGGCAATATCAATTCTTTTATTACATTGATGATGTTTAAATTGTTATTAAACATATGGTTTAAGCTCCACACGCCTAAAAAAATTATACTATGAACATTAGTACGAAAGATTAGAACTTCTCAAAAAGTCAATTCTTTAATTTATGCCTTCTGCAGAATTTTTTTATTCTATTTGTACAATGTGGTGTTCTATTTTTCTCCCTTTCTCTTGAAGCAATTTACGGGAAATGATGTTTTAATACTTTTGAAATATGTATGATAACTGGATGCTTTCATTTTATTGGTATATAATGTCCATATTGTCTAGTTTGGATTTCATTAATTCCTTTGATGATTAAGGATGTCGCTGTGAAGAAGTTTTTGGACCAAGATCTTTCTGGAGATGCATTGGCTCAGTTAAGGACTGAAGTAAGCTGCCCAATATTAGCTTCCTGCATAAATTTTGTTTTTCATAATGTAAAAATTGGTCAATGCTAAAAGTCTCACTTTTTCTTTCATGGACTTCATGCTGCTCCCCATGTGTAGGTTGAAATCATGTTAAGACTGAGGCATCCCAATGTTGTGCTTTTTATGGGAGCGGTTACTCGTCCTCCACATTTCTCTATCCTGACAGAGTTTCTTCCGAGGTTGATTTCTTTTGCTCTAACATTGATCTGATATATAATATTGTGTAGTTATACACTATAGTTATGCTCTCTCTTTCGAAATCACATTTCTTGCATCCGAATAATCCTGTGGCTGCTGTTTCGTTGGAGTTTAGATTGCGTGGTACTTGATTTAATATATGCAAGCATGTGATTTGAATCCTTACCCTTTTCTGTCAGGAGTTCACTGATTGTATGTCTTAAACTGTACGGAAAGATGCCTTGTGATTACAAAGAAGTTTTACGGTTGAATGCAATGTGATTAAGTGGGTGCATTTTCACATTGTTACTAGTGCATCAATAAAGTGTATTGATTGATGTTTACCCTCTTACAGATGTAGGCTGAAAGGAGTCTTAATTATTCTGCCCTTTGGGGTCATTAAGAAGATGACTAAATGTTGCGTCATACCAAAATGACGGTTTTATTTCCTGACAAAATGTTGCGTCATTGCATAGTCACTGGATCAAATAATAAATATGCTTTATAGTCTCTCCCAGCATTATCATTTTATATAAAAGCTCGAATATTTGCAGGGGAAGTTTGTATAGGTTGCTGCATCGGTCCAACACCCAACTTGATGAGAAGAGAAGGCTGAGAATGGCTCTTGACGTGGTAATAAGTTGAAGTATTGCTTTTTTCTCTTATGTTCCTTCCTGATTTAGTGCTATTTGTTTGAAATTTTTTTTATTCAATTACAGGTCAAGGGAATGAATTATTTGCACACAAGCCATCCAACCATTGTTCATCGAGATTTAAAGTCTCCAAATCTCCTTGTTGATAAAAACTGGGCTGTTAAGGTCAGCGTATGTCATTTCTGTTCTATATATATTGAAGTAATTTATTTTTAGAAGAAAAGGCACTTCAAAGTTTGCTACTGAATGTTTTTTAAAAAAGATTCTTTCTGTAGGTTTGTGATTTTGGTTTGTCACGTATAAAGCTCCATACTTTTCTTTCTTCGAAGTCAACCGCTGGAACGGTACTGAAATTTCAATGGTTTTCCATTGTACTTATTGTCATTAAATTTTTGTATTTATTGTTGGCTAACTGCTAGTACGAGCATGATTTTTCATAAATGTTCTAATGATCTTAATTTGGCTTGATGATTGCAGCCGGAATGGATGGCCCCGGAAGTTTTGAGGAACGAGCCAGCTAACGAGAAGTAAGTAGTGCATGCTCAGTTCTTCTGCTTGAGAGGGTTCATTCATTCTGTGATTGTTTTTAATCTCCTTGGATCGACTTTTGCATCTATGCTTCTCTGTAGGTGCGATGTTTACAGTTTTGGTGTCATATTATGGGAGTTGGCTACTTGCTCTATACCATGGAAAGGTTTGAACCCAATGCAAGTTGTGGGAGCTGTTGGTTTCCAAGATAGGCGTCTGGAGATTCCAGATTATGTCGATCCAGCTCTTGCTCAAATCATGTGCGATTGTTGGCGAAAGTAAGTTGAAAAAAATTACAAATAAATGCTGCTCATCTTACCTTTCTTTCTTTCATTAGGCATTTGTGATTATGATACTCGATTCAATTAGTATTGTTGTTTATTAGGTAGCTCCTTAATGGCTTTGCCTCTCTGCTTCATTTGCAGGGAAACACACTTGAGGCCTTCATTCTCTCAACTTATGCTCCGACTGAGGCGACTTCAGCGACTGGTCGTCCATTCTTGACCCTAAAATAGCCTCCAAATATCAACACACGAAAGGACCGGGGCATTATTTGGCATAAAAGTTAAAACCATTTCCTCGGCTCGAAGAGCCTGAGGAGAGGGATCTTATATCGCTTTTATCTTCCTTTTTTTTCTATTATCTTTTCTTATAGGAAATGTGTTTGAGGGGATGTGCTGGTTCAATCAAAGTGGGAGCCCAGCACAGCCCTGTTGGAAGACAATCTGAGAACCAGGGTGCTGGACAAGTGCGCCATGGGGAAGACCTGTGATGTGAAATTTGAGGTCATATATCTAGGTTTGAATGTACGATACTAGGGATAGAAATTAAACAAAAATTGTAGAAAAATGTAAAGATTTGAACCAGGGAAGCCAACTTTTGGAATTGTAAACGTTGGGTCTTCACTGGTCAGTGTGAACAAAAAAATGTCAAAAAAAGAAAGGAAATGAAGAGAGTAAATCATTCATTATCTTCACATCTATGCTGCTTCTTTTAGCTTTCGAATGTGTTGTTTTACTAAACAAAAGAATGTTAATTGCAGTGACATTTATCGCTCTAAGACGGAACATCGATTGTCTTCCTGTTCTTGAATTCTCTTTTTGCAGCATTTTCGACCGGCAGCCTGTAGTTAGATGTCGATCCAGTTCGAGATATTTTGAGCTCAAAACCTACAACTCTTTTACAGGCAACAGCCACTCATTCGTTGCCAATTGTCTTAATCGGCTTGGTTATGGTGGGTCGATGAATTGGAACATGATGAATGTAGCTGGTCTGGTTCTGTTCAAGGGGCAATGGGTTGATTTGAATTATCACTAATTTATTAAAAAATAAATTTGTAAGGTTATTATTACTTAATTGAAATAATAGTAATGTTATAATTTATATATATCTTTTTAATATTTTTTATTGTATAATAATATTATAATAATTATTTTAATTATGCTATATTAAATATATTTTAGATTAAGAGTCGTGTCTCGTCAGCAGGCGGTGATCATCCACCGATTTCGGCTCTTGTTTCCTCGGTCTGACTCGAATGATGTCGTCTTTTTCTCAATCCTCATCATCGTCGGCGGTTGAGGTTGAAGCCATCCGCAGAAGCCGAATTCTGGCAAGCAAGCTCTACTGCGATGTTCCTCTCTCCAAGGTGTGTCCATTTACGACTTAAGTTGGATTTATTAAATTCATTCTATCGCAGTTACTATCAATCAATCACAGGCTTTGGTTTCTGAGTTTTGTTCAAATTCAGGTGCCGCTTATTTATTCTTCGTCATACGATATTTCCCTTCTCGGAATAGAAAAATTGTAAGAGTTAATTTCAGTAAGTTGTTTTCGTTGATTTTGTACGTATTCTCAATAAGATCGGTGATCCTAATTCATGAATGAAAAATTAATAATCAACTGTTGACTTAGATTTTTGCTTATCGCTAAGTTGAAGAACTTATGTAGGCACCCATTTGATTCTACTAAATGGGCTCGCATTTGCAAATTTCTGATCAATGATGGTGCTTTGGACGGAGATTGTATAGCTCGGCCTTTGGAAGCTTCTGAGGAAGATCTTCTTGTTGTATGTCAATAATTTTGGCACTCTTTCCTTTTTTTCTCTCTCTATTTAGTTTGCATTCATTGGGTGTTTCCATGTATATTTCTCCCTGCAATTTTCTCTCATCCATTTACTATAAAAGCATTTTTCAAAGATTTTGAATTTGTTTAATGATCTAAGATCAAGAGTATAATATTAAATACTCAAATTCTTTTTTCAGGTGCATACCAAATCCTATTTAAATAGTTTGAAGTCCAGTGCAAATGTTGCAAGAATAACGGAGGTAATGATATAGATAATTGATTTGGCATTCAACTACATTGTCGTCCTTCTACTTCATGAGCAGACTTTACTCCTTTTTAGGGCCGTGGTCTTACAGAACTGAAAAGAATTTTTTCCTGAGGCTATTTACGATAATGAAAAACAAGATCAATATATTTTTAATTATAATTTTGGCTATTCCAAAAGACCCCCTCTTGTAGTAGAAAGCAGAATTATGTTTACTCCATTGCAGCTTATCATGTGGCCCAGGTCCATAATTTTCACTGATAGAAAGCATTGGTCGCTATCTTGATGTATGGTTTGGAAAAAGAATGGATTGTAATAGTTGTGCAAGATCGAAACTACTCTCATGTAAATGTTGGTTATGATTATGGGACATTCATATATGTTTTCAATTGAATTTACTCTAGATTCAGTTGGCTTCTTAGAATTGAGACCAATTCAAACTTCTGTGGCATAGGTCCCTCCTGTTGCACTCTTTCCTAATATGGTGGTGCAGGCTAAAGTCCTTTCTCCATTTCGCTATCAGGTGAATTTCAAATGATTTGTTTTGTTTTCCTTGAATCCAAAGTTGATTCCAGGTAATAATTTGTGCTGCAGGTTGGAGGATCTATATTGGCTGCAAAATTAGCAAAAGAACGAGGGTGGGCCATAAATGTTGGAGGAGGGTTCCATCACTGTTCAGGGGACAGTGGAGGAGGATTCTGCGCTTATGCTGATATTTCTCTTTGCATACACTTTGCCTTCACCCGATTAAGTATATCAAGGTGCAAACTCTTTTGCTTTTGTACTGAAATTTTTTTTGTAGCTTAAGATCAGCTCATTGGTCAAATAACTGCATCGAAATAATTCTTGGAAATCTTCGTAACTTGCAGGGTGATGATTATCGATCTTGATGCCCACCAAGGAAATGGCCATGAAACAGATTTTGCCAATGACAGTTTGGTCACTGGATTGTACTGCAGCACTATTTGATATTTGACCCTTATAAGTTTATGATGATATTGTTTATTTATTTTTGACAGGACGGGTGTATATTTTGGATATGTTCAACCCCAACATATATCCATTTGTAAGTTACTTCTAATACTTATTCGGCAAAGAAGTTCTCTTCACTTAATCTATAAACTAATAACATTACCATTAACCTTACTGTTCAATACTTGGCTTCATTTTTTTGGATAATAAATTCAGAGATTATGGAATCCTTTTATGCTTCTCTCTTGACCTCTCCTTGTCCGCATCTTACTAGGATTACGAGGCTAGGAGACATATCGATCAGAGAGTCGAAGTGCCAGTAAGCCATTGTCATCTTGATATCAAGTAGTTCGCTCTTTATTGTATATTTACGGGTTGTGTTTTTGTGCTGTCCCTTTGAAACAACGTGAGCAGACTGGGACCAGGACAAGTGAGTACTTGAAGAAGTTAGATGAATCCTTAGAGGTGCTTTTTTTAATATCAGTGTGGCTTTCACTATTTAATAGAATATTTGAAGTCAATTTTGATGTATTTCTTATACGTTCTCCTTCCGAAAATTTATCTTTGGATTGAGTAACAACTCCTCGTCCCATCATTGAAAGAATCGTAGAAAGTTTGAAAGAGAGAAGAGGAAGAAATGAAACAAAAATTAAAATAAACCTTACTCATTGATGATGCTGCTGTAACATTTGTTGGAGGAAATCTGCCATAGCAGACGATTCCGTCTCTCCTTGTATGGCCGTCGGTTTTGGACCAATGTTTTGTCGAGAGCTCGTCAAAACGTTGTTCTGGATTAGTGGCTATTCTTGAGTGTTAAAATTAGATTCTGATGAAGGGTTCAACTTTCATACTAAGTTCTCTACGATTCTTTTAATGACGGGACGGTGAATTGTTACTCAAACTAAAGATAAATCTTCGGAAAGAGATCATATCAATTTCTTTATGTATTATTTCACTCTGCCATTTGATAAATCATCTTGGTGAGGATTGTTTATCTTTCTCCTGCAATTTCTCTCACTAAAATATCTCGCATGCCAGTTAGCTGGGAGGTCATTTGATCCTGAATTGGTTGTTTACAACGCTGGAACTGATATTCTAGATGGAGATCCTCTGGGATGCTTGAAGGTATTTTTCTTTTTCGGTCTTTCTTCAAGATCCCGAATAACAGCTTCTTCGTCCAGGTAAGTCCCAATGGAATAGCCGATAGAGATGAAAAGGTCTTTCGGTTCGCCCGTGAGAGGAACATTCCAATCGTCATGCTTACATCAGGTAAAATATTCGATTCTTTGGTTGTGGATTTAGCGAGTTCATCATATGAACTGAAAAAATTCGAAGAAAGTAAACTTAATCAAGACCATTTTCAGGTGGTTACATGAAATGTAACGCTAGAATAATCGCTGATTCGATTGGGAATCTATCGAGGAAATGTTTAATCGATACGAAGAACGCTCCGACCGGAAGGACATGATTCAGGTTTTCCTTGTGTTCACTGTTCATATAAAACATATGGTTTTATAGATTTCATAAGACAGTCCGAAACCTGTAATTAATAATAAGAACCGTTGGATTGCACTTTGAAATGCATAGAGAGAAAATAAACTCACTAATGTTCTGTTCGAGGAATTGATTAATTATTTTTTATATATTTTTTAAATTTTCAATAATATAAATACTAGCACTCTTAGTCTTGCCGACAGTGGGCTATCAATAATTTATAAATAATGGGCGTGACAGCAACTTAAGAGCAACTGTACTTAAAAATAAATGAATAATATATTATTTTTGCTGTTTTATAGACATCAATAAATATAATTTAGCTTCTTTATTACACATTAAACAATTTTCTCCATATGTGCCGTTATTGATTTATGTAAATAATTTATTTTAATTTTAAAATTATTTTGACTATATTATTAAAATGAAAAAGTTGGGTTGACATGAGCCGGTCAGATCTGATTTTATCTTGAAACAGAAATCAGAACTCATAATTTAAGTGAGATTTTAGTTTTAATCTAGTTTTATTTTATATTTAAAAAATTAAAATATAATAATAAAATATATATTTTTATTATATTTCGGTCAGATTTTAAGTAACTGAACGAATTTATAACTAATTTTAGAATTTATTTGACATACGATCTTAGTTTCAGTTTTACGGTTTTTACTCTTCAAAATAAGAATCGGTCGATAAATCATAATTTTTTAAAAATTAAAATTAAAATTAAATTGAAACTAATGATTATAATCTAATTTGCAGTGATTTTATTTTGCTTGTACATTTAAAAGCATTTATATTTATAATGGGTATCTGCTGACGTGTTAATATGCCCAAAAAGCGACGGGAAGGAAGAATCACGTGCGAGGGACCCTCTCGAATCTGTGGATCCCACTCACCTTCAAATCATAACCATTCACTCCAGTTGTTCCGGCTCTCGCGCTGTCTTTCACTTCTTCTTCGTTCTTCCGTTGCTCTCTGCTCTCACTCACTCAATCTTCGTCTCTACAATGTCTAGAGCTCCTTCTATTTCCGAGCTCAGGCGTCTCATCCTCTGCTCTGCGCTCTTCGTTTCCACGCTCTCCTTCGTCGCTCTCTCGCTTCCTGAATTTGAGGAGTTGATTCTCTCCAATTCCACTTTGGACTCCAACAATGCGTCTCTCTCCAGGAACAAGGAAGGTAGCTTCGCAGACATCATCGATCGCGCTCTCCAGAATGAATTCAAAGAGAGTGACCAGAATGAAGGTACACTATTATGCAGTTTCTTCTTCTTTTTTTTCTTTTGTGTGTTTCTGACTTGAGTTATGAGTTTAATGAAGAATTCTCCAAGTCCATTACCATAATGCAGCTCTCGTCTCAGATTTTTTTCCTACTTGTGATTCTCGTTTTCATACCTCATTTCATATCATTTGCAGCTACTGATGCTGGAAGTTTCAATAACAGTGTCACGGAACAGCAGGTTTGGTGGAACAACTACAATTTTCTTGAAAATATAAACATTAGGAATATATGATATACAGAGGATATGAGTTGTAAGAATATACAGATAATTTTTAGGTAGTATTTACCAATATCTTTATTTATTAGTTTGTTAGATAATTTTCCAATTTATAGCTTTTCTTAATTTTTTTTAACATGAACAATTACCAACTTACATCGAATTACTTCTCCATGACTATGCCCTATTCCAGTGTCCGTCTAGTACTCTATTTCTCTACAGTACCGTTTCATATATCACTAATCTCCACATGTCTCTTCCTCATACAATTATGCTTCCACAACATCAAATGCGTATATGGAAATTATTCATTTGAAAAATTTACTGCATTCATATCCTTAAGATGATAGAAATAAAGAATGCAATGCCACATCTGTCGAATGAAATTAAGGATTATATTTGACTTTTGTAATCACATAATGTGCTTATTTCTAATGTGATTCTCTTTATTTGATATGTTGATCAGGCAGTTTTAGAAACTGTAGCCAGGATGAAGTCAAAGAAAAATGAAACAAAGGAGGAAAAGTATATGCTTTTTAGTTAAAAAATGTTCTTAACATCTTCATGTCATACTGCATAGATTGCGTTGCTTATATCTTCTTTCCTTGCATTTCAGACCATTTCAACTTCATCACGTTTTCAATCTGGATAATGATAATAGAGCGGAAGATACCCCGACATTGATAGATCGAAGAGTAAGTAAGGATTTTAAACGCTAACTACTTTTTGTCTTGATTTATGATTGCAGTTATAAATCTTAAATCCACCTTTTCTTAATGTCTTTGTTTTCCTCTTCTACAGGACAATGTATTTATAATATCAAACTTCAAATCCAAATATCCAGTACTCCAGCTGGACTTACGGTAAATACATATTCACCCTTTTCTTCAAAAGCATATTTCAGGGTTTAAATTGTAATCTGAACCAACTTGAACATCCACGTGTAGACTGATCTCAGATCTGGTAGTTGTTATTGTGTCTGCAACTTGTGGCGGCATTGCTTTTGCATGCGCAGGACAACCGGTACAACTTTTCCTCAATTTGTGTTCTGGTGAGCTCTTAGTTCATCACAAGGATCCTTGAATATATTGTGCATTTTTCCCACAGGTTATTACTGGATATCTACTGGCTGGATCTGTTATTGGACCTGGCGGATTTAACTTCATCAGCGAAATGGTGCAAGTATGCTCTTACAAATATATCTAAGATGATTTGTATCTCACTTCAAACTATAAATTTTACATCCTTATGTAAACTAATAAATATGATTATTGAAAACTATACAAAGTTTAAAGAAACTTTTGCCAGATGCCTAATCTTTAAATAACTAACACTATCAGTAAATCCTTTAATTCTAGGAATAATATTAATCTAATTTATCTTAGCTAGAAACATAAGTGTCAAATAAGTTTTCCAATCAATTTCGTTCTAATCAAATGGTGTGGATGGTTTTACAACAAATGCAGTTATCAAACATATTGACCTAAGAAAGAACTAATGTTTTTTCATATCACATATTTATGCTGTGGTTCACTAGTCCTGCCATTTGGTCACAAATAGCATGTCTTGTTGATTCTTTTTTTTTTTTAATTTTCTGGCATCATGCCCAACATTTTTCATCTAATTTGTATATGTAGGTAGAAACTGTGGCGCAATTCGGTGTAATTTTCCTTCTTTTTGCATTGGGCCTTGAATTCTCTACAGCAAAGGTTGTTTTTTCCTGTTTCTCGATCATCACACAATGCTTATTATTTTTTCTTAGAGGACTATTTGTCTATAAATCTTTTGCTTCTTCATTTTTAGCTTCGAGTTGTTAGGGCCGTTGCTGTTTTAGGAGGACTCCTTCAAATCATTCTATTTATATGCCTCTGTGGAATCACTGCTACGGTGTGTTTATTCACATCTGTGTGCAAACTAATTAAGCATGTTTATATATTTTGTACAACTTGTCAGTGGATAACTGGCCATTAAGTGATGATACGTGGTAATCATTTTCATGCTAAATTCACTATAATACCTTTTTTCATGTTTGATTCCCTTGCAGTTATGTGGTGGAAAGGGTTCAGATGGAGTATTTGTCGGCGCGTTCCTTTCCATGTCTTCAACAGCAGTGGTAATATGTGCAATTCTGTTGAAGTCAGAATCGTGTTCGTTCTGATTCTGTTGCAGCCTTGTTTGTTCTGCTTCACCTTACAGTTACAAACTACAATATTGAATCACAGGTGTTGAAGTTTTTGATGGAGAAGAATGCAACTAATGCTCTTCATGGCCAAGTCACCATTGGCACACTTATCCTGCAGGTATTGAGGTGGTAACTTTTTTTCTAAGAAAAATATACATTAATTCTTCAAATCGCACATGCATTATTTATTGTTTTAACAGGATTGTGCTGTTGGCATGCTGTTTGCTTTGCTTCCTGTTCTCGGTGGAACTTCTGGTGTTCTTCAAGGACTTTTATCCATGTCTAAATTGTAAGCAGTATTAGAACTCTAGTTAGAAATCGTTTTGGAGGAAAAGAAAAAAAATTAATTTTGTTACCAAGTTGGATTTAATTTGGCTAGAGTACTCATTTTTGTTTCATATTCCTTCTCTTTTTATCAGGTTGGTGGTGTTGATGACGTTTATGGCTGTTTTAACATTGTTGTCTCGTACTTGTGTTCCTTGGTTTCTTAAACTGATGATAAGTCTATCATCCGAGGTACACTATTCATTTCTGAAAAAATGCTTTATACTTTTCCTTTGTGATTTTTACTCACTCTCTGCAACATATTTTCAGTTTTCTGGGAAACTATTATTATGTTGCTATTGTTCTTATGCAGACTAATGAACTCTATCAATTAGCGTCAGTTGCTTTCTGCTTGCTTGTAGCTTGGGTTAGTATGCTTCCTATTATTTAATGCTCGGAGAGTTTAATAAAGGAACATCTGCAATTTTAATGTTACACTTCCATATCTTGTGGTAGTCAAAGATATCACAACTGGATCCAATTTTTAAGTCTTTCTCTACATCAAGTTTGTAGTGAGATTCCCAGCTAAAACTGGTTTTGATGCTGTCCTGCATCACAATAATGAACTTGATGTATTTAAGCAGCCAATGAGACGAAGCTTCATGCTATTATAGTCCTGTTATTTAATTACATCAGTGTCACGTAAAGATGTTGTTTGCACTTAACATATTTGAGGCAGGTAATGATCCTGAATAAGAAAAATGTGAAGCCTAGAGGTTCCTAGGTGGTTGGTAAACAACGTGATCAAAATTCCATCCTTCTATTGGAGTACCAAGTCAAACTTATAAATACGAAGATACTAAACAATCTTATTTTTTACTCATTATTAAGTTTTTTTCAATTTCAGTGTAGCGATAAGCTGGGATTAAGTCTAGAATTGGGTTCCTTTGCTGCCGGAGTGATGATATCCACAACTGATCTTGCTCAACATACATTAGAACAAGTAAGGATTTCTGGTCCAATAATTCTGAGGGAATCTGTCTTGCTGTGAAGACAGTATGTGAGGAAAAAATTTAAGCAGATCTCTCTCTCTCTCGCTACTTCCTATTCCAATTTATACAAAAATGCAGTTCTATCACCATAGCTTCCAATCAAAATCAAGGCAATCACTGCTCATTTTCTTTGATCTTTATGCTAATTTTTTAAGCTATTCCCTTTCAAGTCACTCATAGTCATCACTTCCATCAGTAACAACTGAGTTTATAGCTGGTTTCTATATCTATGTATTTACTGTAACTCATAGTTGGTCTGTTTCAATTGATTGGCTGAGCTTTTCAGTTTGATATATAAAATACTCCCTCAGAAAACTTCAATATAGCATTTGGCTCTCATCACAATCCCTCTGCCCTTCTTTACAGGTTGAACCTATCCGGAACTTCTTTGCTGCCCTTTTCCTGGCCAGCATTGGGATGCTGATCCATGTTCATTTTCTCTGGAGCCATGTTGATATATTACTAGCATCTGTTATTTTGGTCATAATCGTGAAATCTGTTATAATCAGCTCCGTGGTAAAGGCATTTGGTTACAATCACAAGACATCACTTCTTGTAAGATTTTTCATAAACTTATCCTGTATTTATTTAGAGTACTCAAAGATTCTCGAGTAAACCAAAGCTTGTATACATCTACATTAATAGGTTGGGTTGTCTTTGGCTCAAATTGGAGAATTCGCCTTTGTACTTCTCAGTCGAGCTTCAAATCTCCATCTAGTTGAGGTTAGTGCTACTACCAGTTGATTGTTTTGAATCACTTAAAACATTACCTTTTCTAACAACTTTTCAGATGATGGGATTATTGATATAACCCTAGCGTCTCCCAAAAGTGAATGGTTTTTATTTTTAGTTCTTATCAAGCTTACCTTTCAAACATATTCAGGGGAAATTATATTTGCTACTTATTGGGACTACCACTCTAAGCCTGGTAAGCAAGGATTGTACATTTCTTTTGAAGTTGTATGTGTAATTAGTTATTTATCATATACCAAGAATTCTACCATTTAGTATGAAACCAGACCCTTGTTCAAATTTTAACGCCATCCATTAGTTCCATCTGGGATCAAAATTATGTGATTTATGGAAAATGTATATATTATTAACACATTTGTGATGTATTTTTTTATTTTTCCAGTTAAAAAGATTGACTTGATCTTCATTTTCTCAAGGAAATCGACCTTAAAGTGCATATATTTTGCAGGTATCAACTCCTTTATTATTCAAGCTTATTCCTGCTGTAGTGCACATAGGTGTTCTGTTGCGGTGGTTCTCACATGATACCTCTGTAGAGGTATATGTCGCTGCTTTTGCTTCTTAGTCTAAACCCTTCTCAAAATTTTGTTTTGAAACATTGATGTATTTACCTTCCTTTCTTCTTTTCATCAAGATTGGATTCAAAGGAGACAACCTACGGCCAGAGGGTGGCAAGCAGCGTGTCATGGTGATCGTCCAAGGATCACACGATTTATGATAGTGAAGTTCTTGTGATGCAAATTCGGATTTTATACAAGTTACAACGTACGAACCGTTCTTGGAGTGCTTGTGGAACTGCGGAAGTTCCTTCAATGTATTTCCTACTATTTTCAGTCTCTGATGATTCCATGGAATCAGATGAAGAAATCTGACCTGGCCTTGCACATGGAAGCACAGCCAGGAACCAACAGACCCTATCAAAAATATAACAAAGCACGAAAGCTGGCATTGCATTTTCTCTGTGAGTTCAATTCTTTTTGAAACTGTCCATAATTTTTTGTTTTCTTCTTTAGCAGTGACACTAGTTCATTTTCTTCTTCTCTGTGAGCTAATTCTTATTTTCTTAGTGGCACAACTAGATTATCTTTTGAAGGTACACAATAAATTCCACAAATATGAAATTGTATAATTGTTCCGGTCATTTTCTTGTCCTTGCTATGTGTATAGATAGAAGTTTTAAGGGGATCTCGAAAAATAAGCAATTTATGTTGTGACCATCCCTAGCAGAGTAATGAGTTATTCAGTATTTTCTTTGGTTATTACCTTGTTTTAGCCGAACTCAATCCAGTTCGGAGTTGTTGATGTTTATACAGATTAGTCATAGGAGAATTTTGGGTAGTTTTCATTAGGTGTCCTTTTGTTAGGAGCATTTTTCACTTACATTTGATGTTTCAAATTTCAAAATTCAAAGTGTTGTCAACCGATATCTTGTTAATTTCGCAAGAAAAGTGCACGAATTCCCTTTATTTACTTCCATCCTGAATTTTATGGCGGTATCGGCAAACAATCGAGTAATTTCTTGAGCTTTCTTTGAAGCCGCCTCATAAATGGCCTGAGAAGCAACCTTTAAGGCCTGTTCTCTGGCACGCTGTGTGATCGGAAATCCCGTGTCTACCCCAGGCTTCAAAGCACGTCCCGGAGACTCAACTACGCGCTCTGCAATATTGGTATGAATGATTCAGTTATTTGATTTTTCAATCTATAAAATTAAAAGCTGATGGTACGTAAGTGAAAGAAAACACTTTATAGGACAACCCAAAAAGAGGATTTGGAACATAGGTAAAGGAGGTTGTCCCCCTACCCTTCCACAAATAGTGAGAAACATCATCAGTTAAGGTTCCCCAACGGTAGACACTAGAATTAGCCCCAATCATGGGTGGGGGTGAGAAAGAGCGTGTGATATTTTTAGAAAGCCAAGGCAGCTCGAATATCTAGGGTTTTTATAATTAGAGAATGCCGACAAATGCAGCCTCGTTCTGATTGCAGAAGTAATGGCTAGCGTGAGAACCCCAAGAACTCTACTGTGCCTTGTTCCACCAACGAAAATATTAGCCAAAACCAAAAGCGTCGATTACAGATCCAGGAATAAGCTACCTATTTTTTTATTTTTTCAGAGTAGGTTTTGTCAGACAGAGTCTCCGATTTGTCATTTTCCTCAATTGCTTGACATTGTTTTTAGATAATCTCCTCGTTCTTGAGAAGACCCATACACCTATTATCCCATCTCTCTCTCAATGTTAGTGGCAAAATTTGTGATTTCTGGGCTTAAACTTTGATGGGTGTGCTTGAAAATGAACTAGCTCCCTACCCTTTTAAGAGAAAGCCAGAAATAATGTGACTTCTGACGTGGGAGATTTGAAAAAATGTGAGTATGGTGGAGGACGTGGGAGATCACGGCATGAGTTTCTTAAAAGTTTTCACATGATTCATCATTCTCCAACTTTTTCCAACAATTTCTATGACAACTTCTTTAACTTCCTCCAAAATTTCAAATCCAATTCGCATAGATAGACATGTTCATCGTATAGAAAAGTGGGTGTTTTCGTATATACTACATACTCTGTGCGTCTTTTTAACTTCAGTTCTTCTGGTTCAATCATTATGTAGAAATCTAGAACATGATCTGGTAGAAGATGATGTTCTGTGTGGACAAAAAAAGCCCACTGCCTCCCGAGGGGAAACCCTAGTTCTTAGACTCTGTTTATCTGGTTTTGAGACACATTTGAGGCACGGGTTTGTTCATTTGGGTAATGGGTTCACTCATAAAGTTGGTCTTTTTTTTGTTTGATAACAGTAAGTACACTGTGGACAAAAGAAGCAAAAAAAAAGGAGAGATTTTTAGGGCGAAATCGTCAAATTTGTGAAGACCCACTTTGCCACTATATTTAATTGGACTGAAAAGCTTGTTTAAAAAAAAAGAAATTTAGCTCCGGCCATGGCACCCGGCCAAGCTCCTCCTCACGGTCTAGCTCCTGAAGAATTTACAGAGCTCAAGCCCCTCATCAACTCCTACCACATCTTCCATTCTCCTTCTAACACCTGCTCTTCTCTCATCACTCAACGGATCGAAGCTTCTGTTCATGCCATTTGGCCCTTCATTCGTAGCTTCGATAATCCTCAGAAATACAAGCACTTCATCAAGAGCTGTAGCATGACCGGCGACGGCGGCGTCGGAAGCATCAGAGAGGTCACCGTCGTGTCGGGACTTCCGGCGTCGACGAGCACCGAGAGGCTAGAGATTTTAGACGACGAGAAACATATTTTGAGCTTTAGGGTCGTCGGAGGAGAGCACCGGCTGAAAAACTATCAGTCCGTTACGTCTGTGAACGAATTCATCAAAGATGATGGGAAAGTTTATACTGTCGTTTTGGAATCTTATGTCGTGGATATACCGGATGGGAACACCGGCGAGGATACTAAGATGTTTGTGGATACTGTCATTAAGTTGAATTTGCAGAAGCTTGGTGCGGTGGCCATGGCGTCTCTGCATGGACACGAATGATTTGATCCGGGCAAGTAAGTAGTTTTTACGGGTTTCCATGAATTTGGTTTTTTTTTTTTTTGATATTTGGATTTGTTTCCCCGGAAGAGCATGAAGTTTTTATGTATTTGAGACTGCAATAATCCTCAGCTTCAGCTGGATTGAAATGGAAGTTCTTATCTCTTTCCATCGAGATTCATCCGTACACGCAACCAAAATGGAGCTTCATTATGAACCCAACCCTTCATCTCCACTTCACTCTTTCCGCGTCCATGCATCATCTTCTTCGTTTTGTCAAGCTTTCTCAAACTGAGTTGACTCCCTTCCATGGCGGCTCTGCTCAGAGAGAGTCTCTCCCTCTCTCTTCTTTTCTTCTAGTTGGTAGGATTTGATTAGTTTAAGGAGAAACACAAAATGCGAAGCCTTCTTTCAGGAGTAAATTCATTGACTTCATAGAGCAGTTGAAAAGTCAAATCATACTATCCATCCTTTCTTCATGTTCATCAGATTAAGATATGACATGCATTTCGCTAATCAAGTGTTAAGTTCGAAGTAGAACTCGTATACGAATCCAAAATCTGACATCTTTCAATGCACCCACCATTTTTGTCCAAACCAAGATTGCGTAGAAGCAATCATTTGCAATTGTCACATATTCTTGGCTATAATTATTATTTTTACCTTGGCCATTACTCGAGTCTCATCTACAAATTTTCTAGATTATCATCTTCAAATCTGAATCGTTCATCTATCTAGCATCCCAAAATGGATTTTGGAAATGTTAGATTGAGTTACCAACGTGTACTTGAGATTGAGAAGAGAGAACACAGAGCACAACATATGATTCTTGGATACTGTCACGGTGTTCGATGAGCTCAGGTCGAGCAATCTCGGCTCTTCGTTCGTGTATTGCCATCACATGCACATAGATCACAACATGATGACATATGATTATTGATCATTATAAAATAAAAATCCACTGTCCATACAAGCATATTTCAATCCCTATCTTGACTAAAAATGCCTAAACAAGAAAGAATGACTACTATCTGATTTCCTTCGAATTCTCCTTATACATGTTTACCTTTTGACCCCAACCTCGGGTTTCTAGAGTTTATTCTCAACATCAATCACAAGAAATTACAAGCACATGATTTACACAAGTTACAATTTCAACCCACATTGTTTCACGATGATATTCTCGTTTTTATCGGCTTCAACTTCAAGCCCATACTTTCCGGTGAAAGAAGCTCGGGAGCAATGCAAGAAGGGCTGAGAGGACTTCTAGGACTAAGACTTACGTGAGAGGGCCTTAACAAGCCGTAACCCATGCAGAAGTACTCCATCGGTATCAACATCGCATGAGGCTGTTCCTCCGTTACCATGGATCCACATTCTTGCACCTGCATAATGTTAAGATAATGTATAAATGATTAAGTTATCTTTCACTCACAAACACAGACTTGTAAGATAGTAAGTAATTTGTTACTGTATCAGAGCTAGATGTACTAAGTTCGATCATCAGCAAAACAAAAATTTCTCATTAAAAAAATCAAATATAACAACAAAAAAAGACCTACATGAGACAGAAAATTAAGATAGTGTATAAATGAATAAACTATTTTTTGCCTACAAGCTCGAGCTTGAAGAGCAATTGGTAATTTGTCACATGGCAATTTTCGAGCAACGCTCACAAGACCACTCTTAACTCCTAATAGGAATAGAAGTTGTCCACAAACTTACCTCCACAAGCGCACTATACCGCCTGTCTAACTTCGATGTCATATAGAGAGCATCGGAGTGGAAGGGTGAGCTATCCCCTACGAATATTAGCGATCGGCACTGTAGTTTTTTTAGTCCCTCCCCAAAGTCAGATCTCCTGCAAAATCCGTTCATGTTACAACACTAGCATATATAAACTTGCAGGGGGACCAAATTAGCTCATGCTACTGAACTTCAAATTTCCTTTTTGCAATGTAAAACATATAAAAGACACTGGCATTGGCTTTTACCCATTCATTGCTTCAAGGAACCGCCAGACATTTAAACTCTGCCTTTCGTCAAGCGACTGTTCGGGGAGACAAACATAAGAATAATACCGATGTTCGTTGTGCTACAAATTCAAATAAAATGGAAGCAGAAGATGAAAAGGTAATGAACTAACTCTTCTGCATGCCTGAACAATGTCCGACTCAGGAACCAAAACAGAGCCGAAAACGCCCTACAACAAGTAACGGCAATCACCAATCAAATAAAACATCGATCCACAAAACACGACTGCGTAGATTAAGTTGAATGATGGGCACACCTTGCTGAAGTACCGTCTAAGCAATAACTCTTTCGCCAATCCACACATGCCATAAAAATAAAGCAAGTTTGAGAGTACCTGAACCAAGTTGTACGATAAGATAAACCATCTCGTTACAATTTTATGCACATGAATCTTTTCGAAAAGTAAGAAAATTAACCTTATTGTACAACCATTCTGTCCAAGAGGGTTCTTTGCAAAGAGGAGAAATAAGAATCAGACCAAGAACACGATGTCTGTACTTCAACTGACACCAAAACGAAGAATAAAATCAGAGATCCTACATCACAGAAAAGAATATAATCTGAAGAAAAAAGCTACAGAGATTGCAAGAACATTATTTGCATACGAGAAAATCAAATAACTCACAGCGAACAGCGTGAGTATATAAGCCCCGGCAACAACTCCCATACACATGACTGGACCAAGCCTGGAGAGAGAAGACAAAAACCAGACATAATAAATCAACTTCATTCGAACCACGGTGAAACATTAAAAAAAACTGAATGGTGTTAACCAAAATTGATCGAAGCCTCTTCAAACAACTTCAAGTTTAAGAGAATGTACGTAATTTTTGGGAAAATTCATACAAGTATAACATATGTGTACAAATACCCAAAGTAGTTGAGAACCTCTGCGACCTGATCCGCCAAGTCGTCAGCTGAAAGAACAGAATCTTTCACACCAATTGCTGCAGCTCCCATCTGTAATAACTCTTAACAAAAAACCCAATAAGAGTTTGGGTAAATTTTTTAATATCATTGAGTTCTTTACCTTCCATTACAAAAAGCCGAGAAAAGCGCCACAATAACAGAATCTAGATAAAGAACCGCCACTATTAATTACCTCATGACCGGGCGGACTTAAATGATAAATGCAAAAGTTGTGTAGCAACAAGGAACAAACTTCAGGACAAAAAAATAATCCTTGAAAGCACGACGTATCTGTTCAATCACGGAAATGGCAGATCAAGTATTCAGAGTTTAGCCAAATCACTCTAAGAGAAATATGAGAAGGCACACGACATTTTCTCAAAAAACGATTTCCATAACTTGGGAATGATTGCAAAAGGAATTTGCATATGCTAATGGTATTAGACAATACTTCGAGACTGAATATTTTAAGATCATCTCAAACTTGTTAGCGATCAGTCGCCACTATGTAAAAGTAGAAGACAGACTGACTTTCCAACAATCCCTTCACTTACAATTCAGGGCTAAATCAGGGTAGGTGACAAGAGCTGGCTTTTCTTGGTCTCCATACACAACCACTGAAATACGACCATGAGAAGTTCTGATAACATGCTCCTGTAGAAGTTTTAATCAGATATAACTTCCAAAAACCAACACAGCGACGCAAATTAACACCCTGGTGACTTTCCCTTTTTTAACATATCAAACAATCAATCCTTACCGGCATAGATGATGTGAAAAAAGAATTGAAGAATTACAGTGAGAAATCAACTGTAATTACGAATTCGTTGAAGTAGATAAAAAGAATAGAGCTAGAAATGGAGGAAGAGAATGGAAATGAACAATAAAAAGACTAAGATATGCAGATTGATCGAACTATAGGACTTATATTCCTTCCACCGCCGACAACTCAAAATGGATAACTTGCCATCGGTTTTCAGCTCAACCTAATTTTGCATAGCAATCCAGAACGGATTACCAAAAATCTGCAAAATATTTACAAATGCCGACCAAAAATCAAATAACATCAATACAGTCAAAGCTTCCCAACGACTTCCAAAGCAAAGAAGGCTGGTTTCAGCAATGAAACTTCCTCATCATCTCAACCCAGATTTCGTAACAAAACGACCAAACATAAAAATGCTGAAAATGCGATTACCTTCCCCCCGAGAGAAAGCGCTTCCATGTCCACCGACACCGAATCGCTCGAGTCACCCATTGCTCTCTCTCTCTCCCCCCTCACTTCCGTTCTCTCTCTCCTTGCCTCGCCTTGTGATTGGCTTCCATGACAATTTATACAACCACTCCAAGAATGTGTCCATCTCAACCCTATATAAAAAAAACCAGTTTTTATTTTTCGAAGAACTCGGAGCCGACTCATTCCGAGTCAATCCGAGTGACCGACGCATGACCGAACCTGCCCGTTAGAACGACGACCTCAGACGGGAACTCGAGCACTAACCATGGTTAAGAGGACCGACAACTAAGAAAATGACAAGAATAGCCTCAGAAAAATAAGGCCGTGTTTGGTTGGTAGTAGTTAAAGCAGGCTCTGGGTAAGCCAGAACCCAAACGGAGAGTTGGTAGAATGGTCAATTTAATGACCGAGAAGAGTGTCGGAAACAGATATATCAAGGTGGGAGCCTCAAAACTTACCAAAATTAATATCCTCACCATAGATGGGCCATTTATGCACTTTTAAATATCTAATAAATAAACTGAATTAAATTAATTTAAATATATTTATAAAATAAAATATAAATAAATTAAAAACACACTAACTTTAAAATATCAACTTAAATATAAATTTGACGTGCACCGTCCGATTATTATTCGGGTTTAAATTTCCTAGCAATGTTAGACGAGATAAACGAGTCTAATTATTAACTGGGGTTAAAATTTTCAAACGAAATTGGGTTAGCTGCAACGTTAAGTTGGTATGTGTCACTGCCACTCACCTCTCTTGCTTACCATTTCATCTTCAATTTTATGTTTAAAAATGACTTTCCAACAACAAATTAACTCCTCAGCATCTTCGGATCGAAATACACTTGCGTTCATAGCTAGAATTCGAACGATAAATAAAGAAATCGAAGAGAATTATGAAGATCAGAATACAACTATAAATTCTGAAATTGAAGTTTGCGTATATTTATAGAGAAAACCAAAACCTGCGACGAAATTCGTTATGCAACCCCATTGGGTATAGAGCCTGCAAAGCACGAGGAACAAACTCTTAAAAACTTCCACGAGACCCAAATTCAATAAAAGCGATCAATAATCTCGACGTTTAGTCTCACCTAAAAGAGAATTCAGATCACCAAAATCTACCATGACTTAGTAAATTATAGTAGCACATGATTTGAGTACTAAAAGAATGAAAAGAGCGAAGAAGAGCAGTAAATGGGAGAGGCTCAAAGTCAATGAAGAGCATGCGAGATTGTCCAC
The DNA here is from genome assembly GCA_003255005.1 of Begonia fuchsioides. Lineage (NCBI taxonomy): Eukaryota > Viridiplantae > Streptophyta > Magnoliopsida > Cucurbitales > Begoniaceae > Begonia > Begonia fuchsioides. Next base: position 221,421 of record QAOC01008742.1, on the reverse strand, counting down.
CAGTGTCCCTATAATTAATTGACTCTTCCATGAACACCCATCCCCACCGACACACCCCTCTTCCCTCCATCTTTTCATAGTTTAATTCATTCCTTCAAACGAACCACACGTTTCATAATCTTTATTTTCACCCAAAAAACAGTCCAAAAAAGTGAAATTTACTCACCAATTTGGCACATTTCAGGCCAGCACCGACGCCTGCAAGATCATGTGTCAACGTGTGGCCTGTTATGTCACAATACACATCAGCTGGTTGCACATAGGAGGCGAAATTCCACCCCTATGGGTTTAATTCTAAGAAACGAAAATATATTAATGATTCTGGGGTCATGGGAAGCAAAATTCAATGTCTAAATGAAAGCCTAGTTAGTAGTTGTGAATAGATTGATTATGGTATAGCTACCTAATGCCAGATTCTTCAGGCTTCTCATTCAATTAACTTGATTTTTTTAGTCTGTCCTTTAACCAATCATGGGTGAAGAATGGTAGATTGGAAAAAGTGGATGAATTTAATTGAAAACTAAAAAAAAGGAGAGAGGAAGAAAATCTACCTGATAAGTATTTTGTCTACTTTGTCGCTATTGATGTTTTTCTGACCAGGTTGAAGATTTTCTGAGCTTCAAAATCTGCTCCATTAATGGAGCTTCTTCAAAGAAATTTCCTTTTGTTTTCATGGAGGTGACATGTCTGAAGCTTATCCTTCTTGCTTTGCTTTGATGACTGACTAACTCATCTGGTTCGGCTGCTCCAAAATGATCTGATCAAAGACTCTCTCCCCTGGATCTTAAATATTAGACTAAATCACATCATTTCATTAGTCTCACTTCAATAAAATCTGTAAACAAAGAGTTCAAGAGACGAGAAAATGCTAAATTGTGATGAAGTCATAACATGACACTGAACAACATTAATTTTCAATCACGCTGATAGGACCACTTTTATGAAAATTAAACAAACAAAGATACCAAGAACAAGACAATAAAAGTAAGAAATAATAGATTGAAGGAACGTAAACACTAACAAGCAATTCAAGAAATTTGCTTCCTCTGAGGCGGCTCTAAAATTTTCCTTGATACCTCTTAATAATCCATGCTCCTATATTTATAGCTAATTTGCTCATCCCTTATGAATTGGACCTTATACTACACATTGGACTTGATATGGTAAACTTCAATATTGCACATAAGAGTTCATTTGTGCATAGTTGGTGTAAGGAAACAGTTCAAGAAAATCATAGGAAGGCAATCATAAGCTATCACGTAAAGTAAAAAACAAAAATAAATTTATACATACAATAAGAAGACTCATACCAATAAGAGGAATGGAAATAGCATGTTTGGTTTGCTCGAGAGCCAAGATGATCCACCATCATTGGATGAAAATATATCATTTTGTGAGGGTTTCTGATGTGATCCGGTTCTCATCATTTTCAATTCCCTGCATTAGATCAGATCAAATGCTATGAGGATTTGCCCCTCCATGATCAAACTAAGAGATGATATTACTTTAAAAAGTGCAGGGTGTACATACTAGACCTGATGTGAAACACCAATATGTGCATAGATGAGCTCGAGAAAAAATTTTCAAACAAGGAGGCAGAGACTAACATCAATATTACGATTTAAAGGGGATTTGATAATTTATACTAAAAGTTTATGGAATTGAGATCCCTACATTGGCTCACGACAAGAAGAATGCTGATTATAAGCTTATAATATTAACATAAAAGACAAGATAAAATTACAAAGTAACTAGATCAAAACATATATGTAAAAGATCCTCTCCCAATACTACAATCTTCCCTTTAGATAAAGAACATCTATAGAATATCAAATAATCAAAATGCTATCTAGAAATTCTAAATGAGACCCATATATTTTAACATTTTATCTTCCCGAGTGAACTCCATTAGAACTTGACAAATGCCATTGAAAGTTGAGTTTTGAACTTCCTTTAAATTCTTTAGCTTTTTCTTGCCTCTGAACAATTTCTATCTGTTTGTAGATAAATATGCACCAATATAAATATACAAATCTATAGGTATTCAACACTCATTGCGAACTTGATCCTCACCAACAAGAATGTAACAGATAAGCTGCTTGGAATAACGCCCTGAGAGAGGTATCTGATATGATGATCATATGTAACAAACATTTGCTTCAAAGACATAAAGATAAATAAATTTCATAAGCAAAAGTGATAAATCTCATTTATTGACACAATATAATTGCTATTGCAATACAAATCCAGGGAAAGGAAGAGCTTAGAAGTCCTCACCAATTGTTTTGGAGCGACCAGCTGTAGAAGTCTTCCTGGGATTCCAGACTCAGATTTCAAGTAGAGCATCAATAGAAATACCTCGCTCAGACTTTGATGTAATAAAATACACACACTAAAGTCCCTTTCCTTGATCTTTTTTTTTTAAGATATAGATGCAGTTTTATCACCCCCTACCCGAGAGATGCTACAACCATACTTTTTAGATACACAAATCAAAAATATAAATTAATATTCCAACAACTAAAAATAGTTAAAAACTCATTTTCGAGAGAACATGTTATATTTTAATATGATATAATGGTATGTTCTTAAACCTAGAAATAAAAAAACTGCTTTTTATAATTTGATCTGGTAACCAACACTAAGGATCAGGTAGAAAAAGATAATCCAATTGTCTAAGAAAAATAAAAGGTAGTGTATTTGTTTTTAATTCACCAGCAGCATGCACACATTTACCAAAAACCATTGCTATGGATGGTAATGATAGTACAAGAAACTTTGATTTCAATATATGTTGAACTCTATACAACTAAAAAGAACTAATGCTGCTATCTGTCACCACAATTAGACTTCAACTCTAATCAGTCATTTCCATAAAAGAAGATTTGAACGTGCATCAAAAGAGCCACTAATTAATGCCAAAAAGCTTGCTCAAGTTAAACTGATAAACACAAAGATGGCTAGATGAATTCGACAAACAGGTAGGTGACAATTGAAAGAACCAGAAAGTTCGGAAACAGAAGCAAGTTTCTTCAAGACAGGGACTAATAAAGCCAAGGAGCTCATAGCTTCAGTCATAAAATCTCACACCTCTTAAAAAGAACTCAATCCAATTACATAATTTATTAGATTATAAGCATCAAACACGGGCTTCTTTTGTCATAAAATGTCCTCACTTGGTCCACCAGTGGAGGAAGTCCTTGCGCCTATTGATCTTCTTCTGCAGCTGAAGAATTCCATATAGCAAGGCCTCTGCAGTAGGGGGACAACCAGGAACATAGATGTCAACAGGGACAATCCTATCACAGCCTCTCACAACAGAGTAGGAATAGTGATAGTATCCACCCCCATTGGCGCAACTTCCCATAGAGATAACCCACCGAGGTTCAGGCATTTGATCATAAACCCTGCAAGGCAATCAAAAGAGCAGTTAAGCAAGAATTATGAGTAATTACTTTAAGCTTTTTAAGTGCAGAGTATTTGTTTGGACCAATATTCATAAGCATTTTCAAAAAGTCATAACCAGAAACATGTCATTGGAGACTTTGCCTGCAGATAAGTTTTTCTTACCAGAAATGAAAAAAAAAATATGCGCAAAGACAGTTAAGTGATAAAACAAAGATAAAATGAACACCGCAAACAGAACATGAAAATTGCTCCAAAAGATGGCAGTAAAAGCCCTGGATGCAGAGAAATTCAAGCCGCTATTTGATGCAAAGAGCTACATTAATATCTTTTCTCAATGATCTCAAGCCTCTTATGGTACATTAAAATTAGTGCTTACTTACACAGAGATTTCAAGCAAATTTGTACATTAAAATTAAGCATCTAATCAATTTGCATAACTTATTGCTCGCAGTAAATAAACTCAATTGACTTCTTCAGATGATCCTATCCATGATAATGGGTTGAATTACTATTATAGAATCAAGCAAAATAAATATTCAGAATCCACAAGTTTAACTGTGATCAAATTAGTGAACGATACGGGTAAGAGTCAAAATCGGTTCTAATTTCAGCTGCCTTCCAAGGAATACCGAAACAAATAACCGAAATAATCAGAATTGTCGTGGGAAAGAAAGAGAACTCACTTGCGAAGAGCTGGGGCCATTTTGTTGGTGAGAGTTCCAGCAACAATCATACAATCAGATTGCCTAGGGCTAGGGCGAAAGATGACACCGAAGCGATCAAGATCATAGCGAGCAGCACCGGTGTGCATCATCTCGACGGCGCAACAGGCAAGGCCAAACGTCATGGGCCAAATTGAACCCCGGCGGGCCCAGTTCATAAGGTCGTCAACCTTGGAGATCACATATTCTGCAGCCTTAGAGAGCCCGGCCGGAGGCAAGGAAGCTGAAGGTGGAGGGGCCCTAGCATAGTTCGTCGGTGTGCTCGTCGAGGCGGAGGACAAGGAAGGAAGATTGGTGTGAAGCGAGAGAGCCCCTCGTGCTGCGAGCAGCTGGGGAACCCTTCCAGAGGTCCGGCTCACAATTGACATGGCCGAGATCGGAGCTTTCTAGAGAGGGAGAGACCGAGAGTCGAGAGCGAGATTGCCGGTGACCAAATTCAGGCTTAAATAGTCTTCTCCTTTACTCACCCTTTCCGGTTGCTGACGTGGCTGAACATTATTGGTTAATAGTTCACTGGACTTATATAATCAGCATTAGCAGGTTCTTATTTTCCCCAATTCTCTTCTTGAAATCTAGGGTTGAGACTTGAGACTACGACCAGTGATCGTTCAGCTTATCGATTCACAGGTATTGCTACTGATTTTACGAGCTCTAACGACAGAAAAATGAGAAATTGAGTAGTGATTGGGATGAATTAAGACAATCTTTGCAGGCAAAATATACGTCATTTGACGAATTTTGTAACAATATGAACAGGATCTAGAGGAGCTACTCTGCAATCTTGACCAGATTAATCTTGGTATCAAGATTAATAGTTAAAGTTTCGTGTTTTGAGGTCCTTTCTTTTACATAGTAGATTCAGGGAGCGTAATGGAAGGATCGGAGGGCGGAGAGAGCGGCGGCGTATTCAGGTATGCGCTGAGGCCATCCAGGATAAGCAACGAGGACATTCTGTTCTGCGTTGATTCCGATGCTGAAACCCTAGTCGAGACCAAAACCACTAGCTCAAATGGTCGACCCCTCACTCGCTTGGACTCCATCAGGCAAGCCATCCTGCTCTTTCTCCATGCCAAATCCTCCATCAATTCCGATCACCGGTTCGCCTTCTCCACTCTCGCCACCTCCGTGTCTTGGGTATGTCCTCCCCGCTCTTCCGATTTCTGTTCTCAATTTTATCGATTTCTGTTCGCTTTTGGGGAAAAAGGTTGAAAGCTTGAGTTCCTTTTCCGTTTATTTAGCGTAAATGGACAGTTAATTTCCAATTGAGAGAATGGATTTTGGATCTCCCTCTTGCCATTTGCGATCCATCTTCATTGCCTATTGCCTGTCGTAGTTCAATTTGGAAATTTTGTAATTTAATCTCAATGATCGTTGAAGTTATCTTGCTGGTGCAAACAACTCAGACCATTTTCTCATTTTTGTTTGGAATTCATAAGCTCTATGCCGTAGCTGGAACTTGGTAATATGGAACTCGTTAGAGTAAACCAATCTTTTCCTTCGTTAATAACAAGTATTCAAGTTCTAGATGGATGACTCTTTACAATTCATTTTCATTAATTTCCTCTTGAGTCTGACTTATGATCCATAGTTGTACTTGATGTAGTAGAAAATCATTTGGTCCCATCTATTGTTCGGCTTAAGAAATCCTTGTGATCACTCATCTTCTTGCTTAAATATGTGCTGTTATTGACATTCTTCTGGCCTCCATCATACTTAAAGCTCCGAAAAGAGTTCAGCAGTGACTTGGAGTCTTCGGCTGCAGTCGTTCGAGGTCTTTCAGCTACTTCATCCTGCAGCCATGCAGATCTCACCAGTCTCTTCCGGCTAGCCACCTTCGAAGCCAAAAAGTCCCGCGCCCAGAATCGAATTCTGAGAGTTGTAAGTAATCTATTCTCAGTAATCTCCATCATTCTACTTGTTCATCAAATTCTAAATTTGCACACATTTTGAATCCCCTTTTGGTTGTAGATTTTAATCTACTGCAGATCATCGACCATTCCACAGCATCAATGGCCAGTGAACCAGAAACTTTTCACTCTCGATGTGGTTTACCTCCACGACAAGCCTGGACCCGAGAACAATCCTCAGGAAGTCTACGATGCACTCGTCGATTGCCTTGACCATGTGAGCGAATATGAAGGCTACATTTTCGAGAGCGGCAAGGTAGTAGCTCGGGTTCTATTCCGCTACATGTGTGTGCTTTTGGCCCACCCTCAGCAGCGTTGCTCTCAAGAATTGGTCGACATTCCGAGGCCACTTGCCAAGAAATTGGACCAGGTGCCGGTCGATGAAGTTGTGCCTGTTTCCAGCCAGTGAAAAGGTTGGCCGTACCTTTTTTTCTGAATTTCTATCCTTGTTTTTCACTCTTTTCTTCTTTGTACGAAAACAGTTGCTCATAAGCATGATCTAATACAGCTTCTTCTTACGTAGAAAACTGTTTCTCAAAGCTGTTTTTGTACTTACAAATAATAAACTAATTATTTTAATTAAAATTAAAATTAAAAAAAGTTGCCCTTTCATGTAAATGTAAAGCTAGTCCGCTTATACAGATAAGTTGACCGATAGCATGCTTACGAAACTCCCACCAATTGGGCTGCTCTAGAATTAGAATCCGAATCTCTCGGCTTGGTCAAATTCACAGATAAGATTTCCACCGTACACGTGGACGAACACCAGTTATTTATTATTATTTTTGATATTATTGGCATTTACGGAAGTCAAGATGCAAAATAGTGGGAGTCTGGATCGCATATTCTTAGTAACAACACGTCAGCGTTTGCTCAACTATAAATAATCCACGACGGCATGTCGTGTTTTTGGTAATTAATTAACAAAAATGTCCTAATCTTCTTAGTGTAACCTTAAACTACTCAATTAATCTGGAAATGAGCTGGTGTAAACCATTGTACAAGAAGGTCGGGTCGGTTTAATTATTTGGAAAAAACCAAGTTTGGTTTTGATTTCTCTTTTTGAATTCAAATTCATGTTCTATTAGAGAATCCTCGGTTTAATTCACCTAATTATAATTCAACTTCATGTCAATTTTAGGTTCTATATTCAGAACGGAAAATTGATTGATTCGGTTCAGGTTAACTCTAAATCGAATTGAATCTAAATATGTAAGTCAAATATAGTGTCATCATTATTAAATCTTTTTTTATAGAAATTATTGCCCTTTGAGGAGAATCATAGGGTGGAATTATATATTTCTTAAACAAAAACACAATAATGCATTTATAAAGTCAACGGGATCTCAAAAATTAATTTAATTTATGGAGGGGAATTGTTCGTCTTTAAAAGCATGTTCAGCCAGCATCAAACGCAAATGCTTCGCCGACGCGGTAGTAAAATATTAGAAAAAGGAAAGAGATCTTTTTGCGGTCTGACATGGGAATCTGCATATCCTCTGCATCTTCTCAGATTCACGAAACTGAAGATTATACACAGAAACCCGCCGGCGTCGATGTAGAAAACTATGATCTGGGTCTGGGCTCTGTTTGTTCTAAACAGGGAAGCAAAGGGATCAACCAAGATGCTGCTGTTCTTCTTCGGGTTTGATCCCAATCCATTGTCTTCTTCTTTCGATGATGATTTTCTTTTTCTAGAAAAAAATACGGCCCAGATGGGATTTTACAGTTTTTTTTCTTGGGTTTTTGTTTCTGAGTTGATTGGCTAGTTAGAAAAAAGAACTATTAGGGCGTTTTTGCCGATGAAAAGGTTGAAAATGGGCAGGATTATGCAGAGGAAGATGGAGCTTTCGGCGGAGTTTTTGATGGGCATGGAAGGAACGGTCATTTCGCGAGCACAATAGTGAAAAATCGCTTGCCTCAACTCCTGCTAACTCAAAAGATTGCTCGATCAAAGCTCGGCGTGAGCAAAACAATGGCGGACTGTGAAACCGAAAACTACAGCGAATGGGAAGAGGCCATTATCAGCGCCTTCAAGGTGATGGATAAGGAGATCAAGCTTACTGAAAATCTAGACTGCTCAACCAGCGGCACCACAGCGGTAGTTGCAGTAAAACAGGTACAGAAGAATCCATTGATCTGGGTAGAAGTAATTATTCTTAAAAAGAAAACCATATTCATGGAAGTTTTGCAATGAAAACCAGGGAGAACAACTGGTGATGGCTAATCTGGGGGACTCAAGGGCTGTCTTGGGAAGCCTTACAGAGGATGGAAAGATTAGAGCCGTCCAGTTGACCACTGATCTAAAACCAGGATTACCAGGTTATTAAACAACGTTTAGAATGATTAAGAAATCTGGGTTTCAGGATTTGCTAACTGGTGAGCTTGATTTTGGCGTTGCAGAGGAGGAAGAGAGGATAAAGAAGTGCAGAGGGCGGGTTATGGCGCTGAAAGAAGAGGCGCACATCCAGCGAGTATGGCTGCCGAACGAAGACGCGCCGGGCCTGGCCATGTCCAGAGCCTTCGGCGACTTCACTCTGAAAGAGCACGGCGTCATCGCCGTCCCACAGCTCTCCCGCCGCCCCCTCACTCCGCTCGACCAGTTCGTCATTCTCGCCACCGATGGGGTGAGTCTCTCCCCTTTCCTCCGTTTTGGTCTGGTTTTATAATATTCTCTGTTTTTATAATAATATGGGGTTGTGAATTTTACAAAAAAAGGTGTGGGATGTGCTGAGCAACGATGAAGTGGCCGCCGTTGTTTGGGAGGCGAGGAGCGGAGACGCGGCGGCGAAAGCGGTGGTGGAGGCGGCGGAAGTCTCGTGGAAAAGCAAGTTTCCGAACTCAAAAGTGGACGACTGTTCTGTGGTTTGCCTTTTCTTCCAACAGACGTTCCAAGTTGGCATTAGAGGGGCTATCATGTAATTTCCTTCAAATCCAAGCTATTATTATTTGGATTTTGAATACCGTATTAAGACGAGTTAATATATACATTTAATATAATAAATAATAGCTTTTTAAATAATGTACGTACATTTATACATGTATATATGATGTATGAATACTTACATACGTATGTACGTAATAAGAGTAGTGTTATGGCACAAGGATGAATGATGGGTATATCTCCTGGAAATTACTTGACCCGACCAGATCCAAATGGGTAAAGTAACCGTGGTTAGTTTGCTTCGCATAAGTTACACGGTGGTCCACTTTTCGGAATAAATTTATTTTAAAATTAAATTGGATTGGGTGCTAAACGACGTCAGACATTCCGTCAAGTAGCTCCCGCCGAGAGGGCAATAATAGCAAACGTCGTTGCAGCTGAAAACGCCGTCACGAGAAGGTATGCACGAGAAGAAGGGGAGAGATGAGAGACGTCTGATATTTGATGGACGGTCTAGAATGAATCGGCATGGATGGTTGTGGAAGAACCGAGTATATAAATTGGTTTTCGATTGGGGGGAAAGTAATCCGCTACATTATAAGAAGAAGAAGAAGGAAGTCTCTGTAATTTTTTTGGCGCTCCTCTCTCTCTATCTGCTCCGAATTTTCTTCGAGTTCCGTTCAATTTCTTGAAACCAATCAGGAGTAGTAGGCGAGTTAATTTTCCGGGTATTTGTACTTGGAAATGTTGAGGAGGTAGTGCAGGAGAAACATCGTCCGTTGTTGAGTTTTGTAAATCGGAACAGAATTTGAATTTGAATTTGTTTGGCTAAATCGAACTATCTGAAGAGCGAACAAGGGAGAAAACAACGATTCGTGCAGGTGGTATTGTGCTTCATCTTTACAATTGAAGAACTTTCATGAAATTGCGGGAGGAATCTGGTGCTGAGAGCCGGCTTCGATTGCTTTGATTGGCTTCGTTCACGTGAATTCGCAACAAACCTTTAGTTAAAAGGTCTGCAATTTGGCAGTAGAGTTTGATTTTCTTCACCGTATTATTATTTTTTAAATCTGCTCGAGTCGGCCAAATATCATCCCGCTGATGTTTATTTACATTTTCTTTATCGATTTTCAGAACCAATCTGGCTTAAATTATAAGATTTGGATGCTCCTCTGATTTACTTTTTTCTTAGTCTGAAGAGAAACAATCGATGCCTCTCTTCAATTTGGTTACTGCTTTCGAAAATATGTATAATTTCGGTGAAGAACCTTTCTCTGAATCATAGATCGGGCATATGAAAGGACAATTTTAAGTTGTAGTAGAAGAATACGTTTCCCTGCACCAGGGTTCTGGTTACTCGGTTATGGCGCTTTGTCAGGCTTCTAATAAGTTTATTTTCTTCAGCAGCATATAGCAGTCGGCGACTCTGGTTCTGAATTTCAACACGAGGCTCTGATTTTCCAGATGTGTTGAAGTTTCAAGGTAACGAGCTCTTTTTTTTTTTTTTAATTTTCTCAGGATCTCCACCCTTTCTTTCAACTGGTGACGGTTTTTGGTCTTAATGCGGGATTTCGCTTGGTGTTTTGGAAGGAAGTACCATCCTTTGTCGCCTTTCGTCAGGATTTCGGTTTTCGGGAGTGTTTATTTTTAGTGCTGTCCTCTCCTTCAAAACTCTTGAGTTTTTCTTCTTGGTTTTTCCGTAATTGGGAGATACTCGGTTACGATCAATCTCGTCCTTCATATGGTGATTAAGTATTTATCATATGTTTTTTGAGGTCTATCAGCGTTCCTATTTTCTCCACCCGCCCCTTTTGTGTTTCGTCAATGGTTCTTTCAAGAAATCCAAACATGAGATAAGAACCATCTCCGTGATCTAATCTCTACATAGGCCATCGACAATAATCCTCGCTCTTTCCCCTTGCTTCAAAATTCCTGGTTCGCTTCCACTCACCTCCTGTTTTTGCTTATGTTCTCCGGAATGGACGTTGATTCTGGATTCTGGATTAAGTCCCAGATGAAGCTCTACTGTAATTCAATTGCAAATCTGAGTATGCTGTCGCATTGTTACTTGAATGGAAAAAGCTGACCGTGGTTAAATGTAAAACTGACCTCTTTTATTTTTTTCCTGACGAGATAGGTTTGCAAACGATGGAAAAGGATTTTCTAAAGAGCTCTAATCACGCTTACACAACTAGCAACGATGTCAACACTTTGGGAAATAGAATCGTAGTGGATCCTTCTCTGATGCTAAGAGCTAGCTCAGAGGCTAGCAGGCAAACTTCGTCAACGGACTTTGGCTTACAGTGGGGAAATCGGAAGCGTCTCAGGTGTATGAAGATTCAGGCCAAGGCTAAGACCAAGGACGACTTTTCTTCATCTCCAGCTCGAAGGACTACATTTCGGGTAGACCGCCGGGTCGTTAAATCCGAAAGAGGTTCTCCTAACCGACCCAACGCGAACACGGATCATAGTAATGGAAATTCGAATCTCCGTCAAAGGCCTTCCTCTCCTCCGCTGCCTCCTCCTCAGCGTATTCTCAGGTACTCATTTGCTAAAATACGCTCCTTTTATCCATTTTTTCCATTATTTTTATGTTTGCTTGGGCGTATGAGTGGGTGTTTTCTCACATCCTAAAAGGAGACAATTTTAATCAGTTACTTATGCCACGTTTCAACCAATTTCCATTGGCTGTGTTCTCGCTAAATGAGGTGTCAGATCATTGATCAAGATCGGAACAATGTTTCGGTCTGACTTTATTCCACGTGGCAGTTCACTTTCAGGACACGTAACCTCACTTTGTAGAAATCTTGCTTCATCCAACGGCTCTAAATCTACCCAAAGCCTGCTCTGCTCTCCCTCAAAGGCTCAAATATCCTCCCATCCCCTTCGATGCAACTTTTCATTAAATAAAAGTAAATAACTTCTTCCTCGCGTAAATCAAAACTCAGGTGAAATTCCTTCCACCCCCACCAAAAGAAAGCAAATTTCAACGCAGAAACTACTCCAAGATCTTTGCCGATCTACATCTCCCAGAGGTCTTTTCCGTAATTGACTCCATAATTACTTCAATACCAGTTTTACTCCCGCATGAAAAGCTTACAATTGTTTATCTAGCTTTTATTGTCTAGTTCTTGCTGTGGTTTTATTTTCCAAATTTTATGATATGGAATACGTGCCCATTTTTCTGTGTTGTGTTTATTAGGAACTCCGAGTCTCATCTTTCTATGGTGAGAGGGCACAGCAACGGCGGTGTGAGGGGATTTTCTTGCCCGGACGGTGGTGTTCCCGATAAGAAAGGAACTAATGAAAACAATAAGTCTGCTGCTACGTCGGACGCGGCACCCGACAGCAAAAGAGGTGGGTCCTCATCCGGCAGTGGAGAGGCGGCGGCACAACCAGTATGGCCCCGAAAGTTTGTGATTGCTTTGACGAACAAAGAGAAGGAAGAAGATTTCATGGCTATTAAGGGGTCTAAGCTACCTCAAAGACCAAAGAAGCGATCCAAGATTATTCAACGGACCCTCAATGTAAGTATTTTAGCCGGTTTAATACCTCCTCAGCTTCTTATGCTTCTTTATTTTATCTGCCTAACTACGTCAAAGACTAGATGAAATGGAACTGCTGGAGAAAATAAAATAGGGTGATCTATATTATCTTAGGCGATAGTCTTCTTATTCGCCGATTGCATCTTGCTCAATCATAATTTTCGCATGACTATAGAACCTTATTACAGTATTTTAATAGTACTTTGTACTTGGTTTTTTGATTCAATTGCAATATTCTTTTACTCATTTATAGATGCAAAAGCTCAATCGGGAAATGATCGCTATTCAATTGCAGTATTCTTTATACTCATCCAATTTGGGATTAAAACGATGGCTATTAACACTGTTGCACTAACGTTTAAATGTTACTATTTAGGATTAGGTTCTCCATGACTATTACTGAGATGAAAGATACTTGCGAGTCTAGCATAGAAATTGTTGTTGGTGCAAATTCGAGATCTAAAGTTGAGCATAATTGCGCTTTGCACTAACAACAATTGTTAGTGTTAGCAATAGAATATGGTATTAGTTGAAAAAAATGCTTATAATAGTTGTCGAGCATTAATTTAGAACTAAAGCTGCTGTCACCCGTGTTTACTAGTAGTGAAGGAATCTTGAAACGTGTACGGCTGTGGACCTCTCTGATTATTTTGGAGATATTTCTTAGTATCGCAAATAGACGATCAATTCTTGTTTAGACTGCTGGCCATGACGATGATTATATGTTTTTTTATTCTGGGCTTTGTTTTGATCTTGCTTCTCAGTTGGTGAGCCCCGGCGGATGGCTATGCGATCTGACCCTGGAACGGTATGAGGTCCGAGAGAAAAAGATTACAAAAAAGGTAGTTTCTTATAAGAATTTTACAATTCCGAAGAAAATAGAGGGAGCCTAGCCTGTTCATTCCTTTTCGATCATACTCAATTCTCCGTTCTACCTGTAGAAAGAGATGGAGTTCAGTTGTAGTGTAGTTGAACTGACCTTTATCGTGAAATTTGATTTGTTGCAGAGACCAAGAGGGCTAAAGGCGATGGGTAACGTAGATTCAGACACGGAATGAACAGTGTAGATCCAGGCTAGACTGCCGGCCGGCGAACTCCGGTCCTACTAGACCCGGCTACACCCATCTAGACTGCCGCAGACGGTGGCTATCACGGCGAACTCTGTTGTTATTAACAAACAATCTGAAATGGAAAATTATCATATCCTCTCCCACTCCTTGTCGCTTTCCCAGCTCTTTACAGCGGAATGGTGCTATTATATGTCGGGAATCATTTACAGGGTAGGGTCCATCGACCATGCCAAGTTTCCAAAGAAATGATTTTATTTACCAGCAATAATAGTAAGACAATAATCATAAAATCCACCAGCCCCCCAAACAAGATTTCATAGACCCAAATTATACATAACAACAATCATCAAGGGTCCGCCAAATCATTCTCGCTAAACTGAAACCCCAACGAAAAAAAAATGCAAGAAAAAAACCCAAAAAATGATACAATCAATGGCGTGGAAATCAAAATAGCTCTGTAAGAATCATGACCAGCTAATTCAAATCACACACGATGGGCCTTTGCTCAAACTCTCAACGCAGATCCGAAGACGAGAGCAATGAAACCGGCAAAAAATGCCGACGCGAGCGACGGAACGACATTCGCGGCCGGCGAGTCAGGTGACGGCGCCGGGGCATCGGCTGCGTGGACCACATTTGTGAAAGAGAGGACGGCGAAGAGGAGAGCAATGAGAACCGTGAAATAAGCGTTGGACAGAGAAGCCATTGGTTTCTTCAGTAAGAGAAAATGCGGCGGATATTGAGAGTAGTGGAGGCGCGCTTCAGAGGAATTTCCGGTAGCGAAAAAATGGCTTAAGAAGAGTGTAAATAAATAAGAAAACTTTCGGGCAGCTCGGGCAGGTTCCGGGCACTCTAGCTGGCTGTTGGTTGAGTGACAGCTATTCCAAACGGCGTCGTTAACATCCTAACGAATAAAATCTCAGTGGAAGCTCCCACGCTCCACTATAACCAGTAGTAGATCCAACGGCTATCATCAAATATAGTCATACTTATACGGTCAAGATTCAAGCGTGAGATTACGCGAATAAAGGAGTAAAAGACGGAACCAGATAATAAGGTAACGGTCAGTAAGAGTCGAGAGTCACAAAGACGAAAGCGAAGCTGGGGATTCAAAATGCGGGCCCACCCTACGAACCAGCGGTAAGTAGAAGTTAACCAATCAGTACTAGACACGTTCATATATAATTATGTTGGCATCTAATTACTATATTAACCATGATTAGTAACAGCTAATACTCGTACGGTCTTTTGCTTTTCAGTGCCCGTAAACGTAAACCTAGAAACAATGAAAACTTAGAAGTCCCTGAACTTGAAGATCATTTGCAAAATCACCCCTAAACTCTTTTTTTTTTAAATGCGAAAAAGAATGTATATTTTTTAACCAATCTCACGTGTCAGCTATTCCGTGAGATTTTTTATTATAGCTGACACGTGGTATGTATATTTTTTATCCAACGGCTATCATCAAAAAGATGACACGTGGAAGTGAATTCCCCATTGTACGAACAGTTACGACCCTCGACTATTCTCTGCAAGAACGTCCCCGATATGTCGGACCCATCAAAGGTCGCCAGGTGGGCCCCGCCCCTCGACAGTCCACCCAAGTTATGCTTCTGTTCGCCATTGCCAGCCCGGCTTCGATTGCGAGCATTGTCTGGAAATAGTGTTCTTCGGTCGACGTAGCAGGCCGGCTGGCAGAATTGCTTGAATTTCGGGTAGTATTTGGTGTCTCGGACGATGGTGTTTGCTAGCATTCGGTCTACTTCGAACCATTGAGACCCTTTTCACCATTCCAAAATGTTCACCTCGGGCGACATGTTTAGATTGTATCGCCCTCTCCCGTGAGGACCGTGGTCATCAAACAATCCCATGAAGCTGTGTTATGATTTGGCCAAGTAATTGTAGACAGTGCTGAAGTTGTAGAGAGGAACGCACGATTTGGAAAGGAGAATAAACCGTTCGTTAGAGATGTCGAGCAATCCGTTGGCTAAAAGTCTTCTTTCGGCATCGGACATACTCATCCTTCCCCACTCAACCTACAAAAGAAAACCAAAACATAACATTTCAACCCAGTTCCCATCGAAAAATCACAAAACCACAAACAAAAACCAAGAAACTGCATAAAACCCAGAACGAAGCAGCATAAAATAAGATAGGGGCGCCGATCTTCTAAGGCGAATTCAACCGGATATCGACATTGAAGTACATTTTCAAAATCATCAACACAATGAGCTTTGAAACGAAATAGCTTGATCCGTGAGGGATGATCGAGAACATTCGAATCGGCTCGATCAGAGAAAGAAACTAAATGGTTTATAAATGAGCTTTTCACATAGTTCCAACTCCAATCTTCACACATTTTCCATTAATCAACAGGTTATCAAGCTTCAGTTCTTGCACAAATGGCTATTTACAATCAAAATCTGATAAAACGATCATCAACATCGACAACCCTACTTTAACTTCTCAATAAGGAATCAATGTCTTTTATCTACGATAATCGCCCGAAAAAGAAAGAGATCTATACCAGTAAACCACAACTAATAACTCTATTTGGAAGTTTTAGCTATATCAAGATCATCAATCATGTAAACTAGTGCAAAAACATAGGTTAATCTGAAGAGATAAACCAGAAGACCATACCTTGCCAGGAACCTGTCTCCGGTAAAATACAGAAGAAGACAGAAATCTAGCTTCAAAAGACGGCAATGAATGAACATATACAGAGTAAAGCCCCTCGTGGCCCTTCAAAAACCTCTCCCACAGAGGAGCCAATGGCAGGGGGCCCTTAGTCAAGAACATGAAAGCAATCTTAGGCACCCTATCGAAAGGATACTTCTTTCTTCGAGATGAAAACGAAGCTCTCCACAGCAATTCTTCATCGGTCATGGCGTTCAGAAGATTTGACGGCGGCTTAATCAAACTCTCCAGAGTATAATGCTCCCCATAACAAGACAGAAAATTCGACTTTTCAGCCGTCACTGCGCTACGAGTGTTTCGTTCTGTTTATACCGCCGGGGTCGGAACCTTTCTCCGGCGGCGTTACCCTTGAATACATCTTCATTCAAGTCTTATTCTACTCTGTAATCCGCCTTCTCTGTATTTCTGTTTCCGCGTTACGAACAGAAGGGATCACTTCACAATATCAATCTAGGAAAAGGGTCAGGTTTCTCTCAACCGACCACCTCGGAGCCCTAAATTTGATTAACAGAAAAGCGGCGGAGTTTTAATTACCGTAAGCGGACGGCGAATCACAATCCCGGAAATTGTGGACTGAACAAATAGATGACACGTCAAGAGGCGGAGGGCGACGTAGAGAGAAATTCACGAACAGGAAGTCAATCGCTGGATCAGTCGACGGTGTCCGTCTTGCTTGACCCCCAGGGCCACTACCGGTCGCTCGCCGGCCGATCAATGCGAGGCGAGAGTCCACGAGATTTGGACGTGGGGAGCTTGAGAATCTGTGAAAAATGAGGAATTTCTACGTATATATTCCGGTTGGGTGTGGGAAACGTCATATTTCCTCCATTTTTACTCAGAATCGATGAAAACGAAGAAGAAGATGCAGATCTTTTTAGCAGCCTTCGTCATCTTCTGTTGAGCAATGAATTGATGATCCTGTTCGTAAAAAAACTGAAGATTCTTGATAAGAAGACCATCAAAATTCAAAACTATCCATGTATGGATCTTCCCGTCGATTTTACTCATTTGATCATCTGGTTTGACTTAGCTGTGCTTTACTGAAGATGGAGATATTATTGACCGCGTTGACATTTGCAAACAGCCTGCGTTTGACCATCCTGCTCTAAAGGAACAACAAAATCCAGGTTCTTCTTTCTTCTACTCAGCCTCTTGAACGAATTCAACTTCATCTGGCTTTGATTTCATTTGCTTGAAAATTCAGAGTTCAAAAGGAAGACTCATCGAGAGCTCCATCTCTTGATCGGTTCCATGAGCGATTGTATTTGCCTTCAGTCTCTGCACAAAATGATACCTCGGTTAAGAAAAACACAGGATTTCACCCTTCTATAAAAAAAATAGGAGATAAAATCGATCATTATGAGCAGAAATAAATAATTAAAAGAGGGTAAAAAGATGTTACCTCGACTGAAGTTTTCTTTCGTCTTGAATGGATTGGAAGATCCGAGCAGCTGATTCTAAGGCTGATCGAGCATTTCGAGGCACAACTTTTATAACCTGACTAGGTAGATTCCTGCCACGAGCCTCCATGTTCGAGTTCGTAGCAACTTCATCGGCAGGGAGATCTGGACCATCCAAATCTCCGGTAGCATGATCTCTCTCGCTGCATGGACTTCTACTTCTCGCCTGTAATTCAGTCCCTCTAGAAGCTTCTGAAGGAACGAAGCTACTTTTCTGGGTCGGAACAGAGCTCTGTTGACGATTTGAACCACGACCACATTAAGACGATTGGTCTCCAACTGAATCTGAGCGAAGATGGGTAGTATAATTATGCTCAGTCAGTGATTTAATTGGAAATGCATCCATCATTGGCATCGAACCGTAAGGTACATATCCTTCGGGGCAAGGCTTGTATATAAGCCCTTCCGAAAGAAACATCACAGGAATCAGCCATCGGTGGGCAATTGGTCGAGGAAAACACCTGCTAGTCATGTTTCTTTCCCTAGCCAATGGCAAGGGATGTCCAGTTCCGGAATGTTCCGAATTTTGAGCAAATGGACTAGATGTATTACTCATCGCATTGTCAGAAGAACATTGCTTTCGATCCATTACCTTTTTCGAGGCTTTGGAGTTCTTAGTAGGGTGAAGCGATTTGCCAATGCATTTTGATCGGTGTTTAGCCTTAGGAGAGACCTTAACTGTTGAATTTGCAATAAAGAAGCTATCTTCAGCACACAGTCGTGGTGAACCGGCGATTAACTGTTGGACCTGAACGAATACAAAGAACGGTCAGTGACAAATTACTAATTGTCTCAAAAGCTCGAGCTCGTGGGTAAAGATATTTTAATCATTTAGATATTATCTTTACATTCCCTCCACATGTAAGTCTTTTTTTTTTTTGCTTTTGCCGAAGATGGAATTTGAGATGTCTATGTCTGATACCGTAACCAATTACCAATTATCCTAAAAATCCGAACTTGCTAAAAAATGATAATTTAATCATTTATATATTATTTTAACAGTCAGAAACGTCAGAAACGTTGGAAGCCTGCGTGATTTAAAAAAAAATTAATAAGAACGCCTTACCTTTATCAATCTGTGGAGCTCAAACAGTTGAAATGCAAAAACTCTTTGGTGCCTGCAGAACATAGAACAGTCTGGTTGGTGATGAAATCCAACATCCTCAAAACTAGACAACTTTCACAGAACAAATTGCATAATTTTGTTCAGTTTGAGCATCATATGAATAAAACTCATTCTACCTACTTAACTTACTTGGCAATTGTTTCTCTAGCTTTCCAAAATCGCCTTTGACCCATTAGTCCGACAACACCATCTGGGGAAACATCGGAGCGTGAAATTGTTTTATCTATCTTATCCTCTTGTCGTGAATTTCCCTTGACACATACATCATCCATTATCTTATACTTCAAATTGTATATTGAACCTTCACCCGGCTCTTTAGACTTCTCTTTACTTGGGCTCATTACATCTTCTTTTGAATCCGAGTCAAGAGAATGGTCATGCCTATGACCATAATTCTGTTCATCTTGCGCAACGCTAGACCGAGATTTTGAGCCAGCAGAAGTGGTTTTTTCTCCTCTCGTCGAATCGCGTTTCGCCTTCGATTGAACATATATGGGAACACTACAATCATCTTCATCCCCTTGCTTCTCATGGCGAGAATTCCACTTGTCGTCTGGGTGATCATCTGTTAAAGACAAGTGTGATGAATCCCTTGCAGCAAAGCCACTCTCCTGCAAACATCAAATTGATGTGTCAGAACTATACACCACAAGAAGATCGAACAAAGATGGAAAAACACATTAGAAAATGTACACAAATTGCTCAAAGTTTGGGAATCTACCTGGATTAAAGATGTTGGAAGAGTATTGGGGGGCGATCCCCGTGGCTTGAATCTTTGGGAGGGGATAGTCAGTTGCTCGTAAAGGGCCATTTTATTCCTTGGAGGTGCCCTTGGCCCTTCTTTCATTTGATCGTTAACATGAAGCCTTGGAAACAAAGGTTCCACTGTCTTCTCCGCATCGTTTCTTCGTTTCATTCTTTTGTTTCTCAGTTCACTGCGAAATTACCAGTAATCCTCGAAGAGTGGTCGATTACAGAGTAGATCCACTGCCACAAGGTCAAGAGCGGAGAGCGTAATGATCATGAAGCAACAAAAGAATAAATTAAGCTAAGTTTCGAGCTCACCTTTTCTCTTTCTTCTTTGAATAGCTCCATGGCTCTTTCCATCAGATTCGGAGTCGACCCAGTCTGGGAAAAGGGTAATTGAAGCCATGAAAGCTCGAAGTAAATCAGCAGAAAAAAACCCAAAAAACAAAACGAAGAAATTCTTGCAAAAGAACAGTGAATATCGCGGACAGTAGGAGGAAGAGAAGAAGAGGAAAGCCGATCGAATGTTTAAGAAGACCCACCGAAAAATTAGGGTAAGCCGACTTGTTTTAGGGATCCTGCGAAGGAAGAAACGAGGAATTTGAAAAATCAAAAATGTCGATGTGGGACCTGTTGGGATATTCCACCTGGAAGTTGGAAATGGAAAGCTCTATTTTCATGGAATAAAATATTGCAGCTTTACGTTACCAATTTCGAACATCGTCGCCGAACATGGAACAGCCGAGTTCATCGGACGAACCCGGAACGCGCAATCTTACCTAGATCTACAATCATAAACAGCGAAAAAATCTGAAAAATTTTCATGGGATAAGATTGTGTTCCCCGTTTGGAGTCGGAAGTGGGTCTTGGATGAATCCAAACTGGGTGTCCGACAGCTGGACGAACAGGAGCTTGTAAAATAGGATAATCTATATGAAGCATCCACGTCACAATCACAAATCTAATCCATATACGAATAAAACAATAATCGAGGAACAAATTTTGTCGAAAGAACAGCAGAGCCAATCGTCGAATGGAAGGGAATCGACCACTGAAATTAAAAGATTATATACAAATATGCAGATTACAGCGACTGAATTTCTTCTTGTTTATTTCATCTGTGCGGAAAAGAGAGATTTAGAACTTCCGGTTACGAAAATGGCGGAATTTGCAGAAATGGGTCAGCTTCTTATTTGATAACAGCGATGATCTGGTTTTACTTGATTAGCTCAGAGACCCAGCCGATGTCGGGGGGTGGCGGCGCCGATTCCGATTCGTTTCTTCCCAGCGAGTTCTCTTTACTCAGTTTCGCGTACATTTTCACCCGTATGTTCCGACCGGATTCAACTCTTTCCATGGCTGGCTCTTCTTCTTCGCATTTCTGGCCCCAGTATTGACATGCAGATAGGCTGTCGAACTTCCATTGGCCCGGATAGCTCTTATTCTTGCTCGCCAGATGGACTTTCTGCATAGAGGAAACGATTTCCAACACCGATTTGGACATCTTCGGAGACGCCTCGGAGAGGGGAGATAGCGGCGGCGATTCAAGAATCGATGTCGGAGATGAAACAAATGGTTCCTTCAGTCCCATGCGAACAGAAGGAGACCCGCCAACAAATAACTCGTATGGTCCTTCGCTTGGTAGATCGTTCAGATTAGCAATCCGGAGTTGTTCCGGCGAGTGAGCGAAGAAACATACCCGTCTTCTGCAATCGACGCCGTCCTTGCACGGCTGAGTCCGATAGCGAGCCGGGTGGAGCCAACACTCGAAAACTCCATGCGCAAACTCACAAGAGTCAGCCTTCCTACAAGTTCCTTTTCGAAACTCCTCACATGGCGTTCCCGAGTAATGATACTTTCTTAAGTCCCTCCGGCGAGCCTTCTCTCCGGGATGAGCGTACGGACACTCCGTCCAGTCATGCGCCTTACCTCGCGCACACCGCCGTACCTTAAAGTCAAACATCCGAAAATAGTCGGAAGAAAAAACATCAACCGGCATGACAGATTCATGGCCCCATGCATTTGCGTTGAAGTTTACAGAGCAAGAAACAACGACAGGTGACCGTGGATCCCAAGGAGGCAAGTCCCCGTGGTGACACGGTCTCGTCGGTTCTCCGATCATCGTCGTCGTGGTTCGTTTCTGTTTGAGGAAGCAAGAGTGATGCGAAGAATATATGATCCTCGCTTCGACTGCTTCGTCGTGTTTTAGTGTTTAGGACCGAACCAGACGAGCAGATACATAGGAGGCGAGGAAGAAGACGACAACGAAATCCTCCACGTGTCGAAGTAGCACGTGAAGGGGGAGAGGATTTAGCCAAGTGGTTGGCGCAGGAAGGAAGAAGTGGGTCCCGTTGGTACTGACAGTCCACGAGCATGATTGCAGGCGTGGCACTAGATCACGTTCTTCTTTTTATCCTCTGTATCCACCCTCACGCTGACAGTTTCCTGCTCCTAATTATTAAAATTTCTTAATTTGCAAAACCCTTAGCTTCCTCGTCGTTTTTGGGCCGCTTCTTCGTCAATCGCAAGCATCTGTGAATGAATACTTGTTCTCTATTTTGCACCGTAGCCCCACAAATGGCGGGCGAGTCTTGAAATCAATGTCGTCATTGCAATTGGGAAATTTTACGAGGGTATGAAGATGCCGTTTGGGCCCCCAGCGCATCCTAGGTTTTGCGGAAACTCTTCCATTCTTCAATATTACTTCTTCGCCTTCTTCCATAAGCTTTGTCCCTCCCCGTTTTGTTAGTTGCAGCAAAGAACGAACGAGGGAAGTAGATGGGAAATGTGTAGTTACCGAATGCTTCTATTTCAAGTCAAGCATCAGGAGAGCTCGAGGGTTGGCCCGTCTGCAAAGAAAAGCATGAGGGCCACAAGTTTTGAGAAAGCTGTCAATAATGCCGGATTGCTTGGATTGAAAATAGACGATGATCGGAGAGAGAAGAAAGGGGAGCTCCTCTGGATATCTGTAGGTTGCTGGATCGAGAGTGGAAAATCAGCCGTCGGAAAAAAGCACAGACAATCCAATAGTAAGAGTTCTAAATATTGTTTTTATGATTTTAGGCAGCGATCGTTAAACTTTTCGATGTGAACTTCTTCACATTCTTCTTATTGTTCGTTATGGCGAATGCTTCGGGCAATAGACTTCTTTCGAAGAACAACTGGTCTCTGGTATGTGGAATCTCACAATTGTTTCAGTAAAAGACTCTGTAATAACTGAGAAAGCCTGAGAAATTGGGGAAAGGAAGTGATATGCTACAACAGTGATGAAGATGTGGACCATTTTTAATAGTTTCTTCCTATTTCTGCAGATTATAGAACCAAACGTGAGTGAATCAAATGAAAATATCATATTGAATTGGGATTTCTCTGCTGGGCTGCTATCATGGCATCCCAGTTCCTGTCGAGAATCTGTGCTTCGCCATGACTATAGCCACCTAGGAGATTCATTACGGATCAAAGTGAATCATGGCAAGGCTTAGAGTAAGATATCACCAGCAAAATCTTGCTTGCTTCTACATACTCGGTTTCTGCTATTGTGGGAGTGTCTGGGAGAATCTGCTGATGTTCTAGCCACTTTGAAAATGGAATATCGAGATTCGGCTACCAGCTATACGATCATCGGGAGGTGATGCTTCTTATCATGTACCCATTTTTCTATATCTTGTAAGAATTTGGAGAAAGTTGTTTAAAACACTCGATCGATGCAGAGTTTCCGCATCGAAAGGAAGATGGGAAAAGTTGGAAGGCAAATTTTCAGTGACAACCATGCCTGACCGCCTTGTATTCTACATCGAAGGTCCCTCTCGTGGCATCAATTTGCCTATCAACTCTGTGGTAATCACTGGTTCCAAGGTAATAAAAACATTTTAGTTTATCAAATCTGCTTGTCTTTCGCTTGAAGATTATTCTTGATTTATTATACTATTTGTTCCATTTAACTATTCGTGTAAAGACCGAGGACAAAGGAGAGGTCCACCTCCGGGAGTCGATATTCTTGTCAACAGTTTCGTCGTCGAGCCTGCCGAAAAACTTCCTCCGATGCCTCCACCCATTTTTCGAATATGAATTGTGTTTTTTTCTTTTGTTTTTTGCAGAATCCTGGTTATGGAATTAACATAATCGATAATAGCAATCTCATTAACGGAACCAACAGATGGTTTCCTCTTGGAAGCTGCACATTAAGCGTTGCAACGGGTTCTCCCCACATCCTTCCTCCCATGGCCAGAGATTTGCTAGGCCACCATGAACCTCTAAATGGCCGTCACATTCTCGTGACCAATCGAACACAGACTTGGATGGGGCCAGCTCAGATGATTACCGATAAGTTGAAGCTCTGTTTAACATATCAAGTATCTGCTTGGGTTCGATTTGGATCTGGTTCAACCGGTCCACAAAATTTCAATGTGGCTCTCAGCGTAGACGATCAGTGGGTCAACGGACGGCAAATCGAGGTCAAAGATGGGAGATGGGTTGAAATCGGTGGGTCGTTTAGAATCGAGAAGCAACCAGCTAAGGTTATGGGCTTATGTTCAAGGACCCACCCCTTGGAGTTGATATGATGGTTGCCGGACTTTAAATTTTTCCAGTCGACCGCCGGGCAAGGTTCAGTTATCTGAAGAAGCAACCCAATCAGGTGTTTCTTTTGTTTCTCTATGGCTTTATCAAAGTATTTGAGTTAAACAAAATCTGATTTTTCGATATTGTGACTATGTTGATCACAAACGAGATGTCATCCTCAAGTTCAATGGATTGAACTCCGAGACTTAGGTGAAGGTTAGGCAAATGCAGAACAGTTTTCCGAGTGGATCGCACTTTAGCCGATCAAACATGGCAACAAATATTTCGTAATTTTTTTTTATTAACTTCAACTGGGCCGTGTTTGTAAATGAGCTGAAATGGAAAACTCGACCAAGGCTCAGCAAGGGAACTTAAACTACACCGACGCCGATGAAATGCTGGCGTGGTGTGAAAGCCACGACATAGAAACTCGCGGCCATTGCATCTTCTGGGAAGTTCAGGACACCGTCCAAAAATGGATTCAACCGCTGAGCAAAAACGATCTGATGGGAGCTGTCCGGAATACGCGATATAAAGGGAAGTTCAAGCATTACGACTTGAACATGAAATGCTTCATGGGTCTCTCTATCATGTTGAAGATGGCCAATAAACTCGACCCGCCAGCTCTTTTATTCGTCAATGATTATCACTTCGAAGATGGGTGTGATGGAAGATCATTGCCGGACAAGTACATACTACATAGAGCAAGTTCTTGCAATGCAAGAGCAGGGGGCGCCTGTTGGAGGTATTGGAGTTCAAGGACATATAGATAGTCCGGTTGGGCCAATTGTGTACTCTGCTCTCGATAAAATCAGCCTACTTGGCCTTCCAATCTGGATCACCGGAGTCGATGTTTCGTCGATTAATGAACACGTCAGAGCCGATGATTTGGAAACAATTCTTCTGGAAATTTTCGCCCATCCTTTGGTGCTGGGGGTGATGCTTTGGGAGCTATTTATGAGGAGGGAAAACTCCCATAGTGAATGCAGAAGGGGAGATTAATGAAGCTAGAAAACGACTGAAGCACGAGTTGCTAATGATCGAGGTGAATTCAATTTCAGAGGCTTCCACGGAAGCTATAACGTACGCAATATTAGCTGGTCGAGGAAGATTTCCAAGTTGTTTGTGGTCGAAAAAGGCAACGGCTCGCCGGCGGTTGTGTCAATAGATGTTTAAAAACGATCCTAGATATGGATATTGGCCGACAAAAGCTCGAATAAACACTAGCCCAATGGACATGAAAGAAGCCCATGATTTGTGTCTTCTTCGTCCACCCTTTAACCTAATCGATCTGCAGATTCGGAAAACTATGAAAGGAAGCTGGAAGTGGTAGGCTAAGAGAATGATTTCCAAAGCCAATTAAGTAGCCAAAAAATGAAATAAAAGAAGCAGGCCCACCTCTAAAATCGCGATCATATCATCTTGAAAGACACCCAGCATCTACTTTCGCTTCGAAATCTTGAGAAAAAACTGAGGGTGGCTGATTGGATGAAAACGATAACACGACCCAAAAACAGTCTCATCTCTGTCTCCAAATACCTGGTTGGCTGGTTCCAATGGAACCCACAACCCACATGGCTGCACAGTGACGCTTGCCGGAGCTCAGTCACCCTTCCTCTCTCTCTCTCTCTCCCTCTGGTTTTGGTTTTAGAGGGAGAAAGAGACGAAGAGTTGTCGTGGCCGAGAGAGGCGACCTGAGTTTACGTTTGATTTGACGCAGAGGTGAGGGCCGGCCCCACCCCCGTCGGAAAGCTACGGCAGAGACTGAAAGTGAAAGCGCGTCGAGAAGCAAGCACCCGCGATGTTTTCGCGCGCTACTCCTGAACCAGTGGCAGACTGGGACCCGCTCTGCTTTTTCTCTTTTTTCTAAAAAATATCTTTTTATTATTAATTATTAATTACCCTTCCAAATTAAAATAATTAATTAATCATTAAAATATTATTACCAATTATTATATTAAAAAAGCTTAATTTTAATAAAAAATGTTTCCCAGTTCACTCACGAACTGTCTTTTCTGTCACTTCTTTATACGTGTCGTCCCTTCACCCTCTTCCTTTTTAACAGTAATTCAGTGAACACAACAGTAAAAATACAATTTAGAAAATATATATATATATTTATTAACTGCATTAAATATAACAGTAAAAAAATTATAATAAATTTGAGAATTTTATATTTTATTTATGCAGTTAATCATAGCATAATCATAGACCACGTCTGATTAGTATCTTAATTGTCACAAACACATTGAGTAACCTTAATCTTTCCAAAGGTCTTGTCTTTTGCTTTGTTAGAAATTATTTAATGCTCAATGTCGGGGAAACCTAGAATATTATAGTAAGCTCCTTATTTATATACAAATAATCATCATGAAAGCCTAATATTTACTTTGTTACAAAGAAATAAATAATACTTACGCGACATAAATTCGTGAGCAAGGGCTCCTTAACTATCATCATGGCCGACTATCAAGCTAGTTAATCGTCAAATGTAACGAAAAGAAGAAGAGTTTGAATTTGACGTTTGCCTTGAAAAATGCTCAAGCAGTTGGAAAGGAGGTCTGACCCGAACCCTAATTTATTCTGCACCCTAGAGTCTCTACTTTCTGAGCCATTTAACGATTGAAAACATCGGAATTTTATCTCTTGGAATGCTTCTAAGTTGCAGATATCAGACCAGCACTTTCGAGGGAAAAAATGGACGATCAAGCCGGTTGAATTTGGCGGGAAATTGTCACGAAAAGACGAAACAAAATGTATAGCAGAATGAACCCACTTCTTTGGGTCTTCTTCTTCCATGACCTCTCTCTCTCTCTCTCTCTAGATTCTCTCACTTACTCCGCGGTTTAGTGATATGACAGGAACAGCTCATTTATGTGATGATGATAAAGATGGTGATTTGATTGAGAAAAAGGCAAAGCTCCAATAATAGACGGACGAAACTGTAGGTGCAACGTAATGGCGTATCTCTTCTCCTCCATTCCACTGTTTAAAATATCTGTAATGGATGATATTCTTTAGTGCGATTAAAACTTCCACAATCATTCGAATAATCGTAGCTGAATTCAGTTCTTTATGCCGATCCTCGTTCAATACCGGATAGACTTCGACTTTCCAAAAATAAAACTACAGAAAAGTATGATATTAGTTCTTGGTTGTCGGAACTGAAGTGCCAGTTTGACTGCTTGAGAACTTAAATTCAGAAGAGGAAAGAGAGAGAGGAGTAAAAAAGAGTGTAGAGAGAGAAACGAGTGATGGGGAAGAAAGAGCAGCATGGGAAAGATGCGAATGCAGTGAATGAATCACAAATGAACATGGTCTTCCCTGACTTCTACCCACTCTTCTGCTTTCTCACCTTGGAATTGTCTAATCTCCCTTCTGCAGAAAAACAAACAAAACCCAGAAACGAACAAGCCAGAGGGTCGATGACAAAAGAGAGAAAAAACAGTTCTAACTCAACTCCATCTCTTTAAACACTGGCCACTGAACCCTGGTTGTAGCGCGGGACTCACGGGGGTTCCAGCCCCACAAAACCTATCTCTTTTGCCCTAATAAATCTTCGACTTTCATGCAGGCACAGTCCGATACTTACAGAGATTCTCTCTCCTTTTTCTCTCTCTATATACTGTCCTAAATTTTACGATGTATAATTAATGGCTTGCCTGGATAACAAGCCAACGAAACACCAAGTTGAAGCTTTGTCTTTCTCTCTTTTTCCTTTTCTTTGATCGAGCCCTCTCACGGCCATGGCTGCCCAAGTGTCATGTTTGGTGGACACACGTTGTAAAAGCCCAAACAAATGGGCCTTTTATTAAAAAATAAAAAAATAAAGAAAATAAAAGAAAAGAAAACAACCCTATCGGGTTGTTTTCACCGAAAGGGGAAATCCCTTTCTTCTCTTCCACTCTTCAATCCCTCTCTCTTCCACCACTCCCCACGACGCATCGAGGCCAGATTTTCTGCAAGGATCGTGCGAGAGACCGCTCCAACTTCTCTCAATAAAAATCGCAGCCCTCTGTAAGTTTACATCCCGTTCAAAATTCATTTTTCTCCTCTCTTCCTTTTCGTTCCATTCTGCCGAGAGAGAGATAAATTAGCTTCCGTGATCTCAATTTTAGGTTGGTGCTGCTTCTAACCATTGGCGTTATGCAAATTTAGTTCATTTTGGTCTTCAACAGCGAACAACCTACAATCTATCGGCAAGGGAAAGAAAAGTAAATTTAACTTCTCTGTTTTATATATTACTGATTTTAGAAACTTTAAGTTGCTTGTAGGTTATTTTTTT